>JAPYKE020000055.1:6360000-6960000 GCA_028554795.2 Sinohyriopsis cumingii
TACATTAACAGAGCTAGTATTAACACAACTTTCATATGATATTTGGAATTGTTATGAACCTTTATCCCGTGCATATTACATGTGCAGCTATATCCACGTATGTCCTATTTGCAATAGTGGTGCTGCTATTAACTTTCTACATGGAATAATGGAGTAGAGGAAAAATTGAAATCTGAGCATAGCAAAGATCAAAGAAATTATTTGAAGTTCATTAAAAAAGTAACAACGAGAATAGTGAAAGAGAGTTTTGAAATCGTTTTGGAAGTATACAAAAAATAGCAGGTATCATACAGATGAAACTATAGACGACCCTACAGGATTACATCAACCTTTTAAAAAATACATAAACCTACCATCCAGAAAAATGATGTCCAACCTGCGGTCCGCAGGCTGATTTTAAATGGCCTGCCAGAGCTCGAGCAATTTTGTTGTGCATTTATGTTTAAAAAAATATATTGCCTACTTTCATAGTATATCTACTTAACCAGGTAATCACGTGAGATGGGATCAAGAAAATCAGACATAGCGTATTACAGCTAACTTCAGCTATCGAATGATCATGACAAATAACCAGTAAGTTAGTATATTAATTCATCCTGTCACACAGAGGACGCGAGCCGTAAGTCATTAAAATGAACCCATTCCGGCAAAATTAATAAAACCGGAAACGGATACCTAGAACAGCTAGAGCGTCATTTTTGTAAATAGTGGTAACTACAGTCATTCATAAATATATTTATTTCTACAAATGTAATAAAATGACAAGTAGTTCGAGACGGGAATAATTAAAATAAACACATAGCGCCAACATTAATAAAACCGGAAACTGATATCTAGAATACTCTAACGTGTTTTTTTTTTTTTTTTCGTAAATAGTAATAACTACAATCATTCATAAACATATGTATTTGTAAAAATCTAAAACAATTACGAGTAGTTCGAACGAAGCAAAAATTCGGAAAGTTACGGAAGAGAACCCTACTTTTAATATTTCATAGGAAATGGATTTTGTGTTTATATTGTCAAATGATAAGCCGGTGTGCCTGATATGTCAGAATTGTATCACTGTTCTGGGAAGGAAAAATCAACAAAGGCACTACACGTCCATGCATAAAGATTTCGACACATATTATCTAATTTCTACGAAGGTAAGAGAAAACAATGTTGCTTCCTTAAAAAAGAATCTTAATAGCCAGCAGAGTGTTTTTCGTCGACTGCTGAGCTCAAGTGACTGTGCTACTGAGGCATCGATATCAAAACTTCAGCTGTCTCACCAGACGGTAGCAAGACGTGATGACATTAAATCGCGTGATATATTTGAGCAGTTGCTTCTTGATTTGAGGAATGCAACCGGTTTCAGTCTAGCATTGGATGTGTTATGTGATATCACTGATACAGAACAACTTATAATTTGGGTTAGATATGACATGGAACATAAATATAAAGAAGAATTGTTGACACTGGTTCCGTTGCAAAATACAACAATAAGTGAGGATATATACGAGGCATATAAAGAATGTTTATTAAGAAATGGCACTGATATGAAAAAGATCGGATAGGTTACTAAGGATGGTACCTGAGCAGTGGTGGGAAAGAGAGTAAGCCTAATCGGATTGCGGATGGCAAATAACGACTTTCCATGTTTCTAAGCTTTTCATTTATTATTCACCAGCAAGCTCTTTGTTTAAAACTGAACGATGATGCGCTCCGAAATATAATGGATATTGTTGTTACAACTGTAAACCTTATACGAATAAATCCTTTAAATCAGCGGCAGTTTAAAACATTGGTAGAAGAGTACGAAAGCAATAATGGTGATTTTTTTCTTCATACTATGTTCGTTCCCTGAGCAACGGCAAGTTATTATCAAGATTATGTGATCTAATTGAACAAATCAAAATCTTCTTCATGGTGAAATTTAAGGAAGAATTGTTAAATTATCTGGAAACGCCAGTGTCTGTCATTGTTATGCTAGTATTTTTTACTGACATCATAGACAACCTGAATAAGTTAAATTTGAAATTGCAAGGGCAGCATTCACAGTACTGCCAACTCTGATGGACGTTAGTGTTTTTGAATCAAAGCATGGCTTATTCATAGGTCAATTTAATGAATACAATTTCTTACACTTTCCTGCACTTTCCAAGACAGCAAGAGAATTTCCCGATCTAGTAGAAAGTGAGCAGGTCTACATATCATTAGAAAAGTTAAAATTGGATTTCTCTGCTTATTTCAAAGACAAGACTTTCTGAGTCTGACTCCTCTGTTACTGTTTTTTGAAAATCCATTCACATGTGATTTTTATATCGTAGCCACAGAGATGCAGTCATTGGGAGGAGATGAAGGTGCAATACGTCTTGAAATAATTGAAATGCAACATAATATAGCTCTTCTTGACAAACTAAAGGATACGCAGTCAACTGAGTTCTGGATGACATATGTTTCTTCTGATGAATTTCCATACATATCGAAATGTTGTAAAAAAGAATATGACAATGTGTGGAAATACATCCGTCTGTGAAGCTGGATTTACTGCAATGACCAATATCAAGTCAACATAAAAAAACTCTTTGACGGACTAACATTTAGACAATCTAATGACGGCAGCAGTTACTGAGTATCAACCGCACATAAATGTAATTTCAAGTACAATTCAAAGCCAAATATCTCACCAAATAAGTGTTTCAACTTGTATTGCTATAGTTTGTGTGCGAAACTACTGCAAAGCATATATACATTATTACTTAATACATTTTAATAAAGATAAACATTTGTGAACAATTTTTAATGTCGTTGGTTTTAAGTTTTTTTCTGTGGCTCTCGGCTTCTAGAAAAAAAAATTACAATGGCCCATGGTGTCAAAAAGGTTGGACAGCACTAATCCAGGGTCAATTAACGAAAACGAGCTAATGAAACAGAACTGCAAGAAGGTTATACAGCAAGTTAAAGAAGCATATACTTTAAGGGATTAGGTCCATGAATGACTTGTCAGTGATTCATCTAGGATAGTGTCTTACATTGCAAGAAGAAACGGAATGAAAAACAAAATTGGGTCTTGTTAATGTAGTAAATTCAAAATTAATATCAATAGGTAAAGGCCTTGGTCTTTATGACAGTGAGAAAGCAAATATAAATAAAATATTCTTCAAAAAGGAGGCGTAATAAGAATGTTTCATTGCAACAATTTGGAAAGGAACTACATCCAAGAATAATACTAGTTTTGTATATAATATATATTAAAGATATATTAAAGATAGATTTACTGCAAACATTGTTGCAATGTATTAATTGTTTTAAATATAAAGTGAAAATATTAAATGTTTAAACCAAAATCATAAAACTTTTATTGTAACAAGAGGTAATTCACGAGTAGGAACGGGAGGTGAGTTTACTTCCTATGCTGAATGCAGTTGAAATGTTGTTGACTACATTTGCTTACGAGTAAAGGGTTTGTAAGCCTGAATTGCTTTTGTAACATTTAATATTCAATGAGCTACCTCACTAAGCTTTTTCTATAAAAGATAGATGCTACAAAAGAAATGGCCAGTACATGCCTGGAAGGCTAAGCCACACTGTCCATAATTGATGACGCATATTTAAAACTTTATAATTAAAAGAGAGCAAAATCTCTATATGATATTTTCGCTAAATTATCAAATATATGTCCTCTGACCTATTGATGTATGAGGTAAGCAAATTCATATTATTGATATTGAAATACACATACTGATTAAGCCAGAAGTAATACAGTTTGCGTTTGCAGCTCATGGTGATTTTATTTGTCGATATTCACCAGGTTTAAAACAGACGGCATGGAGATACTTTTTCATACCAAAAGAAGCTACGAGAAAAGCATCATTTTAAAATGGACATCTGAAGATATACAATGAACCTAAATGAATAGGATAATTTGATTGTTTTCAGAGACAATATAGTAAATGACTTTCCTACAGCATCCCATGTATTCAATGACCTGTCCTAGCGTCCCTATCAAAACAAATAGGGCACGGTAATGATGGTTTCCGATATTACGGTTTAACGCAGAGAGATAGTAACATGTTCACAATGTGAAGGTTACTGTTACTCTCATATACCTTGTGGGGTGTAGCCATGTACACATGACAATCTATGTTCCAACCCACTGGTTGATATGACTTTCTTGGACTTCCTTTAAAAGTTCTGGCTGGGAGGGGTGGGCAAATATAATGAGATAGGAAATAAAATGATTCATACATAAACATCCTCAAAAACATGGAACGGTGTGGTGGTGGGAATTACATAAAAACACATATGTAGTTTAGAACATAATGCGTGATTTATAACTTTGCTTGCATTTAGTTCTACACTGGACAAGCGATATTCAGCTCACGGTGAATAAATCAGTAGCAGTGAAATACACAACAAAGGATGGTGTATAAATAGTTCATATATACCTTTAGAACATCCATTTTGAAACATTAATTGTTATTTCTGGCTTTCTTACATGGCGGATAGCTTATCGGTCAAACCTGGTTTACATGCTGTATGAGAAACATAGATGGCATGTTGTTTGTAAACAAGGTCTCGGATACTGAGCGTCTTGATCTTTAATATACCATGTCATACATAATCATTTTTGTGTCAGCTTTACCTCTGGATACTTTACAGATTCGATGGAATATGTGATTCGTAGCTAGAGCTTGGACTACTCAAACCTGGCTTCCAAATTTGTTTGATATTATATATTATTTTGAATCCATTCTTTCCAAAAGGAAAGACATACTACTCTTGTCGCAAGATAACATAATCGATGAGACTGTGAACCAATATCCTGTCAGGCACTCTCTCCGTAGGCGAGGCATATAAAGCAAACTGTCATAATCTCGCACTAACGTTAATGCATCCGGAAATGTTTTTATGCAGTACTAATAATTTATGTATATGATTGAACTTCCTAGATACCGTTACGCCTATCAGTTTAATCATGTTTAATCATATACGTTGACATTGTCCCTCATAGACTTCTTGTCTGTGAAGTACTCGGCGTTCAAACCTATCGCTAAACTCCCAGAGAGTACCGTGAATATCACATTGGCGTCCGAACCTTTCTGGATACTTAGTTATGTTGATTAAGTTATGATGATTACTGTATCTTCTTTTCAATAAGTTAACTTTTTCCTTTCAGTTACATTTACTTTAACTTTTGTCCTTTTGAGTGTAAACATGGTTAGCTTCTTCTCACCTCATATGTACGGGAACCATACAGTCTGCCCCAAAACTGGTATAAAGCTAAACATTTTATACACACGCTGTTTCCTCTTTCTGATGAATGACATTGACATACAAAGTAAGATACGGGGATCTATATATCTATTTACCTCACTATATTTATAGATACATGATCCCACCTACCGACCTGTCTATCTATATCTATCTGTCTATCTATCTATCTATCTATCTATCTATCTATCTGTCGGTCTTGTCTGTCTGTCTGTTGGTCTATTAGACTGCATCTTTAGTTGTCAGGCAAGTCAATAGTAGTCTTAGTATTTAACTTTCATTATTTCAATAATTTAGGTAAATGGTCCGTGGCGCAGTAATGCATAGATCGTCTGTCAAATTTGCAATGCAATACATATATTGCAATATAAATGTCAGAAGTATAATGACTTCTATATCTAAAAAATGTGCGACATAAACTGCATCCGTGAATGAGAAACGAATAAAATTTGTAAATGCATAGATCTGACAGCTTTGATTATGATTAAAGGCTTTTAATAAACATTATGAGCTATTACATGACAATTTAATTTGAGGAACGCGCCTTACAGATGAGAGGCTACTGATGTAAACAACCCAAGCTGGTATGTTTGGGAAAAGAAACAGCAAACGTTAGATTACGAGTCGGACGTTCCGCTGGTGAGTAAATGCTCCAATGTGTTTTCTTTTTTGAAATTGTATCTCCTATTGTTCACCTATTTATTTATGTACATGCTCGATATTGCAATTATCTGAGAGAACGAGTTAAACGGAATATACACCTGTAATTATAGGTCGATAATTAAAACATTTTAATTGCTTAAGCTGGTAATATTTAAGCAATTGTTATGCTTGTCTAGTCACATGTTATATATTTGGTCACAACAACTTATTTCGTATTCAATTAAATTTAATTAGGAACATTAAGGCTATATAAAACATTTTTTAATCAGTTACATTGATACCTTATTATATTATTTTTCTAAATAATGATAAATTTTAAGTAATAGTTTGCCTAGAAATTGGTAAAAAGTATATTTTTTTATTTTGTTGAATAATTACTAATGTCCACGTTTTCTTGTCTTCTACTACATTTTTATTTACCTTGACAGTACTTGAAATGACTACCAACTGCTCATTTTGCTAGACAAATGTGCATATTTAATCTTATTCACTTCAAGTAATGCTTGTTTCAGTAACTACTAGTTAGCCTAAACTTTTGAGTTTGACTGGTAGCCAATAAAATGGGATGAGTTCATAATAGTATAGTCTCAATTACATACCAAGGGGATCTAAATGACGTAACATTTTATAGAGAAATCACATTAGCGAAGGTAACATATATACTATACCCACATATTAATCTTCGTGAGGGTTATACAATGGTGGACAAAATTAAATGAGCAGCCATAAATACCGCATTAACCTCGTTTCCAAACGTGTATATCAACCATAGTTGTTTTGTATAAGACTCGTTGTATGTTTCTATGTTACCAGTATTGCTAGCATCTAAACCTGCCAGTTGGCTTTGTACTCACACAGCCTGTATATCGATATTGATACAGAATACTGTATTTATAATTAACTTGGCAAACATGATAATGTATAATGTTTAATGTATTTTTGCATGATGGTCCTAGCAGTATCATTTCATTTGATATTGCTAATTATCATAACACATCGAACCTCAATCAAGCACGGTAAAGTAAAATCTTACCCTCTAAAAACAAACGAAACATGCATAATTTTAAGTAATTATAAAAGAGAAATAATGGATAAATAAATATAGATATATTGGGAGTGAATACAATATAACTGAACAACAGTCAGCACAGTGCCCTTAACACTATCTAGAAATATACATCTGTATCAGTACAATAACAACATGAATAAATGGAAAATCCCAAAGTTAACATCAGACCGCCATTTGTATATAAAAGTGACCTGTGATGTGATGTGATTTTGATTTTTAACGTAGCTTTAACAATTTTTCAGTCATATCGCTACGATGTCTGCAATGTGCCAGTTTATAGTGATGTCTTGCACTGGGGCATCATACCTCAGACATGTAGCATGATGTCCCACCCAGTCACATTATCCTGACACCAGGCCGACCAGTCCTAACACTAACCTCTTAATGCTGAACGCCAAGCGAGACAGCTGTTAGTACCATTTTTGTAAATCTCTGGTATGACTCAGTCGGGGATCGAACCCACGACCTCCCGTATCCGAGGCGGACGCTCTAACCACTAGGCCACCGGAGCGGTAAAAAAGTGACCTACAAGCTTTTAATACCGATATATTATCTGATAAAGAATCAAAAGAAAACATGACAGTAATGGACACAGCATTTTGTACACAGACCGCTCTGGTGACTAGGTGGTTAGAGTGTCCGTCCTGGACAAGGGATGATGCGGGTTCGGATCCCGGCCGAGTAATACAAAAGACGTGTACGAATGGTACTGGTATGCACCTCGCTTCGCGCTCAGCATTGCGCTTTAATTGTGTCAAAGTTTGTCGGCCTGGTGTCAGATTAATGTGATCGGATGGAAACATGTATGCCGCATGGTGCCCCAGTGCTATACATTACCATACATTGCCACACTGCAAACTTCGTAGCGTTATTATTGAAAAAGTGTTAAAGCTATTTCGAAAATCCTAAACACACGCACACACACACAACCAAAACACGTTTTTACAAGTACATAAAACATCTACAGAAAATATTACAGTAATTGCTAAATCCATTAAACACATACATGAACATTCTAGAGAAAACTTGACAGTAATATATAAAGCCTTTTCAATACATACATGAACATTGTAGAGGAACCATTACTGTAATGGATACAGTCTTTTCAATACATTCATGAACATTCTAGTAGAACCATGACAGTAATGGATAAAGCCTTTTTGATACTACATGAACATTCTAGAGGAACCATGATATTAATGGATAGAGCCCTATTTGAACACATACATGGACATTCTAGATGAACCATGACATTAATGAACATAGCCTTTTCAACACATACATGAACATTCTAGAGGAACTATGACAGTAATAGATGAAGCCTTTTCAATACATACATTAGCATTCATGAGGAACCATGACAGCAATGGATAAAACCTGTCTAAACATACATGGACATTCTAGATGAACCATGACATTAATGAACATAGCCTTTTCAACACATACATGAACATTCTAGAGGAACTATGACAGTAATAGATAAAGCCTTTTCAACACATACATTAGCATTCATGAGGAACCATGACAGCAATGGATAAAACCTGTTCAAAACATACATGGACATTCTAGAGGAACAATGACAATAATCGAAATAGCCTTTTCAACACACACATAAACATTCTAGAGGAACCATGACAGCAATGGATAAATCCTTTTCAACACACACATATGAACATTCTAGAGGAACCATGGAAGTAATGGATAAAGGCTTTTTTAACACATACATGAACATTCTAGAGGAACCATGACAGCAATGGATAAAGCCTTTCCGACACATACATGCACATTCTTGAAGAGCCATGACATTAATGGACAAAGCCTTTTCAACACATACATGAACATTCTAGAGGAACCATAACTGTAATGGATAAAGAAGTTATCAAAACTTATATGACCGTTCTAGAGAAAACATGTCAGTGATGGATAAAGAATATTTAACACCAACATGAACAATCTAGATAAACAACGACGAATTTCCAGACGTCTATGAGGAATAAAGATAAACCACAGCAGTGGAAGATATAACCTTTCCGTGGCATAAATGAGGAGCGTACGATATCCGAAAACTATGAAGATACTGCAGATGTTATCGATTGCAAACTTCACCCATTCATGTTCAAAATGGACTAGAATGAAACTAAGATTATACAGAATAAGCACAAACAGAAAACCGTCATGAAAATAATGGAAACATAAACTAGATCGGGCTGCATAAAACGATTTGAGTTTGTTTGCGAGACATTTTAGCAAAACATACTTTAAACAAAGTTGAGAAGGAATTCACAAAATTACACTCAGTTACAGCAAGTAAAAATATTAACATTTAAACACAACTAAATACCCACTGCTATCATCATTACAGTTATTGACCTAATTGTATCTAACTTTTGTTTTATCATTAATTTGGTAAAATATGCTGTTCCAAAAAAGATATGGAAGAATGAAAATTATGAATTCAATACGACACATTGACTTTCGTTTCATTTTTATCTTTATTTAAAACTGTTTGGTTCTATTTTCTTTTAATAAATCTTACATTTTCAAATTGAACCCGAGTAATAATGTCAAACCAGCCGTTGTATATGCTGTATTATACATAGATTTACTACCTTGTTCAATCTCATATTGCCTGTGGCATCTTTTTGCATTACTTAGGGTTAACGTTCCCAAAGACAGGGACGTTAACGTCGTGTTACCTTCAAAATCACATCAACAAGCTGTGAATAATATTCAGGATATATAGCTAATATGCCTATGGGGAAGCTAAATTAAAAGTAAACCGACTGTTTCTAAATTTGAAGACCGGACTATTAAAAGTTAAGGGGGAAATAAGCATTTCAATTTATTTTTCATTTAGCATGGAGAGCAGGCAACAACTTGAACGTTACTTTTGCCAGTGGTAAATAACCCAAAATGTTGAATGCATTTTCTGCTATCATTTCCTATCTGCAATAGTCGACTAAGTATTCCTTTATCTGTAGCAAATATATACATGTTTTATGATAATCTGCATGTATAATTTGAGTCAAAGTTAAGATTGCCGCATCGTGATGCCCGAAAACCCGCTGAGATTACCTAAATAGACTTGAAACAACGTTAATGACCTATGATCCAAAATAATAAATAAAGTAGACGAGAAGTGAACAGATAAGAGTAAGAATAGTGGTAAAATAAAATATAAATTCCAATAATATTTTGTGCAATACACGTTCATGTCAAAGACAAAATACTAAAAGGATTATATAATATATAATGTATAATTAATTACTCAGATCAGACTGTTACTTTCAAGTCTAGTGTTACTTACACATTTCTTGATGTCTTCGTACTGCAAAGAATATATGAAACTTGACATTAGAAACGGTGACATAACATTGTTTTATGTTTTGTTTCGTTTCAAAAGATATCTCAGACTACGCATATTTGACAATATAAATTTTAATACGTGCTGTTTTATCAATCTAGTTATTTTCCGTTATTATAGTTTAAGTTTTCCGTCTTTTACATCGGTATATCACATAATTCACCCTGTGCTATGTATTTATTCATCCACCCTGGAACGTGCCCTCTGTAAAGCAATGAAATATTAGCACCATAGCAAAAACATGCAACGTTGCCAAACGTTTTGATATTGACCATTTCTCTAGAATTTTGTATTTAAAAGTACGAATTTTAAGCATGCAAAATAATATGTATTAACTAAAGAATAGTTCTATTGTCTCCATGTTACCAATATATTAGCAATACTATGCTATCATCACATGCTGTTAATACCACCATAGTCTCTCTCGTAAAGAAAGAATGCACAAGAATATATATATATATATATATATATATATATATATATATATATATATATATATATATATATATATATATATATATATATATATATATATATAATCAAGTTATCAATGCACAAGAATATATATAAATCAATTTATGAACGTAAATAACTATGGTTGTACGATATCCCACCATGGCCCCACATAGACCACGTGCTGCATCACGCTTTACATTTATAGACTATATACATGTATAGCCATACATTAATGAATCTCGACAAATAAGATTGATTGACAACGTTTTACGATATATAGCTATACGACTAGGAATGTATTCAACCTTGCACGTATGTATGTATCATGGAATTTCTGAGTATACGAGACAATTCTTAAAGATGATATATGAAATAGATAATGACCTAACGAACTAACTGAATGTACAAGAAAGTTTAAGTTTATATAGCGGACACATACATATGAAAGTCGGTAGGTCTACAAATCATGTAAATCTATATTATATTGGCGAACGTGGATGACGTAGTCAACTACCATGGAAAAAATCTATGGCGTATAGGAATGAAGATTACCAACTCTTGTGATGGAAGGGAAAGTTTATAACTGGCGTGACTAGGTAGATGAAGGTTTTCCGCTATATTGGATAATATAAGGAGCTGTTGATTCAACACTATATGGAATGAGAGGACAAGGGTATAATTTAGCTGTGTTTTTTTGTAAATCTTATTTTGCGTATATGTACAGAAGCCATTTCTTATTCTTGGCATATTTCCATATTTGTATTTGCTTATTAAGGTACATATGTAGCTGAAATGTATTCAAACATTTTTCTTAACTTAGTTTGTGGTCTAAACATAACTTTTAGATAATGTAATGGCGAAAGGTAATTTAAATCCTTAGTTGGAAAAGATTGAGAGGGAGCGTTGTTAGATTTTTAATTACTGTACTTGTTGATCTTGCTGGTCTCGTGTTTGTCAGTTTCAGCTATCGAATATTCACCATAAGTAAGTAATGTAAACAATGAGTAAAGGTCCTCCAGAACTGTTGAACTTGTATGTTGATTGTGCTATTGATTACCTTTATAGCAGTAGACAAATGATACTGAATCTGTATTGTCTTATTAAAACCGATGATAATGTATTTCAGATCTACACTCCGCCATACTCGTGAATTTAACTATTTACTGAAAAATTAGCAGTGACCCTATGTAAAATAGTAAAAAAATTACCACTTTCATCTTTGCAATGTATATGAATAATTAAACACTCTTTCTGATTGTTAGTCCAGCTCACTGGAAAACCGCATTTCCTCCCAAACCTTTATATATGCAATTACAATTTGTTTACATATAATACACATGTGATAAACGTTTGTTAATGTGACATGGTTGCTGAGAATGTAACTGAGTCTCTGATAATGGATACAACGTTCACATATAAAATATTACTGTTATCCCTTTAGCTTATTTCATCTTTTGACCAAATCCTAATCGTACAGACATAGCACAAAAACACGTCCTGAATGTATTGGTGTTGGCGTTTTGACCTCTAAGTGAAATACAGCGTGATGGTGTCGATGAAGTATAGATTATTTGTTGATGTGGCACAAGACTCAGTATATATATTCGTCACCTCTGAATGTGATATTGTAAATGGAGTGGAACAGTGTTGTTTAAAGTACTTAAGAGTGCGTGTATCTGATGTTAATCTGATGATATCAGACTTCAAGCCATGAAAAAACATGCAAGTGTTATAGTATTTAACTTTGTATTTATTTACGTATCATGGAGTTTCAGAATATAAGAGATAATTCTTAAGGATGTCAGATGAAATGTATAATGATGTAATGTACTGAATGTTCCAGTATGTACAATATTATATATCAGAAACCTGTAGGCGAAATGCGGTAGGTCTACAAATCATGTGAATCTATACTGTATTGTCTAACGTGGATGACGTAGTCCACTAACATGGAAACAAAAAACCTAGAGCATATAGGAATGAAGATTACTAACTATATTGATGAAAGAGAAGGTTCATAACTGGCGTGGCTAGAAAGATGAAGGTTTTCCGCTACAGTGGATAAAGTAAGCAGATGCTGATTCAACACTCTATAAAATGAGAGAACAGCTGACATATTTCAAATCAGATGCAGGATGCTTTCAACTTATGTTCCCTAAGTTTCTGGACTAAATACAGATTTTGAATTTAAATCTTTTTTTGTATACACATACAAATCCATCTCTTGTTCTTGGCATATTTCCGTATTCGTTTGTGTATTAATGTACATCAGTAGAAGAAATGTAGTCAAAAAGTATTGTCTTAACTTTGTTCGTAAACGTGTTGTCCAAATATAAATTAAAGCCAAATTAATTGAGAAAATTAATATCAATCCCTAGTTGGACAAGAGTGAGTGGGAGCGTTTGTAGATGTGTACTGCTTGTGCTTCTTGCTGGTTTCGTGTTTGTGAGCTTCAGCTGGAGAATATTCACAATAAACACGTAATGCATACAATGGGTAATCGTCTTCCGAAACCAAATTGGACTGTATGTTGACTGTGCTATTCTGTGTTATTGCTTAGCATTATACTTGTAGACCAAAGAAACAATCTTGTCTTGTATTCTTATCAAATAACTTGACACAATAAAAGGTATTTCAAAACTACACTAAAACCTGCACAATAACTTGACAATTAACTGAGAAATTGTCAGTACCCTGTCAGAAAGTAATACAAACAGTAATTTTATCTTTGCGATATATGGGGATAATTAAACACTCTTTACAATCTTTCGTCCGTCTCTCTGACAAACTGAATTTCCTCCCAAACCTTTATATGCGTAATCAATACTAATTTACATAGCATACACATGTGATAACCATTTGTTAAGGGGGCATGTTTTTTAGGATGTAGCTAAGTCTCTGATAAAGGATATGAAGTTCAGATATTAAATAGTACTGTTACTCTGTTCTCTTATAACATCCTTTGACCAAATCCTAATCATACAGACATAACACAAGGACACGTCCTGAATGTATTTGTCTTTGCGTTTAGACCTCTACGTGAAACACAGCGTGATGGAGTCGAGGAAGTATATATATATATTAATATATATATATATATATATATATATATATATATATATATATATATATATATATATATATATATATATATATATATATATATATATATATATAAAATTACAAATATATTAACCCTTGTATAAGTTTTCCATTTCATTTTCTTTACAAACTAACATTTTTGAAGAATTATCATCATCAAACAAATATTAAAAGATCAGTGCCATGCTACTTAACTCTGACTAAAGTTTTGCATGATCGCAGGTATTGAGATATTTCGTTTTGTCAATACGATAGCTGACACTATACCGTTGTATGTTTTCACTTTTCTGTTGTATTTCATGATTTTCTGTTATCCTGATTAATCTGATGTAATCTATGTTGAAGAGTAAATAAAGCCAGTCATACATACATACATACATACATACATACATACATGCATCCATTCATACATGGATATTTGTAAGCATATATAAAAATTTCTCTTTATTGTAAGTGAATAAAATACATGTTGATTTTACTAAAATTGTTAGTTTAAATTTCTTTCTATTATATAATATAAATCTAGATACATACATGTGTTTGCGCAAACCATGAATGGATTAACGTTGTGTGAGTTATAGCTATCATTCAATCTAATGTCATGCAAGTAGTGAATCAAGTCGCATTGAGGTTTAGCTACAACATGGATAGATGGCGGATCGAGAGAGTCGGCAATGTTGTATCGTGCCGGGGCTCCGTTGTCTTGTTCCTTAAATTGCTCGAGGTTACCATGAAACTGATCCAACAACGGTTTGCCTAGTTCCCGGCTAGTCATGGATCTGTGGCGGTCGCTTGGAAACCGACCGTGAAACGTAATGCCCTTCACAAGAAATATTCAAATTGTGCTATCAATGTCAGGTGACTTGTGCATATGGAGATGTCCCGTACACGTAATATGCAATCTACATCTGCTAATTGACCACTGTCGCAAATTCCGGTGGTTCGTCATAAAGTTGGCTTTTACGACGACACATTGATAATGTAAAGAGTTGCAATGTCATGGAACGAAACAATAATTGTCATTCCCAACATCAAAGAAAGCTACAAGATGATCTCATTGGAGTGTTTTGACAAAATCGTTTGAAAGGTGGAGTCAAACGAAGTTTCCCATGTTGACACTCGTTTTGCTATCTCTTATCCAGGCCTCTGTGCTGCATATACAATTTTCAGCTTGCTCACTTGCAAACAATTATTTATATGAATACATGAACGAATGGAAACAAGGTCTGTGAAACAAAATAGGTAGGCACAGATTGACACATTCCTTTCATCGCTGTCATGTGAAGTCATTTCCGCCGAAATCTTTGAACAAGCGAACACTATTTGGTCCATGTTTGGTCGTCAGATTCTGGCTAACTACCACGACTTGCATATGCGCACAAATGTGTTGCTGTTCGTGAAGGTCCTTGCGACGTTTCGTGATAGTGTCATGCTACTGTCGTGTGTTTGTACAATTTCGATCCCACGCATTACTTCTCGGTGCCTGGAATGATATAGAATGCGTTATTGTCATATATCAAGGTCGAGCTGGAGATATACAGGGACATTGAGCGGAATATGTCTGTCCTGCGTAAAATATATTGTGGGATTTTAATAGCTAGCTATATTCATTCTTTCGCGAGGAGCCTTCTCGTTGCCTGATATAACCGCGCAGACCTAAACAGTTACAGCATGTACCTGGACATACATGGCATGTAGTGATAGGCGATAAGTAGGTGAGTTCGCATGGAAACTTGCTTTCCGTAAACATTCACGAGTAGGACAGGTTCAGTTACGTAACATACTTCTTCCAGTCAAATTCGAATATCTGACAAAGATTACATGTTGGCACATAACCTATGTCAGTGCAACACGAATGGTTGTCCCTGCATCAATTATTATGTGTGTAATTTTATCAAGTGCACCAAGCCTGTTCCTAATATGTGCCGGAAACTCAAATATATCGTTTATGTACGAAACCTGCAAGTGCATTATACGGCTCGGACTGCATTCGCAGTGACTTCTTAGGGTACTGTGGTTGTTGTCAGTGCGCGAGGATAGGTCCATACATCATGGTCAATACAGTAACACCGCCAATTACGAGTCTGAGAAAGGTTCTGTGAAAAGATTGCAGTGGCTAGTCGCGTAATTTTCCCTCTGTGTTAAGATGCAATAGAGCTGTGGTGAGACGTTCCATGTATTGGACAAGGAAAAGGATTGGTTGATGATTCACATTCACGCCAATGACGTCTACCAGAATATGGGTGATGCATTACTTGCACGCAAAAAATTGACACCAAAGATTAATCGAACGACCATCCGTTCTTCAACATCATCAAAGATGTGATGCAAGACAATCCAGCGAAACTGCTTTCATGAGGTCGCATTTAAAATACAAATAACATTTATGTGTCAAATGATAATCACACTTGAACAAATGGTTCACATCAACTGGTAACATGTTGACATTTCTTGAGGTTCACGTGTATGTGCTTCAAAATATTTATTGGATATGGGGCGTTGTTGAGCCCTGATGGGAGGAGTTTCGAATTATTTTGTTCGGATCACCTGCGACCTATATAGGTTCCTCTCAACAGGCATGACTGGAGCCTACAGTTCCATGGAGAAAAAATATATCAGGTTTGTACACCAAAGTGCCTAACGCGAACGCGTTTCTCACGCACATTTCTCATGTGAACGTGTCTCATGAGGCAGTTGAACTGAGGCAAAAATGTAGACAGTGCATGCAATATATGAATCAATACATCAATTACACAGTACACGCCATTAACCTACCCTGAGCTAGCATCCATGAACAACTGAAAATTTTCTGAGCGCAAAACGATCTAAGCAAACATTTCCAAGACATCTTGCGGTTTCCACAGAGAGCACAAGAAGACATAAGAACGGGTTTCAAGGACAGTTCCACAATTTTGATGTAACAGAAGAGAAACCGTGTCCGGTTGTCAAGAGAGCCTGAGACATTGAATAATTGCAAGGTGTCAAAGAGACAATGGAACATCCTCTCTTCAATCATCCAAACGCATATAAAACATAAAATGGTGTGAAATATTTAACGATCTTCCTCGCCGAAAGACGAAGGAATAAGCATATCGTTGCATTTGTTGCCTTTCACCCAACAACTGGTGAGATTAAGTAAAAGAAACGTTATAAAAGCCATTTCAAAAATACTACCTTAAAATTGGACTACGTGGGTATAAGAGCGAAGCAACATATAAGAGTGGAAAAAATTTGTCGGTGCAATAAAACAAAATGTAAAGCAATTTGCCTAGAGCCAGGAATCAAAATAGTGGAAAAGGTGGATCTGAATCCTCTATGGGGAACATACAATATTCAATTTGATTTAGTAAGTATTTTTTAATTTGGCAATTACAGTGGTCTCATAATGATCGAGAAATATCCTGTTCTTAACAATGTGGTCGCAAATTGGTACAAAAATGGGAACATCATGCCATGCCGGCTTAATTTCCTTGCCGCGTTTGCTCCTGTTGGCATTTTGTTGTTTTGTTAAGTGACAGAAATAGTCAAAAAAGTTCTTTCTATTTTTGTAACATCTTTATTGCAAAAACTGTTTCAAAACGATAACAATGAGATCTTTCACAACGAGCAATGGATGTATGATATATTAACAGTTTGTAATCATGAGCATTTGACAGAAGCATATGACTTGAAATTAATCAAAATTAACAGAGTCTTACTGAATCTAAGAAAAGCATTCACGTAGGCTACGCTCTTGCATTGGAGGTAGATCATAAAGAATTATAATATAGTAGGGCTAATACAAGATGCTTACAAAGAAGAGACAAAAAGATGGCGACATCAAGAACAGCAATAACAATAAAATGACCTAAATATTCAAACATGTCTCCACGTATTCGTCATATTGAATTAAGTATACATATTATTTCTGGTTATTGAAGATAGGGTGTACGTGCGTGTTTATGTGCTTGTGTGCAGCGACGATAATATGATTTCTCCTCCCCCCAGGCGCTACTAGAGTTGCAGCACCCAACCCTTGTTATAATAAAGCCTTAAAATCAGACGCTTTAATGTCCTTTATGCCCTTAAATACAACCTGTCTGTCAAATTGGAAAACTGTAATTATGCATGTGCGCGCGCGTATAAGTGTGTGGGTGAAACGTAAAGAGAGAGAGAGAGAGAGAGAGAGAGAGATAAAATAGAGAGACAGCGAGCGAGCGAGCGAGCGACCGAGAGAGATAGAGAGAGAGATAGAGAGAATGTCGAGCTGGAAATCGAAATGAGTTGGGTTTTAATTTTAATGTAGTGTAATCTTTCTAACTATTGTTTCCACTAACGTCTTCAAATTCTGAAAATGTTTATTATATGACATACAATTTAGAAACAATATATGTTTGAAACAATAATATTCTACAATGAAGAACGTTATCAGCATAATTAAATGCCAATGAAGTCTGATCGAAACAAAATAAGTATAGAAACAATTCAAACCAACTTCAGTTGTATTATGTAGATCTGTCACTTTCTCTTAAAACCAATTTTAGTAACAATGGGAATGAACGATTTGATGTATACAATGTGTATCGTTTATGAACTCCGGAAGCAGACCATTGTTGTCGTTTCTCACCACAGACTCTATAGACAGCAATATACAACAGTTATCATGGCAAATAATTATCCCGCAGGTGTCGAACATCCAAAACGTCGAATAATTACCCAGAAAGGTGTCAAACATCCAAAACGACGAATAATTACCCAGCAGCTGACTAATATCCAAGACTTCGAATAATTACCCAGCAGGTGTCAAACATCAAAAAGGTTGAATAAAAACCCAGCAGGTGTCAATCATCCAAAACGTCGAATAATTACTCAGCAGGCGTCTAACTTCAACAAAGCTGAATAATTACCCAGCAGGTATCAAACATTTGAAACATCGAATAATTACCCAGCAGGTGTCCAGCATTCGAAGCGTCGAATAATTACCCAGCAAGATGTCAAACATCCAACACGTCGAATAATTACCCAGCACGGTTTCAAACATCCAAAACGTCGAATATTTACCCAGCAGGTGTCAAATATCCAAAACATAAAATAATTAAAAAGCAACTTACAAACTTACAAACTGTTGAATAATTACCCAGCAGGTGTCAAACATCCAAATCGTTGAAAATCTACCCAGCAAGGTGTCAACATCTAAAACGTAGAATAATTACTCAGCAGGTGTATAACATCTAAAACAACGAATAATTAATCAGCAGGTGTCTAACGTTCAAAACGTCGAATAATTACCCAGCAGATATCAAACATCCGAAACGTCGAATAATTACCAAGCAGGTGTCAAACATCCAAAACGTCGAATAATTACTCAGCAGGTGCCAAACATCCAAATCATCAAATAATTACCCAGTAAGATGTCAAACATCCAACACGACGAATAATTACCCAGCAGGTGTCCAGCATTCGAAGCGTCGAATAATTACCCAGCAAGGTGTCAAACATCCAACACGTCGAATAATTACCCAGCACGGTTTCAAACATCCAAAACGTCGAATATTTACATAGCAGGTGTCAAATATCCAAAACATAAAATAATTAAAAAGCAACTTACAAACTTACAAACTGTTGAATAATTACCCAGCAGGTGTCAAACATCCAAATCGTTGAAAATCTACCTAGCAAGGTGTCAACATCTAAAACGTAGAATAATTACTCAGCAGGTGTATAACATCTAAAACAACGAATAATTAATCAGCAGGTGTCTAACGTTCAAAACGTCGAATAATTACCCAGCAGATATCAAACATCCGAAACGTCGAATAATTACCAAGCAGGTGTCAAACATCCAAAACGTCGAATAATTACTCAGCAGATGCCAAACATCCAAATCATCAAATAATTACCCAGTAAGATGTCAAACATCCAACACGACGAATAATTACACAGCGGGTGTCAAACATTCGAAACGTCGAATCGTGCTTGCATTTTTCACACAAAAACTTCACTACGCTGCACCTGATGTTTAACCTTCCCTTCTAGCATTTATCCCTTGACAATTGTATACAAAATCAACATTTACATCAAAGGTCGCGTAACTACACATCCGGTGACCAATTACAGACGCATTGCTGTCATTCTCTCCCACAATCCTGTCTTATTGAAAGGACGAGTGAGCGAATGGGCGTCATGTACATGCAATGGAGAAACCGTTGTTTTCTTGAACTCGTATATGCTTTCACAAACTTGTAAATTAACAATTAACAGTAAAGATATGTCATGAAGTCATAACTGGTCTTAGCTAAACCCATCCTTAAAAAGGAAAAAGCGCAGTAAGTCATTCGTGTCCAGTCACACTGAAAAGGAATTACACAAACCTATTCGGAAATGTTCCCGTGTTTCAAACGCAAACTAAGCAGAATCAGCCGATTGCGGGAAAACAAAAAGCCTACGCCTCTGTAACATTAAATTGTGGATGTCAAAGGCGACGAAAATGCAAATGAGTGGCGGAATATTTTTATTTCTTGAGGTTAGTCAAACGTTGATGGCTTCTGTGACCACCAGGATGCAAATGTGACCGTGTTAGGTGCTGTTATAACTGCATCCCGAGTGCTTCCGAAGAAATAAGATTGCTAGTTTTCTGGGGAAAATATGAAATTGACTTTTATTATCCTGTCTGAGGGGATGAATCGTCTGTTATGGCTTTGCATCGGCAGCCACAGAAGTGCGTCCATTGACTTATGTAAATTTATCAGCGATGGAATAGTAAATTGAACCCTTCCGATACGACTTCATGCTGAATCAACCTCCGTCGAAATGGACTTATTCAACATACCTGGACTAGTTCGGTAGCGAACGCAGTGATGCCTCTTCAGATGTGGCATTTTGACTTGTACGGGGTTAACCCACCACCTGAAGTTTTTAATTTTCTACACAGATGCGGAAAAGCTACGCTGCTGGTTTATTCAACGCTACCGTTGCAAACGTGAACATAATCACTGATATGCGGATATCTCGTTTCTGGGTTATTTGATCAATTCAAATCGAGCGTTCACCGACATAACAAGGGTTAATCCACACTGCGTTGTCTCTTACAAATTACGCCTGATACTATACCGGGGTTCAAAAGAGACGTAAAACATATCGTATCGTTATATGACTTTGTTGAAACCAGGTGACATTGCCAGTGGAAATATCTAAATTTCTCATTTTCAGTATATAACAAAGGAATAAAGCCGAACAGTCCTTCCTTCTTTACAACAAACAGAAATTGCGAAAATATGAAAATTTGACATTCCAATAGACAATGACAAAGTAAAAACACACAAATCTTATTTTGTAACAGCAATGTAAACCACAATGTGAAGATTTACCAATTTCAGTACATGATAACACAATAAAGGAGAACTGTCTTCCCTTTCTTACAGCAAGCGGTAAACATGGAAATATAAAAAATTTAATGCATATTATGAGACAGAGGGCGCACAGGCCCTACATCCTAACAGCAAACGGTTAACTTGGAATTATAAACATTTGTCAGTTTTGCTGCATAATAAGAGAGCAATGGCGAACAGTTCATTTTCCGTTACAGCAACCGGCAAAATGCGGAGCAAGTATAGCTCGCACGTGCAAACCTATTTGGCAAGGTTTTAATTGTTGGAAATAAAATTAGATGTATAGAAGTACGCGCTGTGAATGACTAGACAATAAAAACGATGGTTAAAATAATGAGCTAGTGAATGAATTATTGTAACCAGAGACAACTCAGACTAAAACGGCTGTATGGCTGTTACATTACACAACGGATCAAAATACAAATTTGGACAACTTCAGCAGAAAAAACATACCTATAAAAAATAATTTTCTTAAGCAAGGAAGTGGACGTTCTTCCTCTGAGAAAGAAGAGGTGAACTTGAGCAATAGATTAACAAAAGTTCGTATGTAATAATTCCTTGTTACAATAGTATGCAATGCTTGCTGTCAATTAGGGACAGTCGAACTCCGCGACCTGACGTGGCGCTAGTACGGATTGAGGCAGGTTTGTAATCAGAGCCGAAAACTGAGTTGTTTATGGCGTCAACCAGTCAGCGTTTGTGATGTTTCAGGGTAAATCTGTAAACCTCAAAACGACTCGCGTGGAAATCATCAGATTTGTCTGAAACCGCTAGGTGCCTCCCAAAGAAACCTAACTGAAATAGCCGAGAACAAATGAAGCTAAGAATCTGGTGTGTCGTTTGTGTTTATCAATGGAAATATCGAATCAAATACAGACCTAAAGTTATAAAATCCGGCAAATCCAATGTCTTAGTGGCCCTACCCTCAACAATACGAGTATTGCATGTAATGGGAAGAACCATCAAAGCACTGACCGACTAAGCAAATGAACGAACTGTTGACATACAAAAGAACGGACTTGTTTATACTAACTGGGATGGGTTTGATGAAAATAAACCTTACATGTTAATGGTACACAATTCCGGATCCTACTGTTCATCTTAACCGGATCTAGATGCGGATATGTCCAGTGTCTGTAGCGTCTTCAAGCATCAATATTTCGTTTAGAATTAAACTGCAATGTTCCAGAACGTTTTACACGTACATCATCAATACAACTGATAGACAGCGATGAACATGTGTGAAGTACTTAACGTCGGATACTTAGCCATCTGCGTGGTGTATTTTTAACATTTACCATTATATGTGCGTGATGGATCCTGAACAGCCATTCGCTGACGATGTTGCAGATTTATTGACGGTTCCTTAGATCAACTGGAAAAGCATGATAGTATGGAAAGTGATGTTGTGCCGCATGTCGATGAATATTTCCTTGAGACGGGCATTGATCAACCTTCAGATACACTAAACTGTAATCCACGCGTTGGTGAGATGGAAGTGTGATGTGATTTTGATTTTTAACGTAGCTTTAACAATGTTTCAGTCATATCGCTACGATGTCTGCAATGTGGCAGTTTATAGTGATGTCTAGCACTGGGGCATCATGCTGCAGCCATGTAGCATGATGTCCTACCCAGTCACATTATCCTGACACCAGGCCGACCAGTCCTAACACTAACCTCTTAATGCTGAACGCCAAGCGAGGCAGCTGTTAGTACCATTTTTGAAAGTCTTTGGTATGACTCGGCCGGGGATCGATCCCACGACCTCCCCCATCCGAGGCGGACGCTCTAACCACTAGGCCACCGGAGCGGTCGGTCAGATAGAAACCGATAGTTCTGATTGCTCATTTGTGATAATAACATCTCGATGCCAGTTTGGAATCGTTGCATTGGTACACAAACTATGCCTGGTCGTTGAGTATATCCCCGACGGACGTAACATTTCCTAGGGATTGTTTCTAAAGCACTTAAGTGGAATAAACTGAAACATCCGCCTCGATTAAAGTCACCGTCAAGTATACTGAACCAACAACATTAACTCGACCAGTCAAATAAAAACAAGAGAATGTTAGTCATTACGGATGCACTGTAACGGATCATGTGTGAAAACAATCAGTCACTGTACCAAGGACAGACATAATCAATGCCATTTGAGGTAAACGTAATAACATGTTCAGGGAACGGATAAAAGTATGAAACATACATATCCCCGGAAAGAAATATCTTCATTGATTGCATGGCGGCTGTGCGTGTGAAAAAGATGCTTGGTTTGCAATGACATGCTTCTTGCACATAAACATTGCTAACTTGTTGAAACATTTTACTACATAATACTACTATTAATAGAAGAAGGATGATGCAAAATGAAATCACCAAAACCTGTAGCAGTCGCGAAATACACACGTGTCTATGTGTCGTCGCATATGCCGTTTACCTTTGAATCGCGCGAATCACAAACAAGCCAAATCACACCAATCGGATTTACCGCCGGAGCTAACCCGATAGGAAGCAGTTCCAGCAAAGTATGTTCGTTACTAGCGCATCAGCTAATAGTTGTTTTTTTAATCGGAATTCTCTGAGAGGCGCAATGCAGAATACATAAAAAAAAGTAAACCATACCGGATGGTCATTACAGATAAAACTATTGAGAGGGCGGAATTCGCCTAGTTTAGGCGGAAACGTGAAGCTTCCGACAACTCCGGACGCAGATACAGATCCACGGGGCACAGCTGAACCATGTTATTGAGTTGCATACATTAAAGCGTTCGCGGGTTACTGTGAGCATATAACACTTGGAGAAGTATACTCGATGGGCACGTGCGTTTTGCCATAAGAATTCGAGTTCAATACATTACGATCTTAGCTCATGTCGTTACGCACCGAGGTTGCGTAGTTCAATTGATTAGTTCTGTCCTGCATACTTCCGGCTGCTACTGCTTGATTTTAATCTGTATCATTCTTGACTTCAGAAGATAATAGAAACTAGTCGAATTAATTGTAGCTGAATATTATGGAAACTATGGATATCTCCAATTCCTGCTTTTCATCAACTCATTAACTAGCTATTTCCTTTTAAATGCGTGTTTTGTTCATTACATGTGAATCAGCGTAATTATATGCTACCATACATGTGCATCCAAAACTCTGAACATTATCAATGCATTAAAATGCTGTGCCATTAATTCTTATCTGATTACCTCTATCTGTCTCTCTCTCTCTCTCTCTCTCTCTCTCTATATATATATATATATATATATATATATCGAGCAAACGCAAACTGGGAGCGTAATCCTGCTATTTTAAACTTTGGATCATTTGTTTATAGGGATGTCGTACTGGAATTGCACAAGTGTCTTCACATTACACGTATCCTATAAATCATGCGCATGACCTGGAGACTTGGTGTCTTTAATATCAGCCACAACAGTCTCTTTCTCTCTTTATATATATCGTCGTTCGTAATATCTTATTGCCATTTATCTTGGGGCATTGCACCAGGTATTTGCTGGTAGGTTGCCAGGACTTTGGTTTGTCGAGTTTAGCCTACATACTACAAGTGAGCAAATCTCTAAGCAAATGTATTTTTCCTTCTCCCTGCTCAAAGTGTAATTGTTATTATTCCAAATCAAGTTTATGCTCTACCTGAACAGTGACATGTATTTTATAAACTACATAATACATAACAAATATTGATATATGATTAAGATTAAACATTCGGACCATTATAAATGTTGGTAAATCTGTTTAAGTCTATTTGAATACAGGATATAAATTCCAAAATTTGTTGACAACTTTAAATGTTCTGGGATGAGACTGACTTTCCTCCTGGCTCTATTAATGTATCCAGGCATTTTAAAGCAATGTATTACTAGATTGTAGCTTCTAAAGGGACCATTTCTCCAAAACTTACATGCATTAAGCAAGCATGCTAAACAAATCAGAAAAATAACAGTACCTTGAAACAGGGAGAAAATTAACTGTTCTGACATTAAGCGTTTCTGATCACAATAATTTTCAGCAAGCCTAGTCGCCTACACAACGAGGACCGACGTACATGTGACAATATGTGTAACTTTCTTACAAGTGTTTATGACACATTTCCCTTTTCTGTTTCTGAACTATTGCTCTTCTTCCCTGGTGAGTCTAAAAATGTAAACTTATAAATATAAAAAAAACTTCAAGGAAATAACTCCTCGTTGAACAGTAAAACCACTCTCTAGCAGTTGGACTAATACATAAAATACAATATATGATGGAGGAAAGTATGCATTATTTTAAATTAATCTGACGATCAAACCACACACGCGTCGTCTTGTTATTAACATGCCCGAATTCTGAATGATTATTTGCAACTTTCACATTAGACATGTATGAGATAATCTTCAACATACGTACATACGATATCTACTTACCTACCTGTATACATACATACTAGCATGTCTGTCACTGGCACGCAGGCACGCAGGCAAAAACGCATACATACATACATACATCCATGCATACGTCCGTCCTTCGATCCATACCTACATGCATGCATATATACACACACATATATATATAAATTATAAAATAAACAGCACCAACACGTAGAATGTGTGACCAGTTTCGCTTTAATGCTTCATCAGACTGAATTCAAACTGATTTTAATATCTTGCTTACGTCATTAAATATGTTGTTTCTAAGTGATGAATGAAATAAACAAGATGACGTCATAGCTTACATTTTTAACGTAATCATCTTATACTTTAACGAATAATTTACATGAAGATGTGCATATACAGCAAAGATTAATGATATCTCAATACACACAAATATACAAAACTGGATCTTAAAGATACATATATCTCTACTGATAACTATATAAAAATTTATTAAGAAATAGAGATAAACAGTTTTAGTAACATTTATATTATGTATAAAGCACACTTATTAAAGGTATAGAAAATAAATAAACAAAAAAGAGAAAGTAAAAAAGAAGAAGTAAAGAAAAACCATTAATAAATAAGAATAAAATTAGAAAAATACATAAAATATATGCACTAATATAATTTGTTCAGCTATTAAGTTTGGTATTAGAACTCAAATTATATAATAAAAAATATGTATAAAAGATATGGTGTTCATAACGCTTGCTATGAAGTATTTTATAAATAATTAATTATATTGTAAAGAAAATTAATTTACAACTGCAATTTCATTTTTAAAGAGTTAGTGAACTAATTTTTATGTTATTAGATTATACTTTTACAGATTAATTTTTTTTTGCAAAGTAGAATAATCATATCTAATTTACACAAGGGACATAATTTAGCAGAAAAAAAAATTAGTTTCACTTAATGTCATATAGTGTTTTTGAATTTAGACTTTTTGGATATCCGTATTAAGACGGTGAATCCAGTAGGTTTCCTTTAGTAGACGTTCCATTTCAGGATCAGTTTTGACAATAGTTTGGAAGGAGAAATCTTGCAATGTATGGGAATTTTTGTTAAAATGTGCGGCAACATGAGATGAAAATGATCGATCGATATAATTTTTTTATATCTGATCTGTGTTGGTTCATACGTTTAGATATGTATTGACTGGCTTGTCTTTGTATTTATCTAATTTTATTTTGATTTATTAATGTTTTTTCTTTATTTTCCTCTTTACTTTCTCTTTTCTGTTTATTTATTTTCTATACCTCTAATAAGTGTGCATTATACATAATATAAATGTTACTAAAACTGTTTATCTCTATTTATTAATAAATTTATATATATATATATATATATATATATATATATATATATATATATATATATATATATATAAACAAACAAGCGTGTGTGCCACTGGCATGCAGGCAAAAACATCCATACATACATCCATACATGCATATATATATATATATATATATATATATATATATATATATATATATATATATATATATATATATATAAGTATGTATGTCACTGGCACGCAGGCAAAACATACATACATACATACATACATACATTTATCCTTCCATCCATGCATACATGCATGCATACATATATACAAACATACAAGTATGTCTGTCACTGGCACGCATGCAAAAAGGCACACATACATACATACCTACATACATATACATACATACAAACATACATGCATACATACATACATACATACATCCTTACATACATACATACATACATAATTAAATACATACATACCTACCTACCTACCTACCTGCCTGCATGCATACATACATACGTAATTACATACACACATACAAACATACATCCATACATCCATACGTCTATACAAGCATCCATCATTCCATCCATTCCATACATCCATACATCCATGCATATATATATATATATATATATATATATATATATATATATATATATATATATATATATATATATACAAGCATGTATGTCACTGGCACGCAGGCACAAACATACATACATACATACATACATACATACATACGTACATACATACATGTTCTCGACTTGAAAAAATAATAGAGGCGGAGAAACAGATGTGAGATAAAATCACAAAGAGATCAGTGGTGATAGTAAAATAATATAAGGTCGTGGATGGTATCATATGCTATTGTGATCTTTCCCCAGCCTCAACTCTGATCTTAATGTGGATGGAATCATATGAACGATAACCATCTTAGGTGCGCCATCGGAGTTATTTTCGGGCCTATAACGACAGTAACCGCTTTTCCTGGTGGTTGTATCAATTAGTCCGATACGATTGCATTCGGGAATACGTATCTTTTGATAGCTCCTAGCAGTAACACAGACAGTATCAACACGATCAATAAGCTGTATTCGGTGGCTATCGGGGATAAAATAACTAGAATGGCTGAATTCGTACCAGTTTTGACCTAAATGGGAAATGTCCGACAACTCCGAGTACAAATAAGAAACAGTGCTGTTTGGAGATTTACAAACAATATAAGTCGAGCAAGTTTGGCCTCACCATAATACATACATACATACATACATACATACATACATACATATATGCATACATACATACATACATGCATACATACCGCAGGAGCTAGAATCGATACATGCAGTGCCGGCAAAGTAATTACGTTAGGAGCACAACAGCCAGTACGTGTTGGTTGGGGAATTCTCAGGATGTCAAAAAACAGAAAACGTGTAAAAAGAACACTGTATCGGATGATCTTTATTTATCAAAGAATTAGTAAAAAGTAAGTTGTATATGAAGCTCTTTACATATAAAACAATTTGTACAACGGAATTAGTGATTCGTGAAAATGTTGGAGGACGTTGAAAACTTCCTATTATTCCGTGAGCAGATACTGAACCGAGGAGCAGAGCTGAAACAAGTTACTGAGTTGCATGTGGTAAAAGCTATCGAGGGTCACTGTGAGTCTAGACTACTCATACCAGTATCATCGCTGGGCTAGCGCGTTTTACCGTATGGACCAATGCTCAAGAAATTAATAGCTTAACACACTTCGTTACCCAGCGAGGATGCATTACAGATTCAACGGCGTTTGACAAAACAGTACATTCATTGGGGTAGAAGGCTCATATTAATATATGTGTAATCAATCTAAAAACGCCCAATTTATAACTACTAGATGTTAAGAGCGATGTGAAATTTGTACGTACAATTATTAACTTTCCAAAGAGTTATCAAATATTAGCATATGAACAGTACTGCCTGAACAGCTGGAAAGGGGAGTCGAACAGTGCTAAATATTTGCAAGACGTATGTATGCTACCAGGGGCACTTTAGTCGAAATGGAAATGAGATTAAATACGTATATATATATATATATATATATATATATATATATATATATATATATATATATATATATATATATATATATAGAGAGAGAGAGAGAGAGAGAGAGAGAGAGAGAGAGAGAGATAGATAGAAAGTTATATATATATATATATATATATATATATATATATATATATATATATATATATATATATATTCATGTTGAAGAGACCCAAATCAAAATAGGCAGCTATTCTAACGTCTTTGATCAGAAAATAAGCAGATGGGCCTAGCATTGATCTATTCAGTTTTTTCGACAATTCTTTTATTTCATGCGTTTTGTGGCCGAGCATACTTGTACTACATTCGCCCAATAATAATTGAACTAAAATTGTTTTAAAATGGGTCTATTTGGAAACAAAGGTTTTTTTGACATTCATTTACATGCGTGTGAATAGTGTTTAAGGGTGGAACAATCATTGCCTAATTTAATAATCAGTAAAACATGCAGCAGTTCGTTACGTAATTACCCAAATAAAAATACTTTATTGTATTTCAAGGAGAACCATCTAGCATTTTGTACTCTCCTGAATAAGAGAAGACAGTAAATGTCATATTAGTAGTGCTATTCGTTTTCTCATTACCTAATTAACGAGTATAACATATTTGCTCAATATGTATTGATTAAGGTCACCTATAACTGCAGAGATAATACGTCATCTACTTCACCTTGTTGTTTCAATGTAAATAAAACCAATGAAATGATCAGCTGTATTTATTTACGCAAGGTCATGATGCATGTTCTTTGTGAATGTAGCTACTTACCAAATACTGAAAGGAAAGAAAGAACACAATTAATATTGTATCGTTATTCAGAGGCATAACAATGTTAGCAGGTTTTATATGCTGTAACAAATTCTCAAAATTTTCATTACACTGTCGGAAATGACAATAATAAGGAATTACCACAGATTATCAACATATCAGGGCTGATGTGTCTCAGTTATATGTGTTTAGTCCACTCGTGCTATAACATATATTTACGATATTTGCACTGAAATTCCATTCTGTTTGCTGATGACACTTCGTTGCTAATGATTGTGGAGGAAACAATCATACCACCTTGTGTTCCAAACGAGAACGAATATTTTCAATATGTGGGCCATTTAGTGATTAGTATTTGTAATTTAAAGAAAACAAAATCAGTGAATATATCTTTACATATCCGAAAGGAATAGCATCCACCACACTCCATGAATTCGCGACAGTGTTGACGGAAATAGAAAATTACCGACAATGACGAGGACAAATAAGAAACAGTGATGTTGGGGATTTACAAACAATATAAGCCGAGTAAGATTGGCCTCAGTTGTTATCGCACATGAAATAGCCTCGGCAACTATCAATTGTTTCAGCATTTCTGGTTGCGTATTAGCAGTATACAACGTAATGTGTACATGTTTTGACGTTTCTGTGGGTTTATCATCCAGGGGTTGTGTAATGATGTATTTTGCTTGCTTGCTATGTCGTGGAGGATACCGGCTATGGTGAATAGTCAGGACATAAAGAGGGCAAACGCTAAAAGCCCCATCATAACACTACTGAAACATTAGCATACATTGTAAAGGAACGTGTTACTAGATTGTAGCTTATTAAACGAATATTTCTCCAAAACTGTCATTAAGCTGGCATGCTAAACAAATCAGAAAAATAACAGCAACTTGAAACAGGGAGAAATTTGACGGGTCTAACATTAAGTGTTTATGTTCACAATATTTATCATCTAACCTAGTTGCCACGACAACAAGGACTGACGTATATGCGAGAAGATGTGTCACTTTGATAAAAGTGTTTATGGCCTATTTCCCTCGTATGTTTCTGAACTATTGGTCTCTTGGCTGGTGAGTTTAAAATGTACAAAACTAAAAATATCAATAACTTCAGGGAACAATCCACGTTGAAAAAAAAAACCACGCACTTGGAGTTGGACTAATAAATACAATACAGTACATGATAAAGGAAAGTATGCACTATTTAAAGTGAAACTGACGATTTAACCACACAGTATAGCTTTGATATTAGACATGCATGAGATAATCTTCTATGTGCATCTTGTGAAAGCGTTGAAAATACCTACTACATTCATGCATACATACATACATACATACATACATACGTGCAGACATACAGTCAGCCATCCAGCCATACATACATACATAGATACATACATACGTGCTTCTGTTATTGCTGTGGGGTTTAACGCCATTTTTCAGCACACGATAGGCTATCCATGGCGACCAGTATGAATGGTGGAGAAAGAACCGGGGTAAACCCCGAAAATAACCACCGACCCACGAGAAGCTGCTGGCAAGCTTTCTCACATACCCACATTGGCCTAATCCGAGACTCGAACCCACGCAGACAGAGGTGAGATGACACTGTTCAGTAACGGAAAGCGCTTTAGACCACTCGGCCACTCGGTATAGCTTTGACATTAGACACGTATGGGATAATCTTCTATGTGCGCCATATGAAAGCGTTGAAAATACCTACTATATGCATGCATACGTATATACATACATACATACTTACATACATACGTTCAGACATACAGCCAGCCAGCCAGCCAGCCAGCCAGCCAGCCATACATACATACATACACGCATACATACATACACACATACATACATACATGCTTCTGTTATTGCTCTGGGGTTTAACGCCATTTTTCAGCACAGGATAGGCTATACATGGCGACCAGTATGATTGGTGGAGAAAGAATCGGGGTAAACCCCGAAAAGAACCACCGACCCACGAGAAGCTGCTGGCAAGCTTTCTCACATACCCACAGTGTCCGAAGCCGAGGCTCGAACCCACGCAGACAGAGGTGAGATGACACTGTTCAGTAACGGAAAGCGCTTTAGACCACTCGGCCACTCGGGGCCCCTGCATGCATGCATACATATTGTAATTAAGTTGGAGTATGCGCATTTGGTTTTATAACGCACCGTTTTAAGGAATTATTAGATTTGTGTGCTTACTTGTGTGATCATTGGAATCCGGCGCAATGGAAATATCCTTAGCCCGAAATAATTAGCCATTTATTAGGAGCAAACGTCACGTAGTGAAGTATTAGTGACTTTCCATGACTCCATGGTCCACCAGTACTGAATGAAGGTCAATACCGAATGAATGTCCCTGTCATAAGATAGTCCATATTAAAATCAAGTGGTGTACGTTGGTGGTGTGACTGCAGTGGCAGTGTTTACGGCAGGAAACCGGTGAATTACACTATGGAACCAATAAGAAGGGACTCGGCAGATACCGTTTATGTCCCCATGGCGGTAAATGTGGTGTAGTTATACTGGCGAAAAGTTCATGGAAACCATAGTTTGACTGGTCTAAGGTGGCGTAGTTAAAATAGTTCCCAGTGTTAAGGTTTACTCGTATAGTTTCTACGGCGTGAACGGCTGTCGGTATGGAAATCTGATAAAGAGATGTGATGTGATGTGATTTGGATTTTTAACGTAGCTTTAACAATTTTTCAGTCATATCGCTACGATGTCTGCAATGTGGCAGTTTATAGTGATGTCTAGCACTGGGGCATCATGCTGCAGCCATGTAGCATGATGTCCTACCCAGTCACATTATCCTGACACCAGGCCGACCAGTCCTAACACTAACCTCTTAATGCTGAACGCCAAGCGAGGCAGCTGTTAGTACCATTTTTGAAAGTCTTTGGTATGACTCGGCCGGGGATCGATCCCACGACCTCCCCCATCCGAGGCGGACGCTCTAACCACTAGGCCACCGGAGCGGTATCCTGATAAAGAGAAATCATGCAGATGTGCGGTTGATATATATTTGGCAGGTTGTTTTATCTGTGTATTAATTAGAGTAAAATTTCTGTATAAAACGGACACGTCGGGATTTCTAATTTACAACTGAAGTTGTATGGAAGACTTTGGAAAGTTGGGGTAAACGTATGACTTCTAGCGGGAATCGCGCGTGGGTTTGACACCGCTCGGTCAAGTAAAGACCCCTGGCTTGTAACGATACATCCATCCATCCATCCATCCATCCATGCACGCACGCACGCACACACACACATACATACATACATACATGCATACATACATACATACATACATGCATACATACATACATACATACATACATACATACAATGGAACTAACATTTGTGGAGCAAAGTATGAAACTGATTCATATTCTTATTCGGCTCTCACTATAATTAACCATATATAATATGTTATAGGATTCGTTTGTGATTGAAATTTGCGTTCATAAATTTTATAAGAAAGACGAGAAAGATTCTTATTGGACTCCTCAGAAACGCTACATCTTTTCCCTATTCAAATCCTGTGCAACCCTTCTAGGTCTCTATAACTGAGTAACAGTAATACACATTGACTAATCCTGACACTGGTAAACTATTTACACTCTATTCTCATTGAGTCCGTCTTCACTTCCACTTTACTAACTTTATGCTTTTTCCCATAATATTTTATTCTAATATTAGTTCATGCCTTTACTGTATAATGTGCATCCTTTGTAGTCAATGTGCTTTCTAAGTCTTAAGATTGTGCACCCTCATCCAACTGTAACAGTTACGAAAATAAAATGTTAGAAATACACCGAGAAATTGTCTTATCCATTTAAGCAACCAGTTGCATCGGTCACATGTACGCGAATAGCTCTTCATAGGTTTACAAGAAACTACATTATAAATCAAGGCTGAGGTGCCACGAACTATAATAAATAATCTCATATAACCGTTTTAGCTCATATATTATAGTTTGTGACTAGTTATCAAAGCGTTGCGATTCCAGCACAATCTAGGCGAAGAGACACATTTTGATACGATTCCATCCATATCATGAAATCATAACCAATAATGTAATGAAAGCACCTTAGATAAAGGCCAATGATCGAACCAATATAAGAGGTTTTGCCTTAAAATATGGCAATTTGTCTTAATACAAGTATTTATAATCATTTAAAGTCTGTAACAACACGTTTGCACATCATTCCAACAATATAAAAAGGTGAATCATTTTTCAACGTGATGTCTCAATCACATATCTGAGTACGTTTTCTGCTGTCGTTTGCAATAAGTGCATAGTCCTTTCAAATTTCTTGTTAATTCCATATACAAAGATATAATTATTTATGTATAGTGTTGATGTATATGCAAACACACACAAGAGTGGGAGGGATAAACATATGATTTGTATTGTGTTGCAAAATACTTACAAAACATAGGGCTTGTATTTTCAATAGATAAAATTTAGAAAAGAAAGAACTTTCCTTTGATCTGAAAAACCTACTTTTCAGTTCTAAACGTGCGACACATTTCTTTATTCTGAGATTCCCCCAAAATACGTTTTAATATCAGCGTCGACAAATTCATTTTGATGCCAAAAATGTCTTCAAGCTAGTTGGTAAAGTTCGCATATTTCAAAGAATGTGATTCATTTGCAAAATTTGCAAAGGCTAATATATTATCCTGGTTTTGATTAGACAAGAGGGCACATATGTTTAACCTTATCGATGAATATCCGCTCTCAAAACATAATTGACAGTTTCGCTTAAGTTTAATTATACTATAAAGCGGCACAATCGTAGTAATTAAAACATTCTAGACAAATCGCTACCGAACTTCACTGATCTATGGTTTATCTGAACCTTGAAAAACAAAGCAAATAGTCTATTCACCATGGTGAATATATTATCACAAATCATTAATCTTTGACTCTGTACCTGCTACAGCTTTCACCTGATATGGGATTTATAACGTTATGTATTGATAGGTTTAGATTTCACTGCTTCATTAACAAAGGTTCATTAACTTATATCTTAGTTTGTCAATAATGTGCATTAAAATATTTTCACTTTGTCTATTCCAATCAAAGTCTATAGAAATGTGCATATATTTTGAAAGTTGTATAAATTATACAAATATTAAGAATTAAACGGTTTCTCTACTAAAATGTATCCTTAGGATATAGTCATAGCTGAGGTAAAAAAGGTAAAGGTTTATAACAATAACGAAATTTGAATGCCATCGATCAATATGTAATATGCCTTATGTGACTTGACTTTGACCTTAACAGGGTGCAAATTTTTAACTGCCTTTGTGAATATTATTGTAGATAAAACAATGATTAGTTTGCTTAGAAACGTTAGCCAACTGAGGAAATATGAAAGAAGTCGTATGACAATAATCTAATTCAAGCCGTTCCATATAAATCAAAGATTGAAAAATATATACTGATATATCTGCTTTGTTGCATACGTACATCTTTATCTAGAGTTCAGTGTTCCAGTCACGGGCTGAATATTAAGACTGGCTGACTTGAAGATATTGCATTATATTGTCAGCATTGTTCTCAAAACGGATTATTGTTGACTGAAGATGATTTCCTCGCTTTAATGATCCGTTCAAGGTATTTTCTCATGTGAGTTAGAACTATTTACAGCCTATGTAGTATAATCCGGCAACAGAAGGGACATTCTGACAAATGTTGAAAGGCAACATTCCATAAATATTTGCATTGTCTGCAGAAACTGGATTACAACATTTTAAATAAACGAAGAGATCAAGAATATCGATGTAGTGTAATTTATAGTGTACCTGGACTTTAGCAATATGATGCTATGACTATTTCCATATGTTATTGTATTATTTTCTAGTCTCTACATAACAAATATATATCTACTGTTACATCATCTCATATAATGTTGATATTTCATCTCAGCAATTAGATCAACTATACATATATTAAATATCAATATTAAGACGAGAAAGGAAAACAAGTATATTTTAAATGGTACTGTAATTGCATACTTCTTTCTAATAGCACATGTGTAGTGGAATCTCTTGTGCAAATTACAATGTTTCTCGCTAAATATCAAAGATTGCTACAGCTATTCAAGGTTATGAACACAACAGCGTTGATACCCAAAATACATAAGACGTGTGTGGACAATAATTTCAAGAGATATAACACAATGAAGAGAATATGTTAATGCTAAATAAACAGTTGCAAAATTGTGCATCAAAGTGTAACAGAAAAATATCCTTAATTTAACAAGTGCAAAAGCAAATAAATGATAATAAGAACAAGTTTTTCAGATCATATATATAATTAATAGAGATTAATAAGAGATTAATGTATGTACGAACAGTTTTAAAACCTTAATAAACTGATGGAATGAAAGAAAAAACCTGCTAAAAAAACACATAACTATAGTAGCATTCGAACGCACGGAAGGTAAGTGAGTAAAAAAAAAATAACTGATGCAACCACTGCATTACAGAGTGACATGAATGAAACCTTTTGTTTGTTAACCATGTTAACGAAGTTGATACAAAATTGAAATCTAGATTGACAACTGCAACAAATGAACCTGTGAAGCCATAGATGAATATTGTTTTCAAAAAGGTCCATATAAAGATATTAGACTCATAGTCTATCTTTAATATTAAAGAAATTTGACTGAAAACTATGAAAACTATTTACGATTCATCAATCATTCATTTAAGAGTAACAAATTAAACTTAAAAGTTCAGGATTTTGAAAAAAAAAACTAAATTATGGGACGTATCTAATGGAATATAATAGTTTCTAGTAGTAGCATATGGTACGCTTTTGCGGATGAAATATTGTCAAAATATCGCAATATAAATCTGAATCGCTTGAGAAAAGATTTTACCGGTATAGAAAAAGAGCAACTGCTAGAACTAATGTTCCATCGGAGTTTCAATTAAAAGTTTAGAAACTAACATCCAACGATGTAGAAGCAGAGCATTGAGAGCATAACAGGAAATTAATAATTGATATTATGGAACATAAAGCACCTAGAACATGTGTTTGTTGGGTACATACGACAGTAAGAAATTCATGAAATTACACTCAGTGATAGATCATTTGAGGTTATTTCGCAAACATTTTCTGCAAGGTATTTTATTGTCCTTAATGCACATTTGTTTATAACCCTTAATCATGACAAGAGACGAATTAAAATGACAGAACCTCGGATTTATAGAGCTGCTCGTACAATCCTGAACTGTAACAATACCATTGTTTTGAATGGACGATTCTGTCAGCTTTGCATGAGGCTAATGACAATACACACTTGCCTCGAAACACCGGTATCACCTTGGTGCCCTCAACATTGGTAATATCGAACTTCCCGTGTAGCTTACTAAAGTCACACTGAGCAATTTTGAAACAGGTAACCTTGGTATCGCGGTTAATGTGTGCACTTCCGATAAAGGTTTTTATCTGCTTGCTCTATCCTTACTTGGGCAACATGGACTAACTCATCTTTATATGGTCTTGCTGATTGATTAGTTCAGTGCATGTATCGCACTACGCATTGATAAGGTATCTTGCTCGACTGAGCAAGGACCCAACAACTTCTCACCGACCATGACTTGTACTGTGGTGGGAGTAGTGGAATATCGCCGGGGACAATAATGCCAATACCAGGCAAATATTTGCAAATGTACTGCGGTGCAACGAACGAAAAATCTTCCTATATCATCTTCATGGACATTGAATATTTCAACATTCCAGTGGAAATTTCTGCTTCCAAAGACGCAAACGTGCCCAGATCCACAGCCAACGGCTATAAAGCAACACAAGTCGCTGACCATGAGCAATGTTTAGGTATGACGGGCAAAGGAGATGAGGTACCAGTATTGTATCGTGGCAAAGACTCGGTTAGAGATTTTCTTAAATCGATCGAGGTTACACCAAAATCGATTCAGCAACAGATCTATTCACAAGCTGACATGATTTAGACAGATGATAACACTCGTGAGTTTTCCGCAGCCACTCACTGATGGATCTTTACAGAAGCTATTACTACCACTGGCACCAATGTCCGTCATCACTTGCGCGTATAGTGGAGCTGAACATACAACATGTAATGTACAGATGAGCACTGACCCAAATCAAATTAAAATTCCTGTTGTGTGACATAACTCGAATGGGTGTGATAGTTCACTTTATAATGCATGAGATAACCACGGCATCAATCTCAAAATGAAGCGTAAACTCCCTACAATATGGAAACATACATTTCCTTAAACTAGGCCAAGTGCAGTTCATCGATTCATTACAGCTTCTGAATTCGTCATTCAACAAGGGAAGCATGCTAGTGCCGAAACATTAACAATCGATCCTTGATACTATCCTACCAATACCGACTTATTAACGAGAAAAGGTGTGTATCAATACTAGTACATGAGTGACTGGATCAAATTTGCTGAAGCTCAGTTGCCACCGATGGAATCATTTTATTCATCGCTTTCACTTGACGCTATTTCAGATAAAGAATACACGCATGTAGAGATTAGTACTCATTCGAATGCAAGGGCCTATCATCTATATGTGTGATCCGATCTATTTCTGCTCTCTGATGTATTTTGAAACCTTTCGTTGCAGTGCCATGCACATGTGCACGTTTCTTCCTATATATTACATCCGATCACCTGGAATGGCTTGGGATGAGTTGTTTTCGAAAGGTAAAATCGAGTTGAAAGTACTCAGCGACGTAGAAGGGCATCTGTTTATTGAGCTCACTCTTCGTGGCCGGATGTCTATGGCGAGGCACATATATGTGTGCGCCAACAAATAAAATGTTGACGGGTATGAACCCTCTCTCCTGAGCAGTTCTATCAGGCATCTCTAACTGACTAAACTCTATAACTGAGCAATGATGTAACGGTTACCGGCTGGTTGGTTTCAGTAGCTTGATACCATGAGAGCTTCGCTTCTTTCTCGAACGCGTGTGCGATTACAACATCATTAGTGATCACATACATTTCTTCGTAGTTGATCTGGGTTACCCTGAACATTTACGTGACGCACAGGATTATCCGTTGGCAGCTGAAGCGTTGTCAGTGTCTGGTATATGGCTGTTTGCATATCACTGCTTGATCACCGATTAATCCAGACGTAAATAAATTGAATGCACCAAAATATCACCAAGTCCTAGAAACAAACACAATTATGTACTGCGTGTATGAAGCCTCCGGCTGCATCTGCGATTGGGTATGCTGTAAACAAGATCTATCGGTAGCTTGAATTTCACCGGAACGCTTTGGTGGCGCCGTATATCCAGATTAATAGGGAACTGAGAACAAAGGAAACAAATGAGTTTGAGTAGGACATTTTCATGCTCATGTACAATTCATTGCCCGGAAACTCCATGGAGAATTTACTCAAACGAATCCGAGTCGATTTTATCCATGATAGCAAATAAGACAATATTCGAAGTGTCATCGCTGACCCGGCCATTGAATCCAGAAAGATTTATGATGGTGGATGTCTTGCCATTCTCAGCCAAAAATATAAATAGAAAACAATTCAACCTGATAAAACCAATATATGCTGGTTCGTTTGTGCTGGACGTGTCGAAGCTTCTGATGTACAAGTTTTACTATGACAAAATCAAACCGTTTGATCAGGATCTGGTCAAAATGTTGCACAGTGACACCGGCTTGCTGATAACGCACATCACCAACAAGGAGTTGTATACGGACATGGCACAACTATGTTTGGTCAATGCATTTGATGCAGAAAATTATCCGAAATATCACACGTTCTTTAGTATCACTAATACAAAATATGATCAGATTAATGAATTGAAAAATATGCGAGACTGCGGCTTACAATTTAATCGATTCTACTCAGACTCAACCTTATTCAAAGGGCAAAAGGACTTACAAGAGCTATTGTGCAGAAGGATTTCAAATACGACATGTGCGGGAATGTCCTCGAGACCGACGTTAATTTACACACACGGCAAATATGATACGAGTTCAGATATATCACATGCACTAAATGGAGTTTTCCTCGCTTGATATCAAGCGATGGATACTCCCGATGGAATCACCAATTATGCGTTTGGTCATCATGCTATTATGAATGATAGGTCTACTTGTACCTCAAAGTGTTAACACAGGTCTCGGTGGAAATTCCGCTTTTTCTGGAACGTATTCGATTTCTTCCGGCTGGGAGGTCTGGTTCAACCATGCGTCGATGATCCCAAAGAATAATTTGTTGCTTGTCTTGGAATAACAATCTTTTCAGAGATAGCAAACCGATCGACGGACTATACAGGGGAAGTTGCACGATGGTTCTCCAGGTGCATACAGATACCGCAAAAACTTATCTTCGAGTGGTTGTAACGGAGCCGGCTCTGAAATCACTTTCTGATTCGAGACAGAGTCTCGCGACAGTCATGTGTCTAATCGCATTGACTGGTTTTAATTCAATCGTGAGTGTGACCTAAGTCCTGATATGACTAGTGGAAGATGGATTACATATTCGTTAGACCTCTCTTGCCTCATTACTAACCACTTCGCTTTTAGATGACCTAAAATCCAATCAGCGAGTGTTCAATTAAAAAAATTCGCAATAGGATGGTCGCGATGAATGCTGATATGTCGAACACGAGCTCGTACACGATGCTTGGTTAGCAACGCAGTAAAACACCAGATAAATTCTTTACCAGAATGAACTTGCAACAATTATAGACATATGAGCGGAGAACATATATACATTATATCGAGTGGATCTGCAACACTTGAATAATCTTGTCATGTCAGCAGTTCTGCTTTCAGGCAACATCAACACTCGTTAAGACATGTATAATCGGAATCGTGTGGAAGAGACAATAATCAGCATGATAAAACCCATTATCTACTTGCAGATCAATCCACCCACCTGATATTTTCCTTGGTATTGGTAGCTAAATTTGACAAAGTGCTTGTTTGGCCAACCATTTTAAAGCAATCATATGAGTGACTTTAAATGTACTGGCTAACGTTTCATCGGCGGTTTGACAAATTCAGTACTCTCGCGGAATGTAAAATATTTTCGATAATGTCACGCTTTTGAATCCATTGTTTTGTTTGTGTTACAATTATTTTGCTTTTAATTAGAGAAACATACCAGTGTAGTCTTAGCTATGTCACCTCTTTTGGCGACCAATCTTGCAATTGCTTCTCCATCACCTGGTCCCACAATCCTTTTTAAGTCATGGAGGAGATCTACATCATCGCGCTGACGTAAACGGATATAACTTGATACTTTATAAGCAGGGTCATAAGACGATGTCTGGTGATTCCCCAGGCTTTCTTTGTTATAATCGACTTGTATATCCAGCTGTGTACATGGCGCTCATTAACTGTATCCAGGAAGGAGCTTTTAACCATAGTATTTACTTCACGGTGTAACTTTGCTAATGTAACCGCTAACACACCGCCTCTTTTGGTTTAGTATGTGGCGCTTCTTTGCTCTATATCGAACACAATTTTCAGTAATCATTGCACGTCCAGTATGTGTTGAACTCAAGTTAGATTTGCGACACGAGGTTTCATGCGAAGTCGTACACAATAAGAATACATGATCCTATTATATCCTGTCTCATACAATGGATGCAGGAAAAAGGTAATTCGCATATGCTTTCATAGATTTTTCGGTCATTGACTTCTCCATACATCCATCTCTTAAATTTACGTACGTACATACATACATACATACATGCATACATACATACATACATACATACATACATACATACATACCCACACACACACATACATACATACATACATACATACATACATACATACATACATACAATGGAACAGTTGTGCAGCAAATTATGAAATTATTTTAGATTTTTAATCGGCAGTCGCTACAATTAACCATATATATATTATCGTCTTCGTTTATGAAAACAATTCGCGTACATATCATATGATTTATACTAATATAAAAACAAGCACGAGTCATATCGGACTCTTGAGAAATTCTACACTTTTTTGTTATTTAAATAATTTGAATCCCTTCTGGCTCACTATAACTGTCAGAGTAACACATATTGCTTGCACATTACACCGGTGAACTCCAACGCTATTTTGTCTCATTGTCTACATATTTCCTCCCCAGTACTAACTGTATGCGTTCTTCCATAAAATTTTATTCTAATATTAGTTCGTGCTCTCTCTGCAAAATGTGCAACCTTTGTATTCAACGTTTTCTCTAAGTTGTAAAAATGTGCAGGCGCATCGGATGAAAAGAATTACGAAAATACAGTGGTATAACGAAACTGAGAAACTGTCCTATCCGTTTAAACATGCAGTTGCATTGGTCATTTTTTACACGAATAGTTATTCATAGTTTTACAATAAAGTTTTTAATGATATACTTTTCAAAGTTCAAAGCTGAGGTGAATTTTGTTGTTGTTGCTGTAGGGTTTAACACCATTTTCCAGCACACGATAGGCTATACATGGCGGCCAGTATTAATGTTGGAGAAAGAACCCGGGAAAACCCGGGAAAGAACCACCGACCCACGAGAAGCTACTGGCAAGCTTTCTCACATATCCACATTGGCTGAATACTAGACTCGAACCCACGCAGACAGAGGTTAGATGCCAATGATCCGTAACGGAGACCGCTTTAGACCACTCGGCCACTAGGGGACTCAAAGCTGAGGTGAAAAGAACGATAATAAATATGTTTGCATATCCTTTTTAGCTCATAAAGCATAGATTATAACTATTAATTAAGGCATCGCGATACAAGAAAATCCAGGCGGATAGAGAGAATTTGCTCCTATTCCATCGGTGGTGTGAATCATAACCAAAAGTGTACTAAAAGTACCATAGTAATCAGGCGAGTCATCAAACCAACAAAACAGTTTTCGATTTAGTTAGACCGATTCGTCTTACCACAAATATTTCTAATCACTAACTTAAAATATTATGTATGTAAACACACTCTTAGTTTTTCTTATCATTCTTTAATATGTTGAAGGGATTGAATTTTCAACGTTATGTCCGAATCACATCCCCGGGTAATTTATCCGACGTCAATGGCAATGAATGTATATTCCTTTCAAATCTAGTTTTAGTTCTAGAAACAAAGAGAGCATTATATATATATATATATATATATATATATATATATATATATATATATATATATATATATATATATATATATATATATATATATATATATATATATATATATATATATGTATATATATATTTAATTTATATTGTAAGCTTGACCTTCGTCCACGATTGCAGATGGAGGTATAGAGGTATAGCCAAATTGACTCTTCTCGTTTGTTTTAAAGAACAAATATTTGAATTTTGATTCCGGACTAGGCTTTGATTACGACCTTAGAATATTGTTTTGTAACCAAACTTGTTTACAATGTTATGGACATTTGCATTTAAAATGATCCAAATCTTGTAGATACTATGGTATTTTATATCATGTGACACTCTCATCGAACTCGCAGAAAAATGTGCATATTTTGATCTATCAGTCTCATCCATTCAAGAGTTAAAGAAGAAAAAAGCGAAATCAATCTCTTTCATTTCGGAAGTTGCTGATGTTTCATCATTAATGGTCTGCGTTTGGCAGGGAGAAAACAAATGATTATGTACAGATGATGCATAATTTCATCACCATGTGATTTATTTATTTTATAGACGACTATCTTGGTAGTGAATCCCTGATAATGTGTGAGTCCACTAATATATCTGAGTGTGTTTATCAGGTATTGCTATAAAATAGCGTTCTTGCTGGGACCGTGAGGGTCTTACGAGATATTATTTACCCGCCGATCTCATTCGGTTCAATAAAAAAATAAATATGAATCCCTATATTATTCCAGTGCTTCTGGATTGTACCGTTTTCTGTTCTTGTCTGCAGCATAGTAGAATAGATCTGAACTGGTATGAATTATACTTTCAAATATTGATATTCGTGTTCTTTATCCGCGAATAAATTGATGATCACTTTTCTGCTCCAATGTTTGCATCATCTCACTCATCTGCTTCGATTATTTTCAGATACGGCGATCGCTTTGAGATTATCTATGTTACAAACATCACCTTATATTGATATGATAGATCGATAGATCTTGTCGTATTTTACCATAATGACATTCATACACAAATTGAGATACTTTCATCGTTTTTCTTCTGCGATGAGCAGATAAAGTTCTGAGTCTTCACGTGTCTAACTGCTCCATACTGGCCACTTTCATAATTGTTATTCATTGGTCTTTCAGTAAGATAAGTTAATTTTATTTACTGTCAGGTTGTATTTTCTATTGCTTTAATTTTGTACTAAGTTAATATACGCATCAATGATATCTCTAAATGTATCTTTTAGATTTTATATTTCCTTATCGACATGAGTTTCTAAGGCAAGAACGCTGTGATGCATTAATCAGCCTGAAAATGCTCGACGACATCGAATGTGTCGACAGTAATCCATGAGCATGACATAGTCTGTCAATGTCTTCTTCGTCGGTTAATCCAAGTTCGATGATGTTTTTCTTATTTTCACCATAAACATGATTCATGCAGCCGATGATTTATGTTTGTGTCTTCCAAAGTCGGTATTGTGTGTTATTTTATCACAATACGCATTGAGACAGCAAATATTTGCTAGAGACAATGCCTACCAGCAATCAATAATCGGTTAATTCCGTACTTCCAATGACAATTCTAATCCTGGATAAATCTGTGGTAGATAATCATCAGACAAATTACCATTAGTGTGAAGATAAGGATACTTAAACTCCAGTAACTCGATCTTGTCATTGATGACCATTTATCCATTTGGTAAATACATGAATCCTGGAACATCGTATATGGAAATATAATCATTTATAATCTTTGATTTAGTCACGTGATTCATGTACCTCTTATCCACTTTCTTAAAAACAGCCCCATTTGCATGGTAAATAGGATGTTTCTTTTTTTGTGAAGACTTATCTTTTAATAAGCAATGTCTTACGATGCCGAGTATGGATTCTGACCAAGGATGTATGCATTTTCCGATACTCTATTTGTGGTCGTGATCATATGTCATTATTATGAATGATGTTTGATCGTGTGTCTCTATGAATTTGGCAAACATCTTCCGAGTTGCCATTATTATATCCAATGCCATCCTGTAATTACATTTATTTTAGATCATTTTTTAAATGGAGGTAGCAAAGATAACCATTTTTGATTAGCCACACTGAAACTAATAGTCAGGTGTTCATCATGTCATTTCTTCCTAAGAGATTTAATCTTTCCATACATGTGAACATTTAATCTAGTTCCAAATCTTAATTTGATCACGACGTTGTTGGAATTTGTGGGTTTGACCACAAAAGAATCTTCCTCTCGCAGACTAACATGGTTGATAATCGCATCCACATATGTATTTTAGATACGTAATTGATCATTGAAGGATGCACAGACAATATGCGGATGTATTTCGCAGACATACCGAGTAGAATTCTGCCAGATTCTCAAGAAAATTCGTTCCATCTTGAAACGATTTCTCTGTAATTTCAGGAATTTTGGCTCCTCCTGTGCTTGGAAACACTTTCGCGCGATACACCTAGACCTTATCTGGTCTCATGAACTAAAATGTACACGCACGAATGAAAACAGCTTATATTTCCTTTCCAGTTGGATATCTCGCATTTAAGAGAAGTTATATAATCCATTTTTCCGTATTGTCCACAATTAGAATATTGCAGCAAAAAACATGACAGGGATTGTCTTTAATGTGATGGTTTTTGCTTTTGTTAAAATCGCTTATAGACAGTTGATCAAAGTCTAATTCTACCTGATAAGTACAACTGATTATCATTGGAGCTGATAACATAGTATATTCTATATCTTATTGTTTTATCTTCTTCTTACATCATTTCATCAAATGTTCGTTGTAAAATATGTGATTATTCCAGGTTGATTTTCTTGATCGTTCTCATCAAGTCTTTGTCCTTGTTGCTGATGACAAAGGTATAATATCTGATGGAATGGTTATTTCCTTATATCTCAATGCTGCGGCTACAATGCTCTCGTCAGATTATTACTTTTGTGTGTGTTGCTGACTACAGTCTTCTTATTGCATGATTTCATCAAAGTTTTGTTGTATAATATGTGATTATCCCATGCTGATTTTCTTGATCATTCTCGTCCAGTCTTTATCCTTGTTGCTGATGACAACGTTATAATGATCTGACTGAATTGTTCATCTCTTATGTCTCAGTGGTGTGGCTAACAAGGATATTGTGAGATTATTAATTTCGTGTGTATTCCTGGCTACAGTCAGTGCTAACTCTGCTTCAATCGATCTGAAATTTGTTGGTAACTAATCGTATATGGGTTCATTCGGGTTCCAAAATGGTTATTTATGTTATCGTGCTTGTTCAAACAATTTCATGAATTCCTGCTGCGGAGGTATTCTAATATAAGCAATGATACAATCATAGCAAGACAACATGACACGATAGGAAATAACTATATGAGCATGGAGAATTCAGATGATATGAAGACAATGGGTGGAACCAATTTTCTTGGGATAGAGCATATATGATGACCAATGGTGGGGGCTAATTGTCTTGAGAAAATGCAGAAACTATGATGACTAACGGAGGGACCAATATTTTGGTGCGAATGATTGAAAACCACCTAAATAATTCCCTAATTGATTACTATGCTATTTCTCTAGTTGGTTATTCCATATATATATATATATATATATATATATATATATATATATATATATATATATATATATATATATATATATATATATATATATATATATATATATAACAGTGTATAATAGTGTATATGCAGTGTTTATTACTCATTTTTATTTCGTTATATGCTATTGAAAATGTAACAAATTTATGTTGGACTTGACCTTGTCGAAAATCAAGTTTATCTCCTACATGACCTCAATCATTCATGTTTTAACTAATATATAGCTAACACATTCTTTACATTTTATGAGTTGAATATTAGGATGATAGCTATAAGTACGATTTCACGCTCAGTGCCTGTATCAGATTCTAGCAGATTCATACTGTTAGAAGTAACACCAGAACATTAATCCAAGCTTTCTGGATATTTGATATCAGAGACTATCAACAGGTTTCATTTTGTTGTTAAACGTCCCATGGCAAACTGGGCCTGAACTATTTCGTGCCCTTCTGACAAGGCACAAATGTTAAATTATTTAAGTTCCTTTATCTCTAACCCTTTCTAAAACAAAAGCAGAGTGGTAGAGCAGGCAATTTTTAGTTGGCTTTGGTACTGTAAGCAACACTGGTTTTCTAGCTGATGTGGAGATTTTAACATTATTTTACATCAAGTAGTAGGACCCTTACTTGGTGTTTGTGTGTCCTTTTCAACCCGAATGTAACATACCTGAATCATTCATATTTTAACGACATTATAGCTAAAACATTTTCTGCATTGTGTGAGTTGAATATTAGGATGATTATTAATATAAGTAAACATATATATTTGGGTCAAGGTCATGGTTACTGAATGCCCCATATACATATACATGATTCACCTGATATAACTTTAGAACCAGACGTTTTAATTCTAACTGAGGTTATATTATGTAAACATTAGGAACATTCTAGAAGGATATTTTCCATAAGGTAGTATTCTTTATTTCGAAAATATGAATTGTGAACAATTAGAGGACTACATAAACTTGTTCTTGTACGAATTATTCATTCATTCTGTACAGATTCAGCATGCTCAGTTGTTTTATTTTGAGTCCAGTACTCTATTTAGGCTCGAATTGATTCATTAAAATTATGTTTTTATTGGAATTGCAACGTGCTCTTCAAACATAACATTCTTGCAAATAAACACTTCCAATTATAATGAAATTTCAAATAAGGATATATGTTTCATTTTAGTATTGTCATCCAAGAAAAGTATGTTTGCACATCACCACAACACGGGCCATCACATGCACATCATTAATTCTGGCATTCGATTTAATTTGGGTTACCACTGAAGTTTATTCACAACTTTAATCACATGGACTTGCTAAGACTTGTATATGTACTTATATGATTATTTCAAATTTAATTCGCAAAACCTTAATTTCTTTCATTACATTTTTATTCTGATGAAATAATGTATTTATTAAATTGTACAATGCTTGATGTTTTTCACTCTTGTCTATTACTTATTACCTGATCTGAGACAATATAGTCCTAACATATGTATAAGTACTTGAGCTAAAACTTGTTGAGCATTTGTTAAACTGACTGAGGACCTGAAGTTGACCATATATGGCGCTAAATGGGACATTGGATTTGACTATGAATATACAGAAAAGAATATACAGAAATATGTGATGTAAACTTAACTTCCAAGATAATATAAACAAATATAAATTTATTTGAGTGATTCAATACATGAACCAACCGTTCAGCGTTAATGAACTCTATAAATTCGGAGCTGGTCAAATTATCGAGGAATAATTGTAACCAGCAGAGATTTGAAAGCCTTTGTTTAACAAAATCAATTTTATAGGTAGAATATATCCATGCGCAACAATATGAAACACTTTATTTTAAGCTGCACTTAAAACAGAATCCTAGAAAAACATACCACTCTGTTATTTTAAAGTGGATGATTTGCCGAATGTGAAAGAAGAAAACAAAACAGGCTATCTAAAAGATAGTAGATCATTCAACGTTGAATTTTTTCAAAACGTAGTTGTCATTAGACAATAATTTGTACGAAGTGCGACACAACTGCAAATATTAATCTCAGCAATCACTGCAGCCTAATTGTAATTATATAATAAACGTATTCTCCAATTAGAAGCAAAAACGAAAGTACAAATTTAAAACATATGTATGGGATAATCCTCTATGTGCACTTTGTTGAAGCAAGGAAAAAGCTAATATACATAAAGAAAGTAAATTGAACTAACGTGTGTGGAACATAGTATACACATATATAGGGCAAAATGTGCTCTTCCATTACCAGACATCCGTAGAACCGAAAGCAGACGCTAGTAAATCAATTCCACTAAATTGCGACATGGGGTTGAATAAAGAAGTAGTATACTGGATCAACATGTGTCAACAGTTTTCTGAAGTTCAGTTTCAACAAAACAGTGATAATTTAAATAGCTATGCATATGTGTTTACATACATAATAGTTCAAAATCAGTTAAATTAAATTGTAATAACTTATGTACACCAGAGTGATTGAAAATTATAGAATGTTGATTAGCCTACAATGAATGGGAGAGAGTAAGCGAGAAAGTTAGTGAAATGCAGGACCTGGCGATTTATGAAAAGTAAAACTCTCTGGATTCGTCCCCATCCCACCATGTGGTGTTGTTGAAAAAGGAGGATGGAAGAAAATATTGATATCTATACTTTTAATTTAAATATCTGCTTTCTCTGAGGAACCCATGCAAAATATAGAGAATTTGTTTTGTTTTCACAATTGGCAATTCACCAATATTTCAGAACAGGATCATACTAAATCATACTGGCAGGTTCCCATCGCGGATGACGCCGTATGTAAAGGTCATTCGACAACTATAGTGTCTTTGACGATATACTTGTGTACGAGCATTTCCGGGAATATCACTTTACAGATTTAATACCTTTTATCGACAAACTCTTAATGGCTAATATCACACCGAGCACCACCAAATGCAATATGGTATATAATGCATTTTGACCATTTAATAAGTTAGTCATAGCAGTTGCCACCCGGCCCTGAACAAATTCATTTGAAGAGAAGATTCTAAATCAGAAACAAAAAAAAACATATGCCTTTGCTCTTTTGGTTAGTCGAGTTGTACAGGAAATTCTTACAGAATTATGTCGCTGTTTCTAGTCCGTTGACGGGCGTGGCTAGAGAAAGGCAAATCAATAAATGTGGCATCACGCCAGAATAGACATTATAACAATCTTAGAGAAAAGTGGAGCAGTGCACCAACCGTAGATTTGCAAGAGGCTACAACACGAGAAGCCTTTGCGATTTGATTAAGATAGATTACAATTACCCGACACTAATGCAAAATGAAACAGCTGACACTGGAAGAAACTATACCGTGATGGAAAATGAGTAATATAATGGTGTATGGGAAACATTCACAGGTACCGTTTCGGAAAGGAATGTGTTATAGAAATGGATCACACGCCCTCGTGTAATGATCAGGTTTCTCATATTATTCACAACTAGCTTAAGTATAACTCTTACGCGTCAAAGTGAATCATTATATATATATATATATATATATATATATATATATATATATATATATATATATATATATATATATATATATATATATATATATATATAACATATATATATATATATATATATATATATATATATATATATATATATATATATATATATATATATATATATATATATATATATATAATTGTTACAAACCAGAACAATGACTTGCTTTCTATAAACTGATACTGTGAGATAGACGGTGTGTGTAGGAAGTGCATTCCAGTTTGCAATTGCACAGAGCCATATATCAAAATCCTTTATAATTTCGTTGCAACTATAACTCAATGATAATGTGTTTTGTAATTATGGATACAATGAGTTTTCAATAAATGTTTCTGATTGTTAGTAGTTCAGTTCCATTACATCTTAAGCGAATCAATCCATTCATATTAAGAAATATCTAATCTAAAACGCCAGGGTCCATTTCCTCAATGATTTGTTTTGTTCATGTGAAGTTATTAATTTCTGGATTAATAGCGAGTTCCTCTGATTTGTGTGCCATATACCGATACCATTATCTGAATTATGGTTAAAATGGTAGAAACCAATTAAATCAATACAGTGATTTTGATGAAATTCTACTGTTTCAGGTACAGGTAAAGAAATCATCAAATAGTTTATTAAACGAGACTTGGATATATTATATGATAATTGTTTTCTTTGTTATTTCAGACATAGGTTTCAATCTTTTCCCGCTGAATCCGCTGACTGTAATATTTTTTCTGTATTACCGCTGATGTTTTCGCTATAATTGCACACAGTTTTTATATCGTATGTATCTTGTATTTCTCTCCTCCATCATATCAAAACTTTACCTTAATAACAAACACGCAGTAACTACTGGATTTGTATAAAAGATTTTTATAATATGACTAGAGCAGCTGTTTCTATTCACATATCTGATGATATTACACGGTACCTACCTTAGAGTAACAACATTTTATCCCGGCTCGCAACTATCAAATGAAACATGCTATTCTGTCTGTTTTAGCAACTCAAACATGCTACCACTATTATCTGCGAATGTCTAAATTGTTTGTCTTAATGACATCATATTGATTGTTTAATGCAGATAGTTATTCCTAGTCCAATATTCCTTCACCATTCTTTCCCTTTATGTCTTCCAATCCGCACTACACACTGTCTCCTAAAAGTGCTTGTTTGACTATAAACAACGTCTCTTCCATGGGGTCGGGAAGATGAATTTTCGAAAAAATTGACTTATATGTTCCGATTCTAACTTTTTATCTGCTGTTTTATTTAGGTGTTTCTCACATATTTATTTGCCGAATCATAGGTATGACATGTTGCTAGGTTGTTGAATCCAACTGGCGACATGTATATTGACCACTTGGAAGAGTAACCAATACTGACACAAAGTGTTCTTCTTGTTAAATAAATAAATGAATAGATACATAGATGAAGCTACAACTACACATTATTATTATAATTTGTAGTATCATCATTATCGAGGGCACCATCCATTCCACATGTTAAACACTAATCTGCAATACGTTTTATCAATTGTTATCTTTTACCATCATTTAAAGTTTATACCTGGCAGCAGAGGTATTACCCTGAAAAATAATATACTACTTTGACATTTCTTTCAATAAATAAGTCAAATACATATCAGTTTGGGTACTGATTAGGTTTCTTGCATACAATATGTTAGCTTGAAACAGAAATTGCATTTAGTTGTCACCATTAAACTACAGCTTGCAGTTTCTAATATTTCCTACATACTTATTACGTGTTCTAGTGACCGCACGGTTCAATCGGACATTTTATCAAATTCTCATGTAGGAAAATTCATCTGGTTTTAAAATGTTGAACGTTTTGTGTGTACATAACGTTAGTAAATTATGTATAATTGTTATTTGAATTAACTATGGCATTCGCAATATTCAAATTAGTTTGATATGACATCACGAAGATGACCAACGTATCCTAACGTCATATGACTCAATAAATGCAACAGACACATTATAATACAAAGTCGATGTTTTTTGTGGATTTTAGGTTTGCACGGACATAATAAGGGTTAGCCATTCCATAGATATGTTTATGCAATTTGCATCTGTCTTCCATAAATTAGATGTTGAAAAGACGACACGAAAAAATGAAGTACCAAGATCGCATCAGGAAACAGGTTTGTTGCTCTTTACTCGAAATTTAATTGGAATATGCTTTGTTCTTTGCTTGTCTTGATATCAACTTATGACAATCCTTATAATTGTTTTATGTTTCTTTGCTACATTACGAAATATTATAAAAGGTATATCTCGGAAACAATTCCAAAAGTTTTCCCCAAAACTGTAGGTATATCCTTAAATGAGTGTGCTACGAAAATATTGTTTTAACTGAATACTTTTCTTGGTTTCCCTTCTTGTGTCCGGTAACTTTTCAACATTGACATTCTATTATCACAGTGTTACCGTTATTACGATGCATTATAATAGTCAATATTTCTATTCCAAAGGAGCCTTTGTGTGCTTATCTGCTCGCTAAATGAACAATTTTGAACTTCTCCTACCAAAACCGTGTTTTGTGAGCATTATACTTTAATTCCTGGGAATATTATAGATGTTTTCATAATTTGCATGTGGCTGATATTTACACACACACACACGCTCACACACACGAACACACGCAGACACACACACACATATATATTTATCTCTCTCTCTCTCTCTATATATATATATATATATATATATTTTTTATATATATATATATATATATATATATATATATATATATATATATATATATATATATATATATATATATATAGATAGATAGATAGATAGATAGATAGACTGACAGACAGACAGACAGATAGATAGATAGATAGATAGATAGATAGATAGATAGATAGACTGACAGACAGACAGACAGACAGATAGATAGATAGATAGATAGATAGATAGATAGATAGATAGATATATAGATAGATAGATAGATAGATATATAGATAGATACGAAATAAAATGTGAGCATGACGGTATTTGAATTGAATACAAAAATGTAATGTACTTAAAAGAGGAATTTTTCAATCACGTGATAACTGGCGGCAATCGACAATTTACATCTCAGAGAGAAACGAGAGTAGGATCACATGTAAAGCAATTTAACTTTGTTCAATGGTTTTCTTCATCGATTTTCTCACGAACATGACGTTTGCCAATTTCAAATTCTGCGATATCTAATATATTTTATGTACTGTATTAAAGGATTTAAATTTCATGTTATCTCGCAAAATACACGGTAAAATGTTATTCCAATCAACACCATTCATTTTATTTTTGCATGGATTAGCATACATTATTTTCTTCCTGTTATAAATAATATGAATTAATTTAGAATGGCTGTTGTAGGAACGAAAAGTTAAATTTGGGGCAGTCATTATTAAGATCTGTGCATTCAAAGTTTAAGTTTCAAACGAGTGGTGCCTTTTTTAATACTGAGCACTGAAATGTAGGCTAGAATTTATAGAATTGACGCCATACTTATGAATATTTAAACAGAGTGTTGCGTTCCATGGATTGTCATCTAGTGATGTTCTGTTCATTTGAAATAATACGATGCAAAGATCGTGACACTAATGTCAGATATGTTCAGATTAACATATACCGAACATTTTGTCAACTTAGATCAGGTACAATTATAGAGATAGCTCAAAATTCACCCCTGCCGCTATAATACATTCCGAAAAAACGTTGCCTGAGGTCCACATCAAACTTCACCATTGTGTTACAATCTAAGTAGAACCCATGAACTGATGTGTTACATTTACTTACGTAAGGTCATGTTTGTCGTGAATGTGAAAACTTACCTCATACTGAAAGGAAGAAAAAGATGTAATTAATGATGTGTCATTATTCAGACTCACTATAACAAGAGCAGGTAACATATGTTGTACGAAAACGCAAGTTCTTTCATCTCAAGGAAGGAAATCACAATACATCATAGGAATGATATTAGACAGTATTAATATCATGGTACTAAAGCTTTGAATGTGACGAATTCGTGTCTTATGTTAGTTTCTATCATTAGAGCGATTTTGCTCGGGAGCTCTTAACTCTTTACTCAGATGACGTATGTGCTATTTGAAGCATTTGATAGTACGAACAAGGTGCTCGCTTACTTGTTTATTGGGATTTAATTATGTATGTACTTTTATAGAATTATTTTTGGAGCTAAAATTTTATAGCATTATTTCATTCGTTATCATGAAAAGATCGTAAGATAGAATGATAGTTGACGACCTTATTTTTCAGATACAAAGAACAATGAGATACCTATGAGATCAGTAAAAAGGATAAATATATTGCGATGTTTTACTTTGAAAATCACTAGACGATTATCATGGCTCCTTTATATTACTTTTGAAATCTCCATTCATTAAGTATAATTTAGAGCAATCATATCAAATGCGAGCGGATCAAAGAGGATAATGGATCGGAATACCGGTGAAATTTTAATATGAGAAAATTATGGGTGAAATACGAAAAGCAAATGCGTTCAATAGGAACCTGAAAATATTAGAATCTAACACTTTTGTAGCAAACATATGCAATATGGTATGTCAGTTGGACATTTGTGGGCATTATTTTCACCAAATGCGTGGCAGTCAAAGAGTATATAAGATAATGAGAGATTGAACCTAAATCACATTTTAGCAGGAAAAGATATATTTCGTTTCCAAGTTTCAACAGTATGTTACGGCATCGTGTGTTCTCCTGATATATATATATATATATATATATATATATATATATATATATATATATATATATATATAAAGGACAACTTCCAAACACATGCACATTTAAGTTTCCTTTCAATGTTAGCCTAGAATATATTACAAGACTGCTACTCTCAATTTATAGAATTGACGCCATACTTATGCATATTTAAACAGAGTGTTGCGTTCCATGGATTGTCATCTAGTGATGTTCTGTTCATTTGAAATAATACGATGCAAAGATCGTGACACTAATGTCAGATATGTTCAGATTAACATATACCGAACATTTTGTCAACTTAGATCAGGTACAGTTATAGAGATAGCTCAAAATTCACCCCTGCCGCTATAATACATTCCGAAAAAACGTTGCCTGAGGTCCACATCAAACTTCACCATTGTGTTACAATCTAAGTAGAACCCATGAACTGATGTGTTACATTTACTTACGTAAGGTGATGTTTGTCGTGAATGTGAAAACTTACCTCATACTGAAAGGAAGAAAAAGATGTAATTAATGATGTGTCATTATTCAGACTCACTATAACAAGAGCAGGTAACATATGTTGTACGAAAACGCAAGTTCTTTCATCTCAAGGAAGGAAATCACAATACATCATAGGAATGATATTAGACAGTATTAATATCATGGTACTAAAGCTTTGAATGTGACGAATTCGTGTCTTATGTTAGTTTCTATCATTAGAGCGATTTTGCTCGGGAGCTCTTAACTCTTTACTCAGATGACGTATGTGCTATTTGAAGCATTTGGTAGTACGAACAAGGTGCTCGCTTACTTGTTTATTGGGATTTAATTATGTATGTACTTTTATAGAATTATTTTTGGAGCTAAAATTTTATAGCATTATTTCATTCGTTATCATGAAAAGATCGTAAGATAGAATGATAGCTGACGACCTTATTTTTCAGATACAAAGAACAATGAGATACCTATGAGATCAGTGAAAAGGATAAATATATTGCGATGTTTTACTTTGAAAATCACTAGACGATTATCATGGCTCCTTTATATTACTTTTGAAATCTCCATTCATTAAGTATAATTTAGAGCAATCATATCAAATGCGAGCGGATCAAAAAGGATAATGGATCGGAATACCGGCGAAATTTTAATATGAGAAAGTTATGGGTGAAATACGAAAAGCAAACGCGTTCAATAGGAACCTGAAAATATTAGAATCTAACACTTTTGTAGCAAACACATGCAATATGGTATGTCAGTTGGACATTTGTGGGCATTATTTTCACCAAATGCGTGGCAGTCAAAGAGTATATAAGATAATGAGAGATTGAACCTAAATCACATTTTACCAGGAAAAGATATATTTCGTTTCCAAGTTTCAACAGTATGTTACGGCATCGTGTGTTCTCCTGATATATATATATATATATATATATATATATATATATATATATATATATATATATATATATATATATATATATATATATATATATATATATATATCTATGACAACTTCCAAACACATGCACATTTAAGTTTCCCTTCAATGTTAGCCTAGAATATATTACAAGACTGCTACTCTCAATTTATAGAATTGACGCCATACTTATGCATATTTAAACAGAGTGTTGCGTTCCATGGATTGTCATCTAGTGATGTTCTGTTCATTTGAAATAATACCATGCAAAGATCGTGACACTAATGTCAGATATGTTCAGATTAACATATACCGAACATTTTGTCAACTTAGATCAGGTACAATTATAGAGATAGCTCAAAATTCACCCCTGCCGCTATAATACATTCCGAAAAAAAGTTTGCCTGACGCTCCACCACAAACTTCACAATTGTGTCACAATCTAAGTAAAACTCATGAAATGATGTGTTACATTTACTTACGTAAGGTCATGTTTATCGTGAATGTAAACACTTACCCCATCCTGAAAGGAAGAAAAAGATGTAATTAATGATGTGTCATTATTCAGACTCACTATAACAAGAGCAGGTAACATATGTTGTACGAAAAACGCAAGTTCTTTCATCTCATAAAATGAAATCACAATACATCATAGGAATGATATTAGACAGTATTAATATCATGGTACTAAAGCTTTGAATGTGACGAATTCGTGTCTTATGTTAGTTTCTATCATTAAAGCGATTTTGCTCGGGAGCTCTTAACTCTTTACTCAGATTTTGAAGCATTTGATAGTACGAACAAGGTGCTCGCTTACTTGTTTATTGGGATTTAATTATGTATGTACTTTTATAGAATTATTTTTGGAGCTAAAATTATATAGCATTATTTCATTCGTTATCATGAAAAGATCGTAAGATAGAATGATAGTTGACGACCTTATATTTCAGATACAAAGAAAAATGAGATACCTATGAGATCAGTAAAAAGGATAAATATATTGCGATGTTTTACTTTGAAAATCACTAGACGATTATCATGGCTCCTTTATATTACTTTTGAAATCTCCATTCATTAAGTATAATTTAGAGCAATCATATCAAATGCGAGCGGATCAAAGAGGATAATGGATCGGAATACCGGTGAAATTTTAATATGAGAAAATTATGGGTGAAATACGAAAAGCAAATGCGTTCAATAGGAACCTGAAAATATTAGAATCTAACACTTTTGATGCAAACACATGCAATATGGTATGTCAGTTGGACATTTGTGGGCATTATTTTCACCAAATGCGCGGCAGTCAAAGAGTATATAAGATAATGAGAGATTGAACCTGAATCACATTTTACCAGGAAAAGATATAATTCGTTTCGTTGTTTCAACAGTATATTACGGCATCGTGTGTTCTCCTTATATATATATATATGTATATATATATATATATATATATATATATATATATATATATATATATATATATATATATATATATATATAATTATTTATAGGACAACTCCCAAACACATGCACATTTAAGTTGCCCTTCAATGTTAGCCTAGAATATATTACAAGATTGCTGCTCTCAACGTGAAACTAATCATTCAACAAGGTATCCGCTACGCTGTAGTTCGTTAAACAATGATAAATACGTACCAATTTATATGGTTCAATAGAGGAAGAAGGAACTAATACAATATTTAAAGTATGATTGAGCATTTCACCTCATATGCCGTCCTTTTATATGCATTCACACAAAAATTGAAAACCTGACATGTCTTAATTGCACTGATATGTAGTTATATACATAGTGAATGTTACTTGAGGCATAAAAATGAGATACTCCTCTATACGCATGTATTTATCGATCTATCTCAATCACAAGAGACATCCATCCATACATACATACATACATGCATACATGCATACATACATACATACATACATACATACATACATAGTATTACTATGTATGTGTGCATCTTTTGAATAACCGATTAGACAAATATACTAATCAGTTAGATAATTATTTCTGAGGTTGGATGATTTCTACAAAAAGATCAGACAACCCCATGGTTATCCCAATGTCATCATATCATATCCATTATCCCACAAAACTTCGCCCACACTCTTGTTCGTCATACCATTTGCATTTTACCAGGAAACGCTAGCCCCACCATTTCCCTTCAAACCTTGTGCATTGCGACAATAATAATTTGGTTTCTGATTGTTTTCCTTTGTTTCGCTGTGATAGTATGATATTTATATTGCTGCTTGTGCGCAGAAGAATGTTGATATTAGTGTTTCACCCAACTCATCTGAACAATTGTTAAAGCACGAAATGAATCTCTTTTTACCGCGTTTCTGAATGCTCAACATCCATGTAGCTCTGTGTCTGTTAATTTGTATTAAAGATATGTGGCTGAGATGGAGACATATTATTTGTATTTTTATTTATATCAATGTTGATATCTTGTGGTATATCAGTCTCATCTCATCAAGTATTGAACAGTACGAAATCAATCTTTATTTAGGAGGTTTCTGACGATTCAACATTCATCGTATGAGATGGAAAGGGAAAAAAAGAAACGATTACGTAGGGATGATACATAATTTCATCATCAGGTGATTAATTTACTGACGAATACCGTCATAGTGATTCCCAGATAGTTTGTGAAATTAAATGTATGTTATAGTGTGTTCTCATGTGTTGTTAAAAAATAACGATCGTCAAAGAATTGTCCTGCATGTATTCTGGCCGGAAACATCAGGTTCTTACGAGATATTATTTACCCGCCTATCACAATGAGTTCAATCTCAATATATATGAATCCAATGGTTCTGAATATTTGTGTTGTCGTTTGCAGCATTGTATAATGTGTTATTATGTGTAGTTTCAACTATGTTTATTCGTGTTCTTCATTAGCGAATAAAATGATGGAAATCACTATTCTGCTTTTTGATTAGGCATCGTATAACTCATCCGCATAGATTATTTTCAGATACGGCGATCGCTTAGCGATTATGTATGGTATTATCAGCAAGTTATATTGATGTTATGTATCACTAAATGTTGTCGTATTCTTCCATGATGACAGTCATACACAACACGTGATAGTTTCATCGTTTTTCTATTTCGATGACCACACCCATTTAATCTTGCTTATATGCCATACTTAGAATGAAGGTTTAGAAAAGTTCTTAGTTTTCACGTGTCTAACTACTCCATAATGGCCAGTTTCATAATTGTTGAAGGTGGGTCTTTCATTAAGACATGTTAATATTATGTACAATTACATTGTAATCTCTAGTTAACTACTTGCATTTCATCAATAATATCTCCATAAGATATCTTCTAGATTTCATGTGTCCTTAACAACATGAGTTTGTAAGGCAATAACACTATAACGCATTTGCCTAATATGATACTACTCGATGACATCGATTGTGTCGAACGTAATCCGTTAGCATGCTGTAGCCTGTCGACGTGGACTTATCCATGAGCCCTATCATGTGTTCGTCGTTGGTTTACCCGCATCGATCATGTTTTCCTCATCTTCACCGTATGGTTTTTACAGCCAATAATTTATGTTTGTATCTTCCAAAGTCGGTATTGCTAGTTCTTATTATCATAATACACAATAATATCCAACTGAGACAGCGAATCGTTCCTGAAGACTGTGTCAATCAGCAATGTGTAGTCTGCTACTTTCGATGTCGATTATAATTCTGAAAACATTTGTGGTAGATCATTCTGAGACAAATCTGTATTATTGCAATAATAAGGACATTTAAACTCCAGTAGCGCGACCTTGTCATCGATGATCATGTATCCACCTGTTGAATAATTGAATCTTGGAAAATCAAATATACAGAGAGTATCACCTACAAACTTTGATTTAGTCAAGTATTCCATTCAACTTTTAGCCACTTTCTCAAACGAAGAACCCCATTTGCATGGTAAAGAGGATGTTTCTTTTTTGTTGACGACTTATCTTTTCATGCGCAATGTGTTTCGGTGACGAATTAGGATTCTGACCAAGGACATAAGCTATTTCCGATCCTCCATTGGTCATCGTGATCAAATAATTCCACTTTCATTAATATTGTTTGATGTTGTGTCTCTCGATGAAGTTTGAAAGGAAATGCTTTCAAATATCTAATTCTTCTTCACATGTGTCAGGTTTGTATACAATAACACGAATTAATTGCAAGTAATTTGTATCATTCTTTCACCGGAGGTAGCGAACATCACCATTTTTTATGAGTCACCCTGAAGAATAACCGTTTGATTCTCATCGTGTCATTTCTAATTTTATATCCAAAAGAACTGAATCTTTGCAGACATGTCAGTATGTAATCTAGTTCCAAATCTAAATTTGAGCACGAAGTTGGTGGTACGTGTGGGTGGAACCGCATAAGAAACTTCTACACACAGATTTATATCACTGATGGTCACAGCCACGTTGATCATCTGATGTTCACTCGTGTGTATTTTTAATCTGTAACTAATCATCGAAGGATGTACAGATATTACGGGGACGTAATTCGCAGGCTTACCGATTAGAATGATGTCAGTTTATCAAGAATATTCATTCCATTTTGGAACGATTCGTCGATGCTTTTAACTCAACATATGATTGGAAACATTTGAACAACTGGGGACAATCTATATTTACGTAATGTTCAAAATTAGAATTTTGCGGCAAAAATGTGTTAGGGCTTATTTTTAAGGTGTTGACGTTTGCTTTTCTTCAAGTCCCTTATAGACATCTAATCAAAATCGAATTCTCCCTGATAAGTCTAAGGGATTCTCGTTGGTGCTGAGAACATATGTTTATTATAAAGCTCTTATTTGATATCTTCTTCCAACGTTTCATTAATACTGTCTTTCCTTATTTGTAATTATTCTAGGCTGCGTTTGTGATCGTTCTCATCAAGTCTTTCGAGTGTTTGCTGATAACCATGGTATAATGATCTGCTGGATTGATTCTTATCTTATGTCTGAATGCTGTGACTTCCCGCATCCGAGACGGACGCACTAACTACTAGGCTACTGGAGTATTCCAACGATATAAATAATGATAAAGGCACAGTGAGACAGCAGAACATGATGATAATCAAATTTATAATTGAAGTATAGATAACTCTTCGGCTTTAGGATCTAGGTGCCAAAGGATAATCATTACAATTTTCGTGCAAATACATTACCATTTCTTACGATTCCTGAATTATACTTTGCATCTGACAACCAACACTTGTTGACATTATAGATTATATATTTCGTTTAAGTATGTTTCTGTCCATGTAAAGCCTCCTCTTGAAATGAAAGGCATATGGTCCATCAACACAAACTGTCAATGTTTTGGATACATTGACATTGATGTATATTATTCCCGATTATTTCCTGGTTTGACATCATTAGGTTTGTTATAATACACATTGTTTGCTTTAGCGTCGATATTGAGTCAATGAGTCATACTATAGTCTCTCATTAGTTGTTTGATGTTTAGTTTTCTTTTTCATACTGGAATAATGAGCTAACACGTGTTTCCTAAAATAATGCATTGACTGTACTTTGTAATTATCTAAAGAGAGTCATATAAGTTCTGTTTAATGCTTTGCACCTATTATAAGGTAGGAATATGATTCTTTATTTCATTTTACGCTGGGTTTTCTGCACACTTGTTCGAGTTATTGTACTTCAGTTTAATATCTTTGAATTGAATCAGATCATGTTGATTGCTGAGATTCGGTTCAGGGACCTATCCTTTTCTTGCAGCTTGATTCGTCCTGGAGGTAAGCGTTTGATCCACTTTCTTTTTGTCTTATTATATTTTGGCTGTATTCAAGTTTATAGTGGGTTCAATTTTGTTCGGATGCAGTTTAGGAGGAGTTGTTTATTTAAAAGTTGTTCATTGGGAGTAGCAGGGTGATCATTGACATTTTAGAATAAATCATTAATTTCAAAATATTGCGAATTTATTCAAGGTCCCTCTGGATTATACCATTATGATACATCAATACCTTCAGCACATCAGCTCTTCCAAGACTATTAGCACACCAGCACATTCTATACTGGACTTAATGGACCTGGGATATCACCTTAAGGATTATTTTGGATTTAGATCACACTAATGTAATGTCCTTTCAAAAGTATTCACCTTGTATCCTAGGAAAATAAATTATTTCTTGAATTATAATAAACTTGATGTTTTCTTTTTCTTTTCCTGATACATAGTTTAAAATCATATTGTAGTCAGAATTAAATAGATATAAATCAAGCCATACTTTAAATGGCTCTACTTTTCTAGCATTTCTATCAATTTGTATCCAAAGCCAATCAAATTAGTCAAGTGGTGTTCATATATTTATACGCTTTCAGGTAAATATCAACCTTCATGTCAGAATGTATTAAACTCGTATTTTTGATATTTTGTAATAATGATTTTCTTAGATTCAATCGACATGGGTTTCATTTAAAATTTTTGTAATCACACTACTATTGATATCAGGCATCACAATTTTATCTTTGTTATTTTTTGCTGTATATCAAGCAAATATATGTTAATTGGTTTCATAGCTTTCTTAAATGTTAACGAACAATGAATATGTGAAGCCACTGCTACCTCCACAAGGAGTTGAATTGTTACACCTACGTTAACTTGTAATGTATTTATTGTATTCACTAATTCTATTGTTTCTACCTCTCTGTTATTACATAGATTTCGTTATATTTGAAAAGTATCTGCATTATTCCCTTCCTCCAATGCATCAAAACATCATATAATAACACATTCACCGTCTAATTGGTTCAATGTACATAATAAACAATTGCAATATATGACTAGTATAATGTTTCTAGTGTTAACATTTGCACTAATTATAAGCAACCACTTTAATGAAACAAGGGATTCTCCAGGATTGCAATTCTCAAATGATTAATCTCATTTTATTTTCATTATACAAATATAGAACTGCTCACCATTAACATTCGTAGTTTTTCAAATAGACTCAGCTATTAATACAAAATATATTATGTCGTCTGAAAATAGCTCTTCCCATTACAATATTAATTAACCATTTCTTCGTTTCAGTCTTCAAATTTATGTACCACTTACTCTCCTTAAATGACATGTCTGATGACAAGCAAAGTGTAATATACCTTTAGCAAACTTAGACACATTTTTAGATTCTGTCTCTCTACATATTTCATATATTGATATTCATTTTGATGTATCTATTGACAGAGACCCAAATAAGTTATCTCATACATTTTGAAATGTTGCTATGTTACTGGTTTAAATGGGCGGCATGTTTGTTGAAATGTGATGAGACATATGAAATGCTTCAATAGGTCACAGGAAATATATACCCATTGTTAGATTCATTATAAGTACAATACTTTCCCAATTAATCCTAGGAGAGTCCAACTAAATTGATTCACTGGTACAAACTTCTCGTCTAAGTAAGTGGATATGTATATATTGAACATTCCGTCATTCAATGACGCCATAATGTGAGGTCATATAACTTATTCCAATGACAACACTGTATTTCGTCTGATTTTAACTTACTAAATATGTATCTAAACGAGTCGTGTACAGACTTTATCTAACTTGGTTTTTCTTAGTTTAGGCATTTTTTGCAGCGACAAAGATCACTGGTGGAATACAATCATGGCGATTATTATACTTTTTATATGGATGAATATCAATTATGCCTGACTTGAACTAATCACCAACGCGACTAAGTAAAGAAAAATATGGGGAATTTGTAAACTACTTTTGTAATGTGAAAATACAATATTTCATCAAGCAATCTTTACGCTCGAATCGTTTTATCCTCTTGTTGACATTCAGTTTAATTTGACCCCGATTGATTATTAGTTATGAATACACCGAGACTTAACAAACACGCCATATCTCCCTTAGTTATGGTTCGATACACTAAGAAAAGTAAGTTTAAGTTAGTTGTTATGGCCAATATCAAAGATGATCATCAAATGAGGTAATACGTAGGCATAAATAGCAATGTAGTTATAAATGTACATTGGGTAGTAAGAAAGACGAATGTCGATATTGGAATAACTATTCAAGTCATCATCAATATTATATGACACGGCCTCAAAAAGTCTGATCATGGAGAGGCTTTGTCCATATACTAAGCGGTTTTGTACACACTTATTTGTAAGCAAACATATTGCATATTGCAGAATAGCTCGATGATACACCGAAATCGATTTAGAAACAGTTTTTTCACACGCTGACAAGAGTATGACCAGTGATAACATTCGTGCGTTTTGCGCATCACTCAGTGTTGGGTCCTTGGAGGGTCTTTTCCTCCCACTGATGCCAAAGTCATTGATCACGGTCCACATCAATTGCATGTAACGCGGAACCGCACACACATGTAATGTACAGTTCATAATTTACGTAAAGGAAATTAAAATCCATGTAGTGTTTCATAACTTGAGCAGATGTAACATTCACTTAATAATGCAAAAAGCAGGGAAGGCATCAAACTCGAAAATAAGCGTGATCCCCAACCACATCGAAAAATACATGTCGTTTAAGCTAGGCCAACAGTAATTCATCGATTCATTAAAGTTTCTGAATTCGACATTGGGCAAAGCAAGCATTCTAGCGGCAGAAAATTAAAAATCATTCTTAAATAATGTCATGTGAATACGAACTTATTAACAAGAAAAGATGTGTACCAATTCTGGTATATGAGCGAGTTGAAAAAATTTGCTGAAGCTCACTTGCCACCGATCGAAATATATTATTCATCGCTGTCACTTGACGCAATCTAAGATACAAATGACGTGCAACAGAATTTGTTACTCACTCGAATGGTAAAGACTAGGTGAATATCCCGATCCATATATGCGTACTGATCTGTTGTTGCTCGCTGATGTGGTTAAAAATAATTTCGTGGCACTGCCATACACGTGTACAAATCTGATCCTGCACATTACTTCCCTCCACCTCCAATTGCTCTGGATGCGTCATTTTCGAAAGGCAAATTCGAGTTGGAATTGCATATCAACGTTGACCAGTATATTTTTATTGGGTGTTCTCTTCTTTGCCGGATTTCTATAGCGAGGCACATATATGCACGCCCCAACAAATGAAAGGTTTACATGTATGAAACTTCTGCCCGAAATATTTTCATCAGATAACTATATCCGCATAACCTATATAATTGGGCAATGATGTAACTGGTGCTGGTTAGTTGGTTTCAGTGGCATGATCCCATTTTAGCTTCGGTTCTTTCTCAAAGCGTGTGCGATTACAATATCAAAAGTGGCCACAGGTACTTCTTTGAAACTGGTTTGGAGAGCACTGAATATTTTCATGCCACACACGATTTTAGGTTGGCAGCAGAAGCATTTTCAGTGCCTGGTACATGGCTGTCTCGGTATAAGTGTTTAATCGTCCATTAATCTGGACGTAAATAAAATGACTGCACCAAATATGACCAAGTCTTAGATTTAAACACAATCATATCCAGAATTATATACTGCACGTACGAAGCCTCCAGATGTTTGCATCGATAGCTTGAATTTCGCCATAAAGCTTGGTTGGCTCCGTACATCCGGGTAAATATGGATCTGACTACAAAGGAAGCAAACGAAATTGATAAGGACATTTTCTATCTTATGAACAATTCTGTGTCCGGAAACGTCATGGAGAATCTACGCAGGCGAATCCGAGTCGATCTAGTACGTGATAGTAAACAAGACAATCTTCGAAGTCTCATCGCTGACCAGGCCATTTAATCCATAACCATGCATATTGTTGGAGATGTTGACGTTCAAAACACACACACACACATACACATAAAAATTAAGAAAATCAAGTTTTCAGATCCAATATATATGTATCGTCCGTCTTGTTCTTGTCGAAACTACTGAAATACGAATTTTACTCTGACAAATTATGTACACTGACACAGACTCGCCGCTAATACACATCACTACCAACAAATTGTAAATGGCCATGGCACAACCTGGTCAATGCATTTGGTGCACGAATACGAAGTATGATCGGATAATCGTGACTCAATGTATGTGAGTCTGCAGCATATAATTTAATCGACTATACTCAGACTAAAAAATATTATGATAGCAATAGATCTAGCAAGTGCTATTGTTCCAAAGTAGGATTTCAAAAATGACATGTACCTGGAATGTCTTCAAGATCGACGGGGATTCACACACGTGGCAAATGCGAGACGATCTCATAAACATGTCATGCACTTAAGTGAGTTTTTCCTAGCATGATACCAAGGGATATACATTCACCAATGGAGTCATTACTTACGCGGCTGGTCATCATGTTGTGATGAATGATAGGTGGACTAGCGTATGAACGTGTTAACAGAGTCCTCAGTGGAAATTCAACATTTGCTTGAACGACGTGAATTTCATCAAAAACAAATGTTCGGCCAGGAGGGTTGGTTCAACCAAGCGACGATGATACCAAACGATAACGTGTTGGTTGTCTTGGAGTATCAATCTGTTCCAAGACAATAAACCCATTAAAGGACCATACTTTTGCTGCTGCAAGTAAATGTTTACCTTCTAAGTCTCCAGGTGCATAGATATACCGCAAACAATCTGTCTCACAGTGGTTGGAGGCGGCGCCCCTTGTGACAGTCTTTTGTCGAATCAGATTGGCTGGATTTAATTCCATCGTGCTTGTGACACAAGCATGATGGGCTTAAATCCAGCCAATGCGATCTTCATTGTTGACTACTGCTATGATTAGCGGAAGACATATTACTCATTTGATAGTCCACACTTGCCTCATTACTCATTCCTGCGTGTATACATGACCAAATGCCTATTCCGCGAGTGTTCGATTAAATAATTCCGCATTAGCTTGGTCACGATGAATGTTGAAAATTCAACACGAAATTGTACATGAGTATAACAACACAGTTAACGAACCGAAATGTATTACAAATATCCTCTTGCAACACTTGTGGCCATGTGAGTGGCGAACGGTTGCAAATGCGTTGTAGTGTATGTGCAATACTTGCATAATCTTTTTATGTCAGCGGCTACACTTTTTTGTTCTTGCAGGCATCATCAACAATCCATAACGCATTCTTAAGGTGCGCAAAAGGTTTTGTCTTGTAAAAGAAACAATATATCAGTATGATGAACCTCATTGAGTATTTTTAAATTAAAACCGTTTACGTGACATTTTGCTTGGTACGTGTAGATACATTTGCACAGGCTTGTTTGGCCAACCATTTTTAAGCAACCACATGATTGACTTTTATTGTACTAGCTAATATTACATCGGCGGCTACACATAAACAATACTCGCACAGACTGTAAAATATTTTCGATAATGTAAGGCTTTTTGTTTTCATTGCGTTACTATTAGTTTGCCTTTAATGAGTGGAACCTCCAAGAACAATCTTAGCTACCATTCCTCTTTTAACGACCCGTCTTGCAATTCGTTATTCAGCAACTGGTCACGCAATAGTATTGAAGTCATGGAGATGAGCATCATGACTTTGACGTTCACGGCTATCACTTGATGTTTTATAAGCAATGTCATGTCGGTAACAAGCAAAATTAAAACGATTCAGCACGCTTTAACAGGCTTTACTTTACTGAATCGAGTTGTATATCCAGCTGTGTACCGGGCCCACAGTACTTGTATCCAGGAAGGTGCTTTTCACCAGGGTATTTACCTCACGGTGTTAACGGTACTTTTGCGAATGCAATCGCGATATCACCGTCGACTTTTGCTTTAATAAATGTCGATTCGTAACTCTGCATCGGACAAAGTCTGCAGTTATCATTGCAAGTCCAGGCTGTGTTGATCTCAGGTTAGATTTGCGACACGACTTTTCATGCGACATCGTAAACAATATGAAGACGTGATCCATATTATGTCAATACAAGTTGGCCATAAAGCTTGGATGACTCCGTATATTCAGATGAATATGGTCTGACTACAAAGTAAACAAACGAGTTTGAGAAGGACATTTTCAATCTCATGAACCATTTTATTCAATTGCCTTAAGGAAAGGGAAATTAGCACATGAATTCAGAGGTTTTTCCATTATTGACTTCGCCGATCCGATGATGGATATGATTTTACGAGAACTAAAGTGGGGTAATTTGTTAATGACCGACCATGCTATGATGTCATAAAATGATTTTCAAAATACTGCTTTGCAGAGATGGTAAAACCATGACCATCGATTTATTTTCCAAAATCATTCAAGCCTTAAATATTGACATTCTGAATGCAATCAAAATCTTTCTTTTTGTTTGCAATGATGTAATAGTTGAAGGTCAAGTCAATCTCGGACAAATAGTTTCATGAAGGCGGCACAATGATCATGTTATTTATTTGACTCAACGACAAGTGCATGCACCGAAAATCTAACGTGTTTGGTGGCATTTACAATCGTGACATTGGGATATCTACCAGGGAATATTTTTCCTCAACATTGACATAGTTAAAAAGGGAAGATCTTTAATGTTATTCAAAAGGGATGCGCTTGTTCAGGTAACAGTTATGTGGCAAGGTTACATTTTATATGAAAAGGTACAGGCGTAATCGTGGTGCTTTTAGATTATACCAGGGCATAACACACAGGACGCACAATCGCTGCAAATTTTAATATTCCTACGACAAATATTGTATGTGATGTTATGGCAGTTGTACCAGTTAAAAGGGGTAATTGGCTAGAACTGCGTGTGAGTATTGCACCTGGACACGATGCGTCCGGACAGCGTCTGCCAGTCATGTAATTGTACTACGTGATCTTACCTCAGCAGCAACTGCTGGTCTTGGAGTGGCTGGAATCATCGTGGGTGAGCCAATCCGAGTTAGTTTCGAGGCTATATCAAAAATAAGCGGTGTCCTTACTGTCGCTATCAAATTAATTTCAATAAGATTACATTCAGGAATACGTGTATATTCAGAGCTGCTTGAAGTGGCATAAATCATTCTCAATTTGATTAGTAAACTATTACTTGGCTATCTAGGATAAAATAAAATAGTTAGTATGACTAAATTCGCGACAGTGTTGACGGAAATGAAAAATCACCGACATCACCTAGCACAAATAAGAAATAGTGCAGTTGCATATTTACAAACAATATAAGTCGAGTAAACATGGCCACAGTTGTAATCGCACAGCAAATTGCCTGGTCAGTAAACTATCGATTAAGAACTTATGGTTGCGTTATAGCATAAATACGACGTAATATGTATACGCTTCGACTATTTTTGTGGATTAATAATCCAAGGGCTGTGCATTTATATATTTTGGTTATCATCCATGGCATGGAGGATAGCGGCTGTGGTGAATAGTCAAGACCCAAACTGGAATCCAAGGCCCCATCATAACACTACTGAAATAGTAGCATAAATCAATGTATTACGAGATTGTAGCTTTCTAAACGACCATTTCTCTAAACCTTACAAGTCATTAAGCAGGCATGCAAACCAAATTCAGAAAAAGAAGTGTAATTTGAAACGGGGGAAATTTGACAGAACTAACATTGAGTGTTTCCACTTCAATATTTATTAGTAAGCCGAGTCGCCTACACAACGAGGACCGATGTACATTTGACAAGACTTGCATACAATTGTTTGTGACGCATTTCAGGCGCAGTTTTCAGAGTTTTTGCTCTCTTTGGCTAGTTAGTCTAAAATGCGTAATCCTAGAACGATTGATAAAAAAATGATGGTTGCAAAAAAAACTACGCTCTTGCAGTTCGACTAATATATACAATACGATAAAGAATGGAGAAAAGTATGCATCTATTTAAAGCAAATCTGATGAAAGCACACACATGCCGTCCTGTTATTTACATGAGGATAGAAAACTGAATATTGTTTATGCCTTAAGTGGGAATTAATAGATTAGTCTACAGTGTGGCTTTGACATTAGACATGTATGAGATACTCTTCTATGTTCATTTTGTGAAAGCGTTAAAAATGACTACCACGTAGATACCTACATATATAAATGCATGCATACATACATACATACATACATACATACATACATACATACATACATACATACATACATACATACATTCATTCATTCATACATACGTACATACGTATATAGAATGGAACTAATAGTTGTGCATCAATGTATGCAACTATTTCAGATTCTTAATCGGCTGTCGCTAAAATTAACCATATATCATCTATTATCGGAAAAATTCGCGTACATATCATATGATTTATACTAATATAAAAACAAGCACGAGTGTTATTGAACTCTTCAGAAATTCTACACTTTTTCGTTATTTATATCCTTTGAAATCCTTATAGCTGACTATGATGGAGTTACAGTAATACAAAGATCGATTCGTCTTCATACAAGTATTTTTAATTATTAACGTGAAATATTAAGTCGGTAAATACACTTATTTTTTCATATCATTATTTAATAAATTGAGGGGATTTAATTTTTAACGTTACGTCAGAATCACATATCCTGGGAAGTTTTCCATTAGTATTGGTTCCAGAAACAAAGAGAGCATTATATATATATATATATATATATATATATATATATATATATATATATATATATATACGCACACAAGAGTGGGAGGGAGACATTTAATTTATATTGTGTGCTTGAATTTTGTGTCCGATTGAAGATAATGGTTTGACCAACCTGACTATTCTCCATTGTTTGAAAGATAAATATTTGATCACGACCTTAGAATATAGTTATGTAAGCAAACGTGTTTGCAGTCTGATAGACCGTTTCATTTAAAATGACCCAAATTGTGTGCATACTACGGCATATGATGTCACGTGACAGTAGAATACATAGGATGAGGTCAACTACTGCTCCATCCTATTATAATATATGTATATGGAATCACTTTTAGTGTGTTCAATTGCTATCATTTTATAAGAATTGCTTATGTAAATTTCTCATTGGAATTGTAACGTGCTCATTGACTTTTGGACTAAAATAATTACATTCAGAATACTAAAAACCTGTTCAAAGATATTTTTAATATAGCATTGTTATACATCAATATTACTGACAAATCAACTTTTTCAAGACTAAAAAGACCAATAGTACATAGTCACATTCAAGAGTAATAGAATGCATTCGGAAGACTAAATAAATTTGGATTTTTGAGAGAAAATTTGGAATTATTAGGCATGGAATTTACAATATTTTAAAGTTCCTTTTAAATCTTCACATTTTTGCATGAATATAAAATGTTTGATGGATTTTTTAAAAATGTGTTGCCTTTTTCATGCGTTTATAGGTTTTAAAAAACAAAATCTAACTCAGTTTTCTCTGCGTATCTTATTTGTCCTATCTAAATTTGCCCTATATTAAATTAACCTTGTTTCCGTGAAAGACTAGCTTGCACATAATTGAATCATACATTCGCAATAGTACATGTGATAACATAGTTTTCTCTCAAGATCTTGCTAAAATCTGCAACTGTCAAAGGAATAAATTGAGTACAGGTACATGTATGCTCTTGATTTTGACTGGACAAGAACATACTTAACACTGGCAGGTAATGGATAAAAACGCTCTACCACAATATAATTAGCATTGTGGCTCACAATTAAATTATCTGAAAAAGTGGACCAGTCTCAGTAGGTGATACATTCTAATCTCAGTAGGTGATACATTCGAATTCCTTCCCTGCTAATACAACTAAAATTTACAATATAGCTGTTCTACAAGATTTTTCGATGGGCAGAAAATGAAAGTGTAGAAACAAAAGTAATATAAGTAAGCACAAACTGTCAATTTGATTTGAATTTTAATAATACGAACTTCGTATTATTCAGTTGGGATCATACAATTCATTAAACATGGCAACTAGATCTTTATACTAGGAAGAATCCAATAATCTATATACAATAATGTAAGAGCTCCTTCATTTGTAATGTGATATGCATACTTTTGAATATTACACCTGATAATAATCAACGTCAAAAGCGTCATTATTTTAGCATGTTTAAATTCTGATAATCTATGTAATATTATTTAGTCTAAAAAAATATCTTAACTGTAACATTCTCAATTCGGATATTCGACATAATGTTACTCGGTGTCAAAAGCATAATAAGTGTAATTCGCTTAAATTCGGATATTATATGCAATATTACTCAGTGTCAAGTGTAACATAACCGTATTAGGCTTACATTCGGACATTCTGTGAAAGATTACTCAGTGACAACAGCATCACAACTGTAATATGCTTAAATTCTGATATTGAATTTTATAGTACATAGAGTAGAAAGAATCACAGCTGTAATGTGCTTAAATTACTTAGTGAAAAAGCAAACTCCCTGTAATATTCCTTAAGTTGTAATATTCTTTGTAATATTACTCAGGCAAAAGCATCATAAGAGTATTTTGTTTGAAAATGGTTATTATATGTAATATTGTATGACTGTCAAAAGTATCATAACTATAACATTGTTAAATGTCGATATTTTTGGTAATAATACTCAGTGACAAAAGAATGTGCCCTTTTTGTCACTCTTGCTTCTTCTCTCCCACAATTACACCCTCGTTGTTTTTTTTTTTTCGTTTTGCAATAAATGTGACGTACAATATTTGTGTTTATGTGTGCTACATATTTTATTATGTCTATATCATGATAACACATTACTTATTGATGCATTATTATTTTATTGTCGTTAGATACGATTGATGCATTCATTATCGTTGACAAAGATTTCTTTATTAAACTATCAGCTGTCGAATTTGCAAATCCGATTTGTCGATATCAGTATACTGCATATCATGACCTAGTAATTGATGCTGCGTGGAAATGATGTGACTTCATTTCTCTATCCCTCTTTCTCTCTGTATTCAGATTTTAAGCTGTATTGTCTACTGTTTTGTAATCTGGGCATATTTTGATATTGTTTACGGCAACTTCCTCTAGGTTTTTAAAGGCGAACGAGGTTTCCGAGTTTAGTTTGTATTATATATGTTGCTAGTTTGCTCTATATTGGTCTACATTTTATTTCTCTCACTTAACATCTTTGCATAATTAACATAGTTGGAACGCTCAAAAGCGGTCCTAAATATCAGCACATATGTGTATATGTAGGTACCTATGTAACCTTTACTTAACATTGGTTTGTATCTAAATAATGTTGATGTTATATTGACAACATGCTCATTGCATGCACCGACTTCTGTAGTATGTGTGCTTTCGTTACAGAATGGGCCGAGCTGAAAAATCAGTAGTTAAATTGATTATTCATTTCAACATTCCTATGCATACTTGTACATTTAATTATAGTTGAGTACCCTGTGAAATCTTAATATCTCTAATGCATGTGCCTCTTCTACTCGTTTAGCCAGTTCTTTCCTTGGAATGAGATTTTCGTTCATTAAATACGGGCCGGCGTATTGATAAATTAACGAACATTTGCATCAAAACAGTAGTTTTTATCAAGGCATTCACGAGTTCGCGCTTATATATTGCTCTCGCAAATGTCTGCAAAGAGATTAAATTACAGACATCAAATTCTTCGTCTGGCCCATGAAACTCATTTGGCGGGTCATTTAGTTACTTCGATGAAGTTTTGTACTCAAATTGGCCTTCCCAAATCTATCCAATCCGTATCTGTGTCAAATTTTATGTATGGAATTTTCCAGCCAGTTACGCTTGAATTTGGCATGCAGCAGTTCATGTCAAAAGTGAAAAAAATGGTTGATAGAAATTCAATGTGAGAACTTTTGAGTTTGATAAAAGGGTTAATTCTCCAAATATTCTTCAGATTAGGTAATAAGGCCCTTACAAGGTTACGGAGAAAATAAGTGAGTTAAAATATAATAATATTAATCCTGGAATGTAAATAAATTAAATGTGTACCATAATGTTGAGAGCGATAGCCAGGTTAATCATGCAATTAATTTAGTTGTAAGTGTCAAACGCAGTGAAGATTTAAGTGAAGGGAATAAATCCGATTATATTGATTTTGGAATGTTAAATCTTCGAACTTTAGAAATTATACATAATCTGGACCATACACTTTCCCATTTGCAAAAGGAAGACAGGAATGAACTCTGTCAGCTATTATTTAAATATTAGCACTTATTTCCAGATGTTTCTACAAGAACAATCAAATTTACTATGACGTTGAAATTGTAATTTCCAGACCAGTGAAAAAAACACAGATACCGAATAAACCCTCTCAAACAGGAATACTTAAAAAAGAAATGCAGTTTTTGCTTGCAAACGATTTCATTGAGCCTTGTAAAAGTTGCTAGAGTTCATCATGTATACTTGTTCCGAAACCAGATCGAACTGTCCGCATGTGCATTGACTATAGAAAGGTGAACAGTGTGACTAAACAGATTCATTTCCATTAACAAGAATCGATGATTGTATTCAGAAAATTGGAAATGCAAAGTATGTCACCAAAATTTTACCATCTAAAAGGATTTTGGCAAATTCCACTGACGGAAAGGAAAAATTGATTATCGGCATTCGTGACTCCAGATGTACTTTATCAATATAAAGTAATGCCGTTTGGGAATGTTTCGCCAAGTACTTTTCAGCAGTTAATGAACATGATTACCTTTGGTCTAGATAATTGTGATGCTAATGTTGATGATGTCATCATCTACAACGACGCCTGGAAAGGACATTTAACGAAAATTCGGAAACTCTTTGACTGACTCACTGATGTAAGTTTGACAATTACTTTCTCCAACAGTGAGTTTTACGGTGCACCTATAACATTTCTGGGACAGATGGCAGGACATGGACATGCTAAACCTATAGATGCTAAGGTCAAGACTATCTCCGAATTCTCTGTCCATATCAGTGTAAACCAACGGATGCGATTTTGGGTATGGCTGGATAATATCAGAAATTTTGTTCCAATTTTTCCATAAGTGCTGAACAGCTGACAAATTTGTGAGGAAGAAAACGAAGTTTGATTGGACTGAAAAATGTCAGGAGGCTTTTGATAAGTTAAAGGCCATATGTAAGACTGCAACAATTATTAAAGCTCCAAATTTCAGCCAATCATTTAAACTCTCTGGTGATGTTAGTGATGTTGTGGTTGAACAGTATTGATTCAAGAAGATAAAAATGATGTTGATCATCCAGTGTGCTATTTTTCTAAGAAATTAAATAAGCACCACATAAATTATTCCAGAATCGAGTGTTTGGCATTGATACTGCATTACAACATTTTGACGTTTATATATGTTCAGTTCCTTTTACGATTGTGTGTTTAGTGGTCACAAACCCCACATGTTCATCAGCGAGATCAAATAAAAAGTAAGAGATCTATTAAGGTAGCGTTTGTTGCCACGGGATTATATTGATATCAGGCACGTCAAGGGAAAAGACAGTTTAATAACAGATGCACCTACATGTGTTTTTTAATATTTTTTAAAATGTATACCATGTATCATTCATTAGATTTATTCTTATATCTTTAATAAACCTCACGAATAACTGACAAATGGTAAAAATAAAGCCTTGTTATATAAATATTTTTATTTATTTATGGGGTGAGTGTTATATATTTTAATTAATTGTTTCTCTGTTAGTTTTACAATTTTATTTAATGTAATCACATGATATTGAAATGTAACATCGTGTAATGGACTTGAACTTGTCCACAATCGAGCAAATGATACATTATATCTTGTTGTTGACTTCAACTTGTCACGAATTTAGTAAATTAAGCAATATATCTTGTTGCGACATCTTTACGAAATCAGTGACAGATTTGGTAAACAACGTTTATTAATTTGCTTTAGTCTTTTACTTCTCAATGTAAGAATCAATCAGTTAAGTCAAGGTCATACCCGAACGACATGATTTTAAGCCTGTGTCAATTGGTAAACAAACTTCTATTATTTCCAAAAGTGTGACCATTAGACCTGTATTGCGTCTTAGTCAGTCTTATAACGGATATCCTGATAAGAATTATAGTCAGTTGTGCTTTAAAGAATGGCACAGTAAGTTGTGTCATATCGTGACCAGCTTTGTCTGAATTAATATCGTTTTAAATTATTTAATTCAAGTGATTATTTCCTATGGAAATGCAAATGTGTTCTTATATAATTTCTTGGACAAAGACATTGACAGGAATTTCACGGAATTCAAACACTGGAATAATATTTTAAGTGATTCAACAAGAGAGAGTTGACACATCAGTACAACGCTGACTATTACAGAAGTTATCTTATTCCATCATGAACTTCTTTGGGATTTTAAATGAGATTCACATAAAACATTTCATTGATATAACTTGTGTTTTCTTAAGTATAGGATTGCAATTTGTATCTATAACTCATAAAGGAATAATTTTTACTTCGTGTTCTAGGGAAATAAATGAAGTGTTAAATAGTACAAAGTTTGTTGTTTTCACACTTTTCTGTTACTTATTGTAAGAGCATATACTTTTATAAGTAAATATATATATATATATATATATATATATATATATATATATATATATATATATATATATATATATATATATATATATATATATATATATATATATATATATACATACCAGACAGGACTAAAAGTGCTATTCCTGGATTCCTATAGAAATACATGTGATTATAGGTGGCATAACTAATACATTAATACCATAAATACTATGATATAGGTTAGATAATTTTTAATTCTAACTCTACGTAGATTCGAACCCATGTCCGCAGGGTAAATCACACCCATTATATGTATTTATATTATAAAAGCAACCAATTTATATTGGAAAATCGTTTCTATGATTATTCCGTATATTTTGTCTCAGAGCGGTCATAATATTTTAAACAGACCATAATGCCAAGAATATATATATATATATATATATATATATATATATATATATATATATATATATTCTAGGTAATACGGTCTATTTCAGATATTGTGACCGCTCTGAGAGAAAATATACGGAATAATCATATAAATGATTTTCCACTCTAAAGTGGCTGCATTTCCTGAAAAACGAGCTACGTCACGTAAATATATATATATTAGTACATATTGTATATATATATATATATATATATATATATATATATATATATATATATATATATATATATATATATATATATATATATATATATATATATATATATATATATATATATATATATATATATATATATATATATATATATGATTAGTACATATAGTATATATATATATATATATATATATATATATATATATATATACAATATGTACTAATCAGCAATTTGCAAATTATATCACACATAGAACAAATGAAAATATGAGAAGGAAACGAGCAAACTCTTTTTGAGGGCTTTACCCCAGCCATAGCTTTGATTTAGCAGTGTCACCTTTTATCAATACTAAATTAACATATGTCAACATATTTTTCAATATTCAATAATACTGATTTGTTCAAATTGCATATATAACACATCTTTGACAATTGTGATTGGTTGCTAGTTTTTTATTTTTGTTTTTTTTTTTGTTTGCTTGTTTTTTAATTCCATTATTTGCTATTGTAATGTAATTTTATGTACTGGATTTTAAAATTTCCTGAAATTTAGTTCAGTTTTTCGTAAACACAGATAATATGAACTTTGTATATAGTGCTTAAATAGTTCCTGACCTTGATTCTGGACATATTATAGGGTTCTTGTAAACAACATGTTTCATTTTCCCAGAGTAAATAATCTTTGGTTATAGTGAAGGCCATATGTTGTGTTAGACATGTACAAATCTTATATTTTGTTCTAGAAACATGATCATGTGACCTACATAGGGGAATCTGTTTTGAGTCTTAAATTAGCGTATAACTGTTTCCCATAGAGAATTTGATCATTCGGGCTTTAAATCATTGACAATTAAAAGTGATTTATTGTGACCCGTTGGAGTTCAATTTTTTTATTATTTTTCTGTAAATTTTTTGGGTTCCAAGAGTATCTTTTTCCCTGGAAATACATGTGCTGCAAATTAATTATTGGACATTGACAGTTATCAAACTTTACTAAGACTTCAAGCACTGGACTATTATTTTTTTGTGATTCATCAAATAAATGTTGACACATGAGGACGACGTTGATCACAGCATACGTCATCACACTCCATTTCTGGATTTCATCGGGATCAAAACTCACTTCTTATTATTTCTAGTTGTATTTTTAATTCTTGGATTATTTTTGGATTTGCTTCTTAAAACCGTAAGTTCATTTTCTCATTTTTACCTTCTTTTTCTATGGAAATAAATGAATTGCGAAATTCTACAAAGCATATTGTCATCTCTCTTTTTTCTTGCATTTTATAAGACCCTAAATGTAACAATATCACAGCAATACTATTTTGCGACAAATTTTCCCTGATAATACACAGAAAACGTCATCTATTTGTTTTACTGGAAGCATAATCCTTGCAATGATCATTAAATTTACATACATAACGCCATGTAGAATGTTCATCGTGAATGCAAATACTTACCCAATCATGAGAGGAAAGTAATACACAATTACTGATGTATATGTATTAATACACTATAATAAGAGCAAGTTTCATATAATTTACTATTTCATTACACAGACTGAAATCCCAATGCAAGAAGATGACGTTTGGAGACCATATTAATACCAAAGTAATAACGCTTTCAAGCTATCACCTTCGTGTGTCTTATTTGTTTTAAGCATTAAAGCGTTCACGGAGAATTTACCTGGGAAGTCTTAGTCTTTACCCAAATAAATTATGTATTGTCTAACTATCTGTAAGTATTAATAAAGTGCTCGCTTAAGTGTTTACTTGGGAATACATATACATGGTTTTACTTTAATATAATATTTCATTTTCGATTTAAAACTAATTATTTTAAGAAAATAGATCAAATAACATTATTCTGTCCTTGGCATGATAAGATCGTAAGAGAAAAGCAGTATAACTTAGCAGCATGTCAGAAATGATATGCCCTAACTGTATATGATTGGACCACACCTACGTATATGCAATATTAATGATATTGGCACTGAAACTACATTAGTTATGCAACTATATGCTGAAGAACCGTCATTATTAATGACTGCGATGGAAAACGCTAAACGATCAGCGGCCTAATATATAAATATATATACCGACATTTTTCATTCTCATGTGTCCCGTTCAGGCTTCTTAACAAGAGATCGCGATATCGAAGCATCCCATTGGTTTTTACTCTTTTTTAAAATTTTATGTTGAAAGATTTTTTGATCTCGCGCATACTATTTTATTCATTTTTTGGGTTGTTTTCTTTTTATATTCAAGCTTTGTGTGATGACTCCCGTACTAAGACGAACAATAAATCTAGTTAAGTGATGCAAATCAAAAAAAAAATCCATAATCAAGTTCATGACATTATAAATGAAAATACCTATCATTACATGTATTAAGAAGATCGGTTCTTCACAACATCTGAGCTTAACTCATGACACCATTAAGTTCAAGTGTATCCAAATATTTCACTATTTTTGAAATTTACACTCACAAGAACATTATTGGGGCATACTTATATTAACTTGACATGAAATATTTTATGTATATATTATATCGAGTATGTCCAAAGAATATGAACATGATAAAACATAGTGATCCAAAGTTGCATCAGATATAACTGTTTTGAAGCTATGTTACGGAATGGACTATTCTCAATTGAAATTTAGAGAGCATTCACTCCAATATAAACACGTCATTTTAAGTTGCAATTCAAACAGAATACAAGAGAAACATACCGCCATGTTAGTTTAAAGTGACTCGGTCGCCAGAATGTGAAAGAAAACAACATGGTACATACAAGATAGTACATCATTGAAAGCCTTTCATCTAACTCATGACACAGGTACACTGGCTATATCTATCTCTTTCACTCTCTGTGAATGCATAACCAATGTAAAATTTTGAAATATATATTTGATATTTACGTGCTGTTAAGCCTATCTTACCATACAGTGACATGATATATACAACAATCGAGTTTAGTTTTATTAATTATTATTTGTTTATTCAAAAAATTATTACCTTTTTTAATAATCAGCACTGAAATGTAGGCTAGACTTTATAAAACTGACGACAAACTTAAGCATAATAAAATATATTGTTACATACGATGGGTTGCCAAGTAGTAATTTTCTCCTCATTTTAAATAATCTGATACAAAGATTATGGTAGGAATGTAGTCTCCATTATTCATTACCCATTATTAGATTAACACGTGCGAAACGTTTTGTCGAATTTGTAACGCTGTATAGTTAGATAGAACTATAAACTGGTTCACATTGAACTCTTCCAAAAAAATATTTTCCAGATATTTTATGCTTTACAAACACACTTCACCTTTTTGTTTCAATGTACGTAGAACCCATAAAATTGTCAGCTACATCTACTTACGTAACATAATGATGTATGTTCATCGTTAATGTAAACACTTACCAGTGGAAAGGAAATTAAAAAATGCAACTAATGTTGTATCATTATTCAAATGTACTATACAGACAGCAAGTTTCATATGTTCTATCATTATTCCGACGCACTATTAGAGGAGCATTTTCCATAAGATGTAATAACTCAAGCTCCTGCATCACACCGACCGAAATCAAAATACATAATAGAGATGATATTATATAATATATCTATAATGGTAAGACAACTTTGAATATAACAACTTCGTGTCTTGTGTTGGCTTCCAACATTAAAGCGCTTATGCTGACTTTACTCAGGAACACCTAAATCTTTACACTGAATAAGTCTGCGTTATTTTAATAATTTGCTAGTATGAACAAAGTTCTCACTTATATATGAGGTTATATTGGATTGGTTTAGTCATCAACAAAATATCATAAGACAAAAGCAATACTGAATATCAGTATATCAAGAGAAATGTGCCCCAAAAAACAATGCTTGGACCACGTTTAATTGTACCATAATAAACGATATTGTCATTTAAATGCATTTGATGGAAATTGTTTGCAGCCGACACGTCATTATTAATGAATAGCGATTACACAATCCTAATAGCTGATGCCTTGAAAGAGGACTTACATAAACACAGTAGGTGGGCAGATCAGTGATTAGATCCATATATTTTCTCAAGGAATATCACCAATCATACGTAGGAATGACATAATGATATATCTATTAGGAATATCAATTATCATCATAACTGGGTTTACCTATTGCCGATATTAAAATCTAACACTTTTTTATAAAATAAAATGTACTGTAGTATGACATTTAGAACTTCCTGGGCCTTGATTGCACCACATGCCCCACATGCAAATAGTATATGACATAATGAGAGATCGAACGCAACACGTATTGTACCAGGAACATATATTTGTTTCAAAAGGAGCTTTTTGTCTGTTTTGCATTTACACATTCATAACAGCTTTCATATACAAGTTAATTCGTTTACGTTACACTTCAATATTAACCTAGAACAAAATCTTAAATTGTTAATCTCAAGGTCAATTAGGAAACAAAATCATCTGCTAGATTGTATATCCTGATTTCTTTAAATATTAGATTTACATGAAAAGATACAATAAATGCGTTAAACAAAAAAACAAGAAACTTTTTATTTCAAATAAAACTGCATTTGAAGTTGTCATTAAATTGCAATTTTAGCCTCTAATTGGAAAGATGTCCAGGGGGAACTCTGACTCGTGTAAGAGGACTTGCAGCTCCTTAATATATTTATAAGGAAACTGTCAGATCTATACACAGCCGACCAGCCTACGTAATACACACTTTGCAATTAATTAAACTTTCTTACTGCGCGATTGTCGTTTTACTTTCTGAACCATGACACCTCATCGTTTGTTGACGAATGTGTACTAATATATATCGTCCAGTAATGGAAGAATGAACCTATGCAATATTTAATGTATATTTGAGGATTTAACCACACACTTCCCGTTCTCTAATCTGCATTGGGATAATAAAGACAAATTCCGTGACTGATTTGGGATTAAATGCTCCGATCTACAGTATGACTGTAAGGCTTGTATTTCATATTTTCTTTTCGCATGCATCGAGTTATCTTAATCCCATGAGGCATATGTAACACCGACTACAGGCCTGATATTATACTGTGGTCTAGAGGTGCCAAACAAGTGACATTTCTGGAACTGATAATGACATGGGAAGGTATAATGGAGGAGGCTTTTGAGACAAAAATGGCCAGATATCAGCTCCTCGTCCTTAACAATTGTGTGGTGGATCTGGAGTCAACCTTTGTAAATACGGTGTTGTGGCTATGCCGGTACGACCCCTTGGCGTGCCATGGGATCATCCGGTTAAGTGGACATAGCTGCATAAATGAAGTCACCACATTGGCTAAACAGGTCCTGCAATACTAACATTTGATAGTGCACAAGATGAGTTCCATCAAATCAGTCGGCACAGCCGGAACAACGATGTGGGTCAGCGCGCTGACACGCTCGTGGAAATGGCATCCTCTCCATAATATAATATCACCCCCCTATATACATCTATCTATCTATATATATCTCTTTCTCTCTCTCTCTCTCTCTCTCTCTCTCTCTCTCTCTCTCTCTCTCTCTCTCTCTCTCTATATATATATATATATATATATATATATATATATATATATATATATATATAGATAGATAGATAGATAGATAGATAGATAGATAGATAGATATGAGCAACAAGTTGTTGATCAAGGTATACAAATGACTCAACGTCTGAAGCTGTGACAATTGGTTTAGATATAACTACCAGAATATACTAAAATAACACATGTAAACGGAATATCTAATGTAATATAAACAATTGGAAAGCTGGTTCAGTATTTAAATCAAATGAAAAAAGCATTTACTACTCATGAACTAAACTAATATGCAGCTGGTTTTCTATCCAGGAATAAATGCAACCAGCAACGAATTGATGGCCTTTGCATAACAAATATATATTTTGAAGGTAGAAAATATGTTGTTCAATTGAAGATAAATGTGGATGTAGGAAACATATATAAAGAGGTACATGCTTTCAGCCACTTATCTTGGTCGTGTACTTCCAGAAAACCCCTTTCAATAGGATTAAAATATACTTCTCATTGCAAATAGTTCCGATGTTTATCGAAGTATACAATTGACACTGATCATAGTTACGTCACGAATTACGGAATAATTATGCACGTCAGCCACGTTATTTCATTGTCATGCTTACAGGGAAAATGACTAACATCATTCATATTAATAGAACAAATATGAACAGTTAATTTTAGTATAACCAACTTAATAGTATCATTGATATCATATTTGACAAGATTATTGTGTCAACAAACATCTTGAAAACCCCAAACAGGCTCCCACACACCTATGCTATGTAACAATACACGGTTTTTACGTTGTTGACAATACAAAGATTACAATTTACAACCTAATGTGATAGCTTCCGCAAGGAATTCTTGTATAAACATGTTTCCAGAAGAGTAAAAACATATCTTTCAATGTATATATAATTTCGTTTTAAGTGTGTAAACTCCATTAGTCATGTTATTCGGTTGATTGGCTATTGTCTTAACTTACCGTTACTATTGGACTAGGTGACTACTCAATTACTCCTGATTACTCAAAAGTAGGTCTTAATGGAAATGTGTTCCTAATTTGTGCGTGTTAAGTTATTAGATTTTGTATTGTGCCAGCATCAAAAGAACATTAACATAGGACAAATTGCCTCGGAATTTTGAATGATAACAAACTATTCATACGTTTTGAATCACGTCATAAGTGCGCATATTAACTAAAGCAACCCTGCGGTCATAAACTAAGTAACATGAAAGGGGGAAAACCAACAAGGTTTGTAAAATTCTTAAAATAATCTATTTATCTAAACTACAAAGATAACAATATTAAAGACCTATCATTAGTGTGTATTAACACCCAACTAGTCTATCTCATTTGCAGAAGAATAGTGTATATCCTGTGGTGTTCTAAATGAAGTCAAATCTTCAATGTGCACGCGCACCAGTAGCCTAGAATGTAATACAATCAAAAATGTCTTTAAATGAATTCATAGTAAATTCAAAATAATTTAGTCTTAAAGTGTATGAGTAATTTTGTACTTAACATCAATAGCTAAAATAAAGAAATCCTCTCAAATACTAATTCAGCACAATTAGATGGCTGACTCTAGTTCAGATGATTAAGATAGGGATAAATATTTATGTTACTCACTACATTGTCATTTAAATGCATTTTGATGGAAATTGTTTGCAGCTGACACGTCATTCTTAATGAATAGCGATTACACAATCCTAGTAACTGACGCCTTGAAGGAGGACTTACATAAACACAGTAGGTGGTCCGATCAGTGATCCATATATTTTCACAAGGAATATCACCAACCACACGTAGGAATGACATAACGATATATCTATTAGGAATATCAATTATCATCAATAACTGTCTTTACCTATTGCCGATATTAAAATCTAACACATTTTTTATAAAATAAAATGTACTGCGGTATGACATTTAGAACTTCGTGGGCCTTGATTTCACCACATGCCCCACATGCAAACAGTATATGACATATGAGAGATCGAACGCAACACGTATTGTACCAGGAACATATATTTGTTTCAACAGGAGTTGTTTGTCTGTTTACACATTCATAACAGCTTTCATACACACGTACATTCGTTTACGTTACACTTCAATATTAACCTAGAACAAAATCCTAAATTGTTAATCTCAAGGTCAATTAGGAAACAAAAGCATCTGCTAGATTGTGTCTCTTTCAAAATGATTTCTTTAAACCTTAGATTTACATGAAAAGATACAATAAATGCGTTAAACAAGAAAACAAAAAATTTTTTATTTCAAATCAAACTGCATTTGAAGTTGTCATTAAATTGCAATTTTAGCCTCTAATTGGAAAGTTTCCCAGGAGGAATTCTGGTGTAAGAGGACTTGCAGCTCCTTAATATATTTATAAGGAAACTGTCAGATCAACACACAGCCGACCAGCCTACGTAAGACACACTTTGCAACTAATTAAACTTTCTTACAGAGCGATTGTCTTGTAACTTTCTGAACCATGACACCCCATCATTTGTTGACGAATCGTCCAGTAATGGAAGAGGGAACTTATGCAATATTTAATGTATATTTGACGATTTAACCACACACTGCCCGTTCTCTAATCTGCATTGGGATAACAAAGACAAATTCCATGACTGATTTGGGATTAAATGCACCAATCTACATTATGACTCTAAGGCGTGTATTTCATATTTCTCTTTGCGCATGTATCGAGCTATCTTAATCCCATGAGGCACATATAACACCGACTACATGCCTGATATTATACTGTAGTCTAGAGGTGCCAAACAAATGACATTCTTGGAACTGATAATGACATGGGAAGGTATAATAGAGGAGGCCTTTAAGACAAAAATGGCCAGATATCAGCTCCTCGTCCTTAAAGATTGTGTGGTAGATCTGGAGTCATCCTGTGTAAATAGGTTGTTGTGGCTATGCCGGTACGACCCCTTGGCGTGCCATGGAATCATCCGGTTAAGTGGACATAGCCACAGAAATGAAGTCACAACATGTGCTAAACAGGTCCTGCAATACTAACATTTATTCGTGCACAAGATGAGTTCCATCAAATCAGCCGGCACAGCCCGGAACAACGATGTGGGTCACCGTGCTGACACGCTCGTGGAAATGGGATCCTCTCCATGATATAACCGGTCTCTCTCTCTCTCTCTCTCTCTCTCTCTCTCTCTCTCTCTCTATATATATATATATATATATATATATATATATATATATATATATATATATATATATATATATATATATATATATATATATATATATATATATATATATACACAGATATGACCAACAAGTTGTTGACCAATGTATACAACTGACTCAACGTTTGAAGCTGTGACAATTAGTTTAGATATAACTACCAGAATATACTAAAATAACACATCTAAACGGAATACCTAATGTAATATAAGCAATTGGAAAGCTGGTTCAGTGTTTAAATCAAATGAAAAAAGCATTTAGTACTCATGCACTAAATTAATATGCAGCTGGTTTTCTATCCAGGAATAAATGTAACCAGCAACGAATTGATGGCCTTTGCATAACAAATATATATTTTGAAGGTAGGAGTTATGTTGTTCAATTGAAGATAAGTATGGATGTAAGAAACAAATATAAAGAGGTAAATGCGTTCAGCCACTTATCTTGGTCGTGTACTTCCAGAAAACCCCTTTCAATAGGATTAAAATGTTTATCGAAGTATACAATTGACATTGATCATAGTTACGTCACGAATTACGGAATAATTATGCACGTCAACCACGTTATTTCATTGTCATGCTTACAGGTACAATGACTAACATCATTCATATTAATAGAACAAATATGAACAGTTCATTTTAGTATAACCAACTGAATAGTATCATTAATATCATATTTGACAAGATTATTGTGTCAACAAACATCTTGAAAACCCCAAACAGGCTCCCACACACCTATGTTATGTAACAATACACGGTTGTTACGTTGCTGACAATACAAAGTTTACCATTTACAATCTAATGTGATAGCTTCCGCAAGGAATTCTTATATAAACATGTTTCTAGAAGAGCAAAAACATGTCTTTCAATGCAAAAATACTTTATCTACACAGATATCTATCTATCTATCTATCTATCTATCTATCTATCTATATATATATATATATATATATATATATATATATATATATATATATATATATATATATATATATATATATATATATATATATATATATATATATATATATATATAATTTCGTTTTACGTGTGCAAACTCCTTTAGTCATGCTATTCGGTTGATTGGCTATTGTCTTAACTTACTGTTACGATAGGAGTAGGTGATTACTCAATCACTCCTGATTACTCAAAAGAAGGCCCTAATGAAAATGTGTTCCTAATTTGTGCGTGTTAGTTATTAGATTTTGTATTGTGCCAGCATCAAAAGAACATTAACATAGGACAAATTATCTCAGAATTCTGAATGATAACAAACTGTTCATAAGTTTTGAATCACGTCATAATTGTGCATATTAACTAATGCAACCCTGCGGTCATAAACTAAGTGACATAAAAGGGGGAAAACCAACAAGGTTTGTAAAATTCTTAAAATAATCTATTTATCTAAACTACAAAGCTAACAATATAAAAGACCTATCATTATTGTGTATTAACACCCAAATAGTCCTATCACATTTGCAGAAGAATAGTGTATCTCCAGTGGTGTTCTGAATGAAGTCAAATTTTCAATGTGCCCGTGCACCAGTACCGTAGAATGTAATATAATCCAAAATGTCTTTAAATGAATTCATAGTAAATTCAAAATAATTTAGTCTTAAAGTGTATGAGTAATTTTATGATTAAAATCAATAGCTAAAATAAACAAATCCTCTCAAATACTAATTCAGCACAATTAGATGGCTAACTCCAGTTCAGATGATTAGGGATAAATAGTTATGTTACTCACTACATGATATAGGCAATTAAGACGCATTTTCAGACAAAAAGTAAGACATAATTTCAGAATCAGTTTGAGCATCATACATTTATTTCCATCGCGTTAGAATTAACATTCTCATACATAAAGGATTCTGAGGCATTTGCCCTTGATATTTTTCAGTCACACTAAGGAGAATTTTAATGATATATAACCCCGTCTTTCTGTGCTTCAAGGGTCAATTTGTGAGGACCCAATCTTGATTGCAAACGCTGTTTGGGATTAATATATACTATATCAGGCATTATTTCTAAACGGAAGGAAATACTATCCTTGCCGCAAGATGTCCGTATCTGCCAATCACTCGAAACAGTGAGAATGGGTACCATCATCTTGTCAGGGGCTCGCAACACTATCAAAGCATATTAAGCATATTAAGCGACGTAGTATCCTCTCGCCATAGTGAGACTTTACAAAGAAAAAATATTTTGCATTGTTTTCGAATGTGAATGTCTATAATTGGCTGACGACAATGTAGTACACATAAAGTACCAACAAATATTGTTTTGCAAGTTCTAACAGAATTAAACATGGATGAAGTGGAATATAGTGCCTTAAGGTCTCACGGTATTATCGATATGCAAAAATGAAACGCAGTCCAAATATGAAAGAACATAATGTGGAGAATCAATGGGTTTTGCTGGTGAAAATTGGTTCCTAAAGAATGTAAAATTTAGTTGAAAGAATGTTGAGGGGATTTATTCGAGTTCTTACTAACACCAATAGAGACACTATTATAGTGTTGGATTTTATATCTCTTTCAAACCTGAATTTGAAAAAATCATTACCTAAATTAACACCGGACACTTTAATGCGGAAGTGAAAACATGCGATTTATAAATATTTGAAATATTTATCTTACTTATCCGAACCTTAATATTAATATAGGTCATTTATCTATACTACAAGACATTTTAGATACATAACGAATATAGGTTTCTTTCAGACATGCTAGCTATTACAGTTTGTATTGTTCGAACCATCACTGAATATTTAAAAGATAATAAATAGAAAGTCAAGCAAGCTTAGAACAGATCAACCAATGATTAATTTCCCTACATACAAAGTGCAAATATAATCGGAGAGGTAGGCCTCGGTCTCAATGATGGATTAAGTTACGAATACAAAATACATATACTTACAAATAAGTATAAAAATAAGTATAAGTTCCTCATGCGATGTTAAGTTCAACAGGCTTTTAATGTTACAAGTGCCTGATAATAAGTGTTTTACATATTAATTTGCACACAGGAATAAGCGATTAATTAATATTTGAATGTTTGTATATCTTCTATTGCATATTGCATTAATCTATGTTCTCTTTCATGATACAAGTCAGTCAGATCAATTTTGCAATATTATTGTCAAGGATTCTTGTTCAATACTATATGTTTCTTGTACTGACATAATATGATTTCTTCACTGTGATGTTTGCATTAAACAATAGTTCAAATGAATGAGCATATTAGTGATAGTATTATGTATTAATATATGTAACATTTCACACGATAATGTACACAAACAAGTCTCAATGATATATGTTTTATGCTAGTGAAATGCATATACTTTTTTCTAGATTGTTCCTGTCATGCGGCTTTATCATCTACGGATTATACCTCAAGCATTGTAGCATTTGTATATAGAAAAAATAATATACTGATGGTAAGACAAATGATGTAATAGCAGCTTTACATTGTTACATGAATCAAATAAAGAAATCTCTAGAAAAGTATGTTACTTTACAATAAAGAATGATAATATATACAATGTTGCCTATCTAAAAGGTCTGAGAATGACTAAAACGATGGTGAGAAAAAATTGGAAAATGGACTGACCTGCGAAACAAGTGATCATTTGCAGCTACAGAGGAATAATGTATTTAAAGAGGTGGATTGAAAGGTAGTCAATAAGGGTAATATTAAAGAAATTACAATTATATATAGTTACATATAATACATTATTCCTTGACTTTGGTAGGAAAAAGATCATGATTGAGCAACTCCCAAATATGAAATATCTGAAATATATGATGGGATAAAAAAGGTTCTAGTATTAGAAGATCATAGTCTCCGCTGTGTAGAATGTAATATTGTCCAGTGTGATAAAACTTTGAAACAACGGAATGAAGACATTCAGGGTATATAACGAAGTATAAGATCTAAAATTAATATTCCTCAGTTACAGAAAAAAATACCTTAAAAGAAAAATGAAAAAAATATCGAATGTACCCTAAGACGTGCAAGAGATTATGTAGTTCAAGTGAATTTTTTATTGTATTTTTTCAAGAATAGTCAGCTTCTTAAATCGTACCGTTCTATACACATTTAATTTGTTTTCTTTAACAATATGTTTTCTAATAGTATGCATCTTTGTACTAATATTTCTTCGAATCAATAACTATTCGGATTCCACTTCCAGTTATTTTAGTATCAGGTGCTAACTCTCTGTTAACATTAACAGACCATATATAAGGCATTATTGAATCAACCCCACAAACTATATTTGTTGTACAAGAGGTGAAATTTTCATTGTAAGATGATTTAGTGTAAATTACTTAATAGTAGCTGATACAAAAGGGTTCTCATAGCCAAAAGTAAGGCAGCAATCGAGAGACAGACAGACTGAAAGACATAGAGGCCAACTACAAGTAAATATAAAACTGAACAACTACTTTAGTACTGGAATTAGACGAATGAAGTTACATTGGGGATCAATACGCAATTTGACCCGACCTTTGACACGTTTTGTCGGTTAAGGCAATAAAGCATCAATCAAAGTTGCATATAAAGATATTAGACCTTGCAATGACTTCCATAGCTGTTGTTCTAGAGTACACGTACATTCTGCCTTCATTAAGATCTACTTCCTTTCATCATTTATCATTCAATAAGTTGTCTCCATATCTAAAACGTCTTTACCTAATGGTGGGAATATTTTCAAATGTAGCTATGCTGATTATTTGTTGTTTTGAATTAGTGGATATGAATAGGAATGTTGCCACGCTCATAGAATACAAATATTAGTTAAAAGACCAATAAGAACTTCTACAAGATACCTAATGGGTATATCAATTTGCGAAGCATATTGACAATATGGAAGCCAAGTTAAGGCGAAAACAAAACTTTCTTAACTTTGAATCGATAAAGCTTCTGTTGCATGTAGGGATATAGATGAACAGGTTATTCTTTAAAAATATATAAAATAAGCTAGAAGCAGCAGCGGCCGAGCAAATGGACATTAGAGCGAACATGCACGATGTAAGCTGTGACGAAGAAAAATAGACCGATAATATTCAAGTTTACAAAGTTCAAAGACATTGCTTCACGTGTTTGTGTTGCCCGGAATAAAATGAATTCAGTTTCAGTTCCTAACTGATGCGAGGAATTTAATAAGATAGCTACGGTAAACTATGACAAATTTATAATTGACGGTGGTGGATATGTATTTGATTAACATTTGAATGGTTTAATGTGTGATTATAAGAACTTGCCTTGTATACATTATTAGTTGAATGACGATGCGAGGATGACATACCGATATCACATCGAAAAATGGTTTGTTTTTCTTTAGCAAAATTTTAGTCGGAATAAACATTGGTTCTCGTTTGTCTTTAAATCAAGATATCACAATTCTGGTTATAATATGCCACAGACCCACATTTATTATTACAAAATAGTATATCTTGTACAAATTTCAAAACAATATCAAAATGCTATAGATATGAAGTATTTTTGAATGAGTGTGGTAAGCGAATACAGCTTTAACTAAAATAAATTAATGTATTGGTTTTCTTTCTGTGTCTGATTCAATGTATGCATGGGTATTGTAATATTACTGTGTTACTGCTATTAGGATGCATTACAAAGGCGTGCACATTGCAGTTCCAATAAATAATATATAAAACGAGATGCATCCCCATATTAACTCTTAAGACAATTTAAGTTAAATACAGGAATTATGAATGTTGCTTTATTTCGGAATCTTATATACATCTCCACATGACTTTAAAGTCGCAATAGCCTTTTCCTAATGGAATCTAATGGTAAATTGCCCTTACTTATAAACAAATACGTTTCCAAAATTTTCGAAGGTAGAAACCAAGGCTGGGTCTTTAAATCCAACCAAAATAAACATATATTTATAACTTACAACAAGAGAAAAACACGAGATCGGAGAGGTAGGCCTCTGTCTCAATGATGAACCAAGTTACGAATACAAAATAAGTATACTTACAAATAAGTATAAGTTCCTCATGCGATGTAATTTCAACAGCCCTTTAATGTTACAAGTACCTGATACTAAGTGTTTATACAGATTAATTTGCACACAGGAATAAGCGAGTAATTAATGTTAGAATATTTATATATCTTCTATTATATCTTGCAATAATCTATGTTCTCTTTCATGATACAAGTCAGTCAGATCAAGTTTGCAATATCATTGCCAAGGATTGTTTTTCAATGCTCTATGTTTCTTGCACTGACATAATATGATTTCTTCACTGTGATGTTTGCATTAAACAATAGTTCAAATCAATCGTCATATTAGTTATAGTTAATATGTATCAATATTTGTAACATTTCACACGATAATGAACACAAACATGTCTCAATAAAATAATTTCATGCTAATTAGATGCATATATTGTTTCTAGATGGTTCCTGTCATGCGACTTTTATCATCTACGGATTATACATTAGGCATTGTAACATTTGTATATAAAAGAATAATACACTGATGATAAGACAAATGATGTAATAGTAGATTTACATTGTTACATGAATCAAATAAAAAAAATCTCTAGAAAATTACATTACTTTACAATAAAGGATGATAATATATACAATGTTCCCTATATAAAAGGTCTGATAATGACTATAACGATGGTAGATAAATTTGGAAACTGGACTGGCATGGGAAACAAGTGATCTTGTGCAGCTAAAGAGGAATAATGTATTTAAAGAGGTGGATAGAAAGGTAGTCAGTAAGGGTAATATTAGAGAAATTATAATTATATATAGTTACATATAATACATTATTCCTTGACTTTGGTAGAAAAAAAAATCATGATTGAGCAACACCCAAATATGAAATATCTGAAATATCTGATGGGATAGAAAAGGTCTAGTATTAGAAGATCCTGATCTCCGCTGTTTAGAAGGTGATATTGTCCAGTGTGATAAAACTTTGAAACAACGGAATGAAGACATTCAGGGTTTATAACTAAGCATAAGCTCTAAAATTAGTATTACTCAGTTACAGAAAAAAAATACTTTAAAAGAAAAAAGAAAAATTTAGTATGTGGTCTTGAACAGTAACGTGATACCATTATTTGGAAAGTTTAGTACTGTAAGCAAACACATTGAAGTATAAGCAATATTGTCCCATTGTACCCCAAGAGATGACGTAGTTCACGTGAAATTTTAATTGTATTTTTCAAGAATAGTCAGCTTCATAAATCGTGCCGTTCTATATACATTTAATTTGTTTTCTTTAACTATATGTTTTCTAATAGTATGCATCTTTGTACTAATATTTCTTCGAATCAATAACTATTCGGATTCCACTTCCAGTTATTTTAGTATGAGGTGCTAACTCTCTCTTAACATTAACAGACCATATATAAGGCATTATTGAATCAACCCCACAAACTATATTTGTTGTACAAGAGGTGAAATTTTCATTGTAAGATGATTTAGTGTAAATTACTTAATAGTAGCTGATACAAAAGGGTTCTCATAGCCAAAAGTAAGGCAGCAATCGAGAGACAGACAGACTGAAAGACATAGAGGCCAACTACAAATAAGTATAAAACTGAACAACTACTTTAGTACAGGAATTAGACGAATGAAGTTACATTGGGAATCAATACGCAATTTGACCCGACCTTTGACACGTTTTGTCGGTTAAGGCAATAAAGCATCCCTCAAAGATGGACATACAGATATTAGACCTTGTAATGACTTCCATAGCTGTTGTTCTAGAGTACACGTACATTCTGCCTTCATTAAGATCTACTTCCTTTCATCATTTATCATTCAATAAGTTGTCTCCATATCTAAAACGTCTTTACCTAATGGTGGGAATATTTTCAAATGTAGCTATGCTGATTATTTGTTGTTTTGAATTAGTGGATATGCATAGGAATGTTGCCACGCTCATAGAATACAAATATTAGTTAAAAGACCAATAAGAACTTCTACAAGATACCTAATGGGTATATCAATTTGCGAAGCATATTGACAATATGGAAGCTAAGTTAAGGCGAAAACAAAACTTTCTTAACTTTGAATCGATAAAGCTTCTGTTGCATGTAGGGATATAGATGAACAGGTTATTCTTTAAAAATATATAAAATAAGCTAGAAGCAGCAGCGGCCGAGCAAATGGACATTAGAGCGAACATGCACGATGTAAGCTGTGACGAAGAAAAATAGACCGATAATATTCAAGTTTACAAAGTTCAAAGACATTGCTTCACGTGTTTGTGTTGCCCGGAATAAAATGAATTCAGTTTCAGTTCCTAACTGATGCGAGGAATTTAATAAGATAGCTACGGTAAACTATGACAAATTTATAATTGACGGTGGTGGATATGTATTTGACTAACATTTGAATGGTTTAATGTGTGATTATAAGAACTTGCCTTGTATACATTATTAGTTGAATGACGATGCGAGGATGACATACCGATATCACATCGAAAAATGGTTTGTTTTTCTTTAGCAAAATTTTAGTCGGAATAAACATTGGTTCTCGTTTGTCTTTAAATCAAGATATCACAATTCTGATTATATTATGCCACAGACCCACATTTATTATTACAAAAAAATTATATCTTGAACAAATTTCAAAACAATTTCAAAATGCTATAGATATGAAGTATTTTAGTATGAGGTAAGCGAATACAGGTTTAACTAAAATAAATTAATGTATTAGTTCTCTTCCTGTATCTGATTCAATGTATGCATGGGCATTCTAATATTACTGTTTTACAGCTATTAGGATGCATTATAAAGGCGTCACTATATTTATTATCACGCAGCCTCTGTTTGTGTATATACTCGCTCTATCTACATTACTGAGAATATCTCACCACAATTGTATTTTTGTACGAAGAATGTCTTGAGTGCTTAATAAATTTTAGATGTTAATATGACTAGTATAACTTGTATTACTCGTTTAAATTTCATTGTTATCTCGCCAAGTACACTGTAAAACGTTATTCCAATCATCATTATTTGTTACGTTCACATGGATTAGAATACAATACATTGGTACAGAGTTAGATAAAACTATAGAGAATGATTACAATTCAGCCCTACAACAACACTATTTTCCAGACAAAATCGCCTATACTTCACAACAAACTTCATATTTTTTTTTGTAACGTAAGCAGATCCCATGAGATTTTCTGCAATGCCTACTTTTGTAACATCATGGTGCATATTCATCGTCAATGTAAACACGTAACCTAAACTGAAAGGAATAACACATACACCTTATTGTTGGACGGTTTGTAATATGTAAGACTATTACGCTGTTCATTGTGTTATCACTTAGGACAAATCATCAGTATCCTCTTTACTGAAACGGATTGCTCTTTACACTCACAACTAACAAGCGATTCTTCTTACCAACGCTAAATTTAAACCATTGATAGTTACATTTTTGTTAAAATTGTCAAGGTTTTAAATACGTTATTTTAGCTTTTCGTATGGGGAAATCGTACCCTTGTAATGTACACATATCAACTAATTCCACTTATGTCTACCAATTTCTGTACAACTTTCTTTCCTTAAGGTACTTATCTAATTATGCAAATGATCTCTTCCAAGAAATTAGGAAGATACACTTTAGCAAAGATAAACTTATATTTTGAGTAACTTTCTTGGCAGACAGCCAAGTATGTCAACTCATACTTTTGACATGTTACTTTGTTACTGGTTTTGACTAGCGACAAGTCTATTGATCGCTTATTATATCCACCAGTCCAGTTTTTAAATATATCGACACATATCTGGGAGTTAATTTCATTCAAACATATGACCATTGTGCTTGAAAAGAATCCGAATGATGTGTCTCGCTAGTGTAAACACAGTTATTCGAATGAAGAAGCTATGATAATCAAGGACAACGGAAAAGGTGGTTACCACAGTGATTATCAATTGTCAACATGCAAACACATGATAAGCAATGGCAAGAAATACCATACGCAACATCAACTCGGATGACAAAGACAGAGATTAGGCGTCATAAAAATTAAGTTAACACAACTAACAAACAATAAGGGTCTCGGAAAGGTTAACAATTCATATTAACCTCTAGTTCTTATTTCAAGGATACAAGTAGACAATTGTTGGGAAGAAATGATAAAGTGTATCAGAAAAAAACATTGGAATAAAATAGGTATAGGTGAGAAACACAAACATATTAAAATATTTTATTGTATGAGGTGTCTGATTTTGAAAAGGTTTCAGAGAATGGTTATATTGGACAAGAATTATATAAGCAATATACTAGTATGAGAATTATATTGATAAGAATAATGTTCGGTATTAGCGAATATAGAGAAACGAGCGTAATATACCATACATAGATTATGCTTCAGCGGTTAATAATCTTTCCCACACTTTTATGAAAATTGCCTCTTTACGTCGCCGAATCTCTGACTATACGTTTTGTTAAATGACTTGGAGCATAAAGGAGTACTTTTCGATTCCTGTTATATTGTCTCTTTCTTAAAAGAAATAGATATTACAGTAACTCAGTGAGTAGCAGATTATTCCCGATTATCTTGATATCCTGGACACTATATATCACGTGTTTAAATATTTCTCAAATTTGGACAGTAGGCTAACAGTGAAATTCGAATAAGACTGAAGGGCACTTCTTTCGGGGTATCGTATATAGAAAGTCCATCTGCATTAATACTTCGTAAATAACTGGTAATAATATAATGTTATTTTAGGGGTAAAATGTAAAGATAAATATCAATATATGTATATGGAGCCCTTTTGCCATCAACTCCTAATTATTTTAGCATGCTGCTTGAAAACAATGTCAGAATTGGAGAAGAAAATAATACTGAAAACGTTTTGTCATGAAAGCATCTAAATTTCTGACAGACCATGTACTATTACAAAAAGTAAATTTAGTGATTATGTCCAATATTTCATGAATATTTGAAGTTATGATGTAATAGTGCAGTTGGTCACGACATCTGTACAAAACACGACGAGGAAGGAGAGCATAATCAAATAAGTAACCTGGAAGATAGCATGGACAGAACAGATGAGTATGTATCAGAAAGGAATAAGCACTGAACTTTTAACGCAGCAACATAGGGGAGAAGGAGCAAATATTGTGGGTAATAGAGTTATTGAAGATATTGTAAACATATAGTATATGACGATTCGTCAAATCTTCTGCCGTTAAATTTACTTTGTGCGTATGCTAATCCGTTTTCGGAACAATTAAACGTACAAAACATATTCACGCGCAGATGCGGCAGAAACTTAGAGAATGGAAGTAGTCTGATGGTCACAATGCTGCGAATATATGTCATAGGCGAATGAAAAAAGGGAACCTGTTTTGTTTGAATAGGTATTTGTGGCACACAACGTATATTTGGAACGTTTCCTGATTATAATCACAACTAACACTTTGTAGACTTGATTTAAAACTAAATATTTCCCGTATACCTTGCATAATCACTATGACTATACCCTTTTTTAACTCTCTCTCTCTTCCTTTTTTTTTCTCCCCTAGAGCTACATTTGAACCTTTAGTTTTCAAATGTGTGCAAGCTTTATTCATTATACCATGGCACATTCACTCTAATTACTTGCGTCATGTAACTATTTCTATCTCTCGTCTTCTACGTCTTTAATTTTCGAATATGTGCACGTTAAACACATTTTGTATACCGTATGAAATATCATCAAGGATAATTTAAAGTCCAACGATGATTCTAAGAAAATTATATGGTCATTGTTCCCTTGTTCGGTTTATTTGTTTCTGTCCTGTTTAGTTCTCACTCAGTGTGTGCATACTTTGAATAGTTGTATCGGCTAATGTATAAAATCTTCACCAGTAGCATAACATAAATATATACAGAAGTTTGATACGTGAAGCCACACTTTCTAAATATCCCTTTATATAAATTTGTTTTAAAATAAACATAGTTACTGCTCAAAACTAATGTCATGTCAAGTTTGTCTCTCCTTTTCTTATCAGACATATATTCTAACAGGACATATTTTGGATCCCAGTTACGTTAATCACCTTGTTACCTTGGGTAACATTTTTAATAAAAACAATTCATTTATAACACTTAATATAATCGGTTTTTATATGATGCATAATAATGGTCCAGTTAGAATGTTTTCAATCGTGTTCACAACGTTCAATGGAAATACAAACAATCATTTTGACGAGCTGTTTTAAATAACGCAGCCCTGTTGAGATTGAATTATGTATATATCACATTGTATGATATGGACAAGGTCATGTCATGTAATCTCAAACGTTTTTTGAGCAAACTGGCCAAAAGAGGGAAGCTTCGAAACGAAGAATTTACACTGTTTACGTATTTAATTAACAAAATTTCGATTTGACTGGAAAATCATGCATATGTTATCATTCCTTCTTTAAGATCTATGCAGTGTTCAAGTGGATAGAACGTTGGTTGTTTGTTGATGATGGTGTTAAATGGTCAACACAATGGAAACTTGCATCAAATTGAGATAGCTTTACGAAAGGAAAAATCAACCTCATGTAAATTCAGAAATTTAGTTCATATGAGCATCCATGATCATAAAACGTATTTAATGTTCGCTTTGTATGGTTTAATATGGTCTGAAGACATAATATAGACAAGGTCATGTAATCTCTAACGTTTATTGATCCAGAAAAACAAATCCATATTCAGAAGTTCACTCAAAGTCATTTTTAGTAGAATCAAACCATGAAATGGGGATCGTTGCAATAGGCAAATGGCGTGTATGACAATAAGTAATATGAATTTCTTGACTGTGTTAATGACGTCTATGGATGAAAGCTATGAAACAAACATCGAATGTCTGCTTTCCACTTGGTTTGGATATTTGTCGATTTCGTATATGCTATGAGCCAAGTATTTAAAGACACGAGGAATAGTAATTTGTATGATGTAATAAGAGTGTGCATTCGAAATGTAAGATATGGTATGTCAATGAAAATGTCATTGTTCCTAGTACAGCACAAATTGAAACCCATTATTACCTTGAATATTTTGTTACTGGAAATGTTAAACAGTTTTCATATAATATCTGACTATAAAACCAAAGGGCTGTACTTATATATTTCAAAGGCACTGATAAATGGGTTTATCTTCGGATAAATCTGTATACACATTTGTTAATAAACACATATTATTCAGTTATATCCACCAAAATTGTCTTGCTTTCCTCTGTCTTGAAATGTTTGTCATGGCGTTTACTTGTGGCATATACAATTTGTATATTCACACATCTATGAGTATAGCGATAACAACGGAAACATCGGATTTCAGTCTAACTCAGGGAAAAATGTCCCACTGACATCAAACTAAGAAAATATTTATAATGAATTATTATACCTTAACAATAATTGTCTAAAATATATGTTGAATGTGAATCAATATTCTTCTGCTCAAAATCATTTAATTGTATGTCAGGTGTCGATACTGAAAATACACTCCCACAACTAGTTTGTTACGGCCCAATAAACACAGAGTCGCAAAAATGAATAAAATGAAGTGTAGCATAACTAACTGAATTAGAATCAGAATTATACGAGCCATTTTGATGTGATCTATGTAATAAACATGGTTTGGCAATTCGCACAATATTTCACGCAGAAACAACGAAATAAATCGAAATCAAGCATTAATATTTTAGAGTATGAATTTTGTGGCCCACGTGTACATGCATTTATTTACATGCCAGGACACCAAATCTTCGCATATTAAGCAACTTCACTATCCTTAGCTTAGCATTGTCAGCCTTTTCACAATACTAAGTAAACATTCCCAAAGAATTGTTAGGACTTAATAACATTTGTCTAAGACGTTATATAGAAAGTAAACCATGATTCTTCGCATCAAAATAATTTAATTATACGTTAGTTAGGTAGCTGGTATGGACAGTAAGCGTATTCTCCATAATCAAGGATGTAATGGTCCGACAATACTAAAGTCACTAAAAAAAAATAAAACGAATTAGAACATCACAATCGGCACAGAATCGAAAATATAAGATTTATGTTTACATTTAAGACGCCTGCCACAGATAAATTTTCCTTCTCTAAGTTTATGTTTCTCTCTAACTCCCTTGCAAACTTCATCTTACTGTGAATTCTTTAAAAGAGGTATTGTATAATGCCATTCTGATACATCCCGACTGTTGACACTTTAGCATGTTTGAGGATATTGGTGGTATATTAGCACAATCGGGACCTGGAATTCGTTCCTGTGACATACATATCTAGGTCTGTTTTGGAATTAGTTCACAGTACTTTAGGTTTCCATTCAATCCTAGTTTTTCTAATTTAAATAATTAAATTATTCCTTGAGTTTTACAAAACTTGTTTATTGTGCTGCCTTATATTGCCCTGTCTAAGCCCAGAGAGTAACAACCTTGTATATAATTTATTATTACTTTTCCATCACGAAGACCAAAAGCAGACCAGAGTACACTAGATTACGACATGGGGTGAAAAGTTGTATATTGGATCAGTACGTGGGTATAGTTTCTGAATATCAGCTTTACCAAAGCAGGTAGATGTTAAATATATCTTCAGGATTTCAAAACTTGAAACGAAATTGAGTACCTCAGAGTCAAAGAAAATTATAGAATGTGGAATACCGTATAATGAACGGGAGACCCTCAGAGAGGAAGTTAGTAAAATGCAAGACCTAGTCGCAATTAAACACTCAAAATCTTCGAATTCACCCCAACGTTATGGTGTTAGTGAATGTGTGTGTATGTGTGTGTGCGATTCGGATTTTTAACGTAGCTTTAATAAGTTTCCAGTCAGATCGCTACGATATCTGCAGTATGCAGTTTATGGCGATGTCCCGCAGTGGGTGATCAGGACCCATACTTGAAGCATCATAGTCTAACGTGCCACAATATCCTGACACCAGACCGACCACTCCTAACACTAATCTCTCAATGCTCAACAACAAGCGAGGTATGCAGCTAGTATCATTTTTAATAAGTGTTTGGTATGAACCCAAGAACTCCGCATCTGAGTATTACTCTCAAACCACTTAAGCAACCGGATCGGTTTGATGTTAGTAGACAAAAGGGAAAGGTGGATAAAAAAAGGTGATGTACATAGTTTGTAAACAAAATTGTTTTTGATGCCACACCGATGCCATAAGTATATGGAATGTTTTCAAAATTGGCAATGCACCAATATTCCAAATTTGGATCTCGTTAAAGAATATTGCAGGTACCAATTGCAGATAAGGCCACAAATATCCGTCAATCTCAAAACTTAGTTACGTTGACGATCTACTGGTTACGAATATTTCCAGGAATATGATTGTACAGCTTTAATAAACTTTTTCGACAAATTCAACAAAGTCAACAGCAGAGCTAGCAAATCCAAGTGCAATATTGTATGGAAAATATTGTCAGTCTATTAAGTCTGTCATGGTAATTGAAATTTTACAGTGACAAAATTGAAGCAATCCGAGACGAGTCTATATCAAAAACAAAGAAACTGTTTCTATCTCGCCTTTGGTTAGTCGGGTTGTACATGAAGTTCGTACCAACTTTAACCGCTATGTCAAGCTCCTTAAATACATTGACTAGAGCAGGGCAAGCCAATAAATTTAGATTCACGCCCGTAGTGACGTTATAACGCTCTTAACATATAGTTGATCAGTGCACCAACCCTAAATTTGACAGAGTCTCCGACACGACACAGTTTCTTATAAGACAACTAAAGGCTAAAAGTGTCTGATACTAATGCAAGTACGCAATTGCAGTCTTGGGAGCAAAAGCGGTTATAACATCGAAAATACTCGAAGCTGAAGAGTGAGACAACGCAACAACAAGAGCAGACCAGTGATCTCCATCGTTTTGTTAACGGATTAGCAACAAAAATGTCCACATGTGAGACTACCCATGATATCAACAAAAGATCCATACTACGATGATGCAAACGAGAACACAAGACGTCAAAATCAAGAACCAGTGGAATCAAATACAGATTTTGATTTGTGATTGAACCCGATGTGATAGGTGGCTAATTAAAATGTCACGAGACACTCATGGCCACAGCCAGATGAACTTCAAGACAGCCCTGCCACGATCGCTATTTATAAACAATGCCTAATAACAAACTAGAAGATGTTAAGTGGAATCACACGCTGTATGGGAATCACAATGCATATAATCATCGGTAAAAAAAAATCTTCTGGCATGCTACTATCGAGGATCTGGACATAATTATTCATTTTTATTTTGTCTCATTTCAATTCAGACCATCAATGTTGAAACGTCAGTCTCCCTAGCAAAATATATTTATCTCGGACTTTTCAACACGTGAACGTAAAAGATTGACAAATAAAATATTATCCACTTTCTTCTACGTGTGGTTCGTGCGATAATAAATCGGCGTGTGTGACTACAGTGACACACAAAGACGCCATCAGAAACCAATTTATGTATTAAACAAATGCAGAGGATATGCTTCCATCCCATTCCCGTATCAATGATGCTGAAAGGGTTGAAACTCCCTAAAAACGATATGGATTTCAGACTTCTCCGCAAAGGAATAATATGAGATATCTGAATTATACATATCCACATTCCTATGAATCTGCACATCATCACGTTATTATTCCTTTCAAATTCAAATAATGGTTGTTTAAAAGTCAGTAAAAACTTAACGAAACAGATTTGTCTCGGACTTTTCAAAACTTGATGAGATTATAAGGTGAACAGCAAATGTTCACATTTTTCTGCGCACAAATCACCGACAAACGGAATCATAAAATCACGTCGAGACAAGAGGACCCAATAAGAAAACATATTTATGACGTGGAAAATGAGGACCTTATGAGGTCAAATAGTGAGGCCGATTTTCTTTGGCAAATGCATATGATATGATCACTAAGGGTGGGAGCCAATTTTCTAGGGAAAATGTTGATGGTATGATGACCATGGGTGGGGTCCAACTGCAATGACAGTTTGGGCCAGTATATGTGTGGAAATGATCTAAACCACTGAAATAATTATCTAATTTGTTTTTCTGCTATTCCTCTAGATAAATATATTGATATAGATGGATAGATAGGTACATATATCGAAAAAAACTGAAATTATGTTCTAATTGGTTATTCTGCTATTCCTCTAGACATACAGGTATATATATTTATTATATTTTATTTCATGATATAATATTGATGACGTAACATTGCTTGTTGAACTTGACCATATCCAAAATTAAGTTAATGTTCTCCTTTACCTGACCGCTCCGGTGGCCTAGTATTTAGAGCGTCCGCCTCGGATGCGGGAGATCGTGGGTTCGATCCCCGGCCGAGTCATAACAGAGACTTAAAAAATGGGACTAGCAGCTGCCTCGCTTGGCGTTCAGCATTAAGAGGTTAGTGTTAGGACTGGTCGGCCTGGTGTCAGTATAATGTGACTGGGTGGGACATCATGTTACATGTCTGCGACATGATGCCCCAGTGCTAGACATCACTATAAACTGCCACATTGCAGACATCGTAGCGATATGACTGAAAAATTGTTAAAGCTACGTTAAAAATAAAAATCACATCACATCACATTTACTTTACCTAAATCATTAATTTTTCTAAATAGTTGTCAACAACTAATGCAAAGGTAAAAACTTATTTCTGTATATGGGTTTAATTTTAGGATGATTATTAATATAATTAGGCATATTTATTTGGGTGTTGATCTAGGTTATTACGTAATGCAACCCCCTCCAAAATGTAATAATCTAGACCAACACCCAAATACAGATGAATTGCCTACCTAATGTATTCTACATTCTATATGATACATTTCCTAAGGGCTGTTATATTAATAACTAAATTTCTATCTTGAAAACATTATGAACCATTTCGGAGGGGGTTGCATTATGTAATAATTTTCTTTTATAAAATGCAAACTGTCACGAGCGATCAAGTAGAGAATATATATTTATAATATTGTTTTCTAGAAAGACTTAATTCGTGCTGTAAGATCTTTGCATGATCAGTTGTATTATTGCTGTGTAGATTAATTAGATTTGACAGGAATTTATTTATTCAAAATATGTATTCTATTGAAATACAAAGTGCTCTTCAAACATAACATTGTTTGAAAGAGAAAATTAAATTTATATTGAAATTTCAAATATGGGTATATTCTTTAATTGTATTATTGTGGTCCAGCAAAAGTTTATTTGCACATCATCACTTCAAGGACCACCACAGTCATATCAACAATTCTAGCATTATATTAAATTCGAGTTTCAACTAACATTAATTCAAAACTTTAATGAATTGGACTTGAGTCCGTTATTATATGATTTTATGGGGTTATTTAAAGTGCACATTATGTATGGTTGCTACAAGTTGAAAAATAAACAATAATCCTAACGTAGGTGGAGATAAGATTGTGGTTAATCTACATATAACTGACAAACTTTGTTTGGATCATAAAATCGATCCTATTGAAAACGAAATACCTAATTTATATCAAACTTGTGCAGTCACTAGAGCTGTGACAAAAAACTTTATTGAGAAAGATGCTGATCGGAAAAATATTCCTTTATCTAAGACGTGTTTTGGACAGGCTTTTGATTAGATCACTTCTGCTCCTCGTATTGATCAATAAACATATATGGATCACAGTAAACATTTTTGACATAATGTAGCTTCCTAATCTATCCATCCTGATTAAGGGTTAAATTGTATGTCTGGACTTTTTCAGCAATTTATGCATGAGTGACTCATTCAGCAATTCAGTCCAGTATAAGAAGAATATCAATATGAAAACTTGTTTCAATATCTTCCTACAAGAACAATCAAACTCGACCATGACGTTGAACTGGTAGATTCCACTTTTGAAAAACAACATCTGTACATGATGAACCCTCTCAAGCAGGAATGTTTGAAACACCCAATTATGTATTTGCTATGTAATTATTTCATAGAAACAAGTACATGTAACTAGAGTTCAACATGTATCCTTGTACCGAAACCAGATAATACTTTCAGGATGTGCACATACTATATAAAAATTAATAGTTTGATTAAATCAGATTTATTTCAATTGCCATGAATCGATGACAGCAGTTATACTATTGGACATGCAAACTAGTTCACAAACGTTGACCTTTCGAAAGGAATCTGGAAAATTAAACTGAAGAAAAGGAAATGTCGGAATGTATGACTCCATATCAACTTCATCAATATAGGCTGATGACGTTTTGGATGAAAGGCTCTCCTTGTACTTTCCAACGTTTAGTGAACATGATTACATTTAGTCTACATAATTATCATGCTTACTTATTCCATGCCATCATCTACAACGACACCTGGAAAGATCACTTAGAGACAATATTTTTGACAGACTTATCGATACAAATATGACAATTAGTCTATCCACAAGCGGGTTTTTTTGTTCTTGTGTTACATTCATAGAGGATATTATGGGACATGGACAGGTTAAGCCTGTAGATAGTAATGGCACGGCTATCTTTGAATTGCATGTGCCGATTAGAGAAAAGCAAAAGATGCAATAACTGGATACTATCGGAATTTGTGCTCGAATTTCACTATCATTGCTGAACCCCTGACTAATTTGTTGAGTAAGACAACCAAGCGTTATTGGTTTGAACAATACTTGCAAGTTGATAAAAACATTAGTTCAAACATATTAAAAATGCAAAATATACCAAACGTTTCTTATATATTGAACAAAAATCAAACGGGATAATTTTTTAGGAAAAAACATATATCGCTATAAAAAAATGTATGGGGATTCAAACTGAAGAATGTGGTATTGTTCCTAAATCAGCAGAGAATGTAATTATACAAGGAAATCATATCAACGTCGAATAAAAATTGTAAAGCTACAAATGATTGTCCTTATATTTCACATGATTAGTAATGCATGTGTTTCCAGTGGAATTTGTGTTGTAGTTTCCAGTCTTAGTTCTTGAGTTCCGGGGACAGCTACACGGTGTGGTATGCCGCTAAATTGTATAGGGTTTGTTGAAACTTTCCTTGGTTTGGCAGTAAATGTTGAAAACGACAAGGTACCAGAAAGTACATTTTTAACTCACGTTGACATCTGCTTAAAGAAAGTTGGAGAGTGCTAATGCAATGGTAAGTAAAATGATAAGCGATACTGTAATAACGCAAGCAGAAGCCAATGCAATAGACACAGAATAGAACAAATGGTTAAATATGCAGTAATATGAAAAGGGGCTTTTGAAACCAAAACCAAGCTACAGCTCTGGGAATGTGCCTTCATTACCGCAAGCCTTTTCACTGCAACATACAGTAGTAAATCAGGGACAAGATCGTACGGGTGAGTTGAATTCGTTCTGGGCCATTGTATATAAGCTCCACCTGCGGCAAAAGCCCCATGAGCCTGTGCTTTCAGGGTGATTACATGATTGTTTTCCATATATACATTATTCGCGAATGCAGAATTTAAACAATATATTTTACCACAGCCGAAAGCCAAACGACGTACTAATCTTGTAACCCAAATATCAAATGCAACTAACATGCCCACAACAGTTACTGCTGTAATAATTATAACATCTTCTGTGCCATAAGTGGTCGCTGTAGCAAGTAAACAAGTAACAACTACAACCTTAAACATGCGCTTATATTGTGCAAATATAACGGTTCTCTTTGAGTTGTTGTTCCTCTTCGATTGTCTATTTCGCGATCAATCATTTTATATTAATATTCTTCAAGGTTTACTTAGACCCACATAATTAGGGCCCTTGCGTGGTGTTGTTAGTGATTGTTCTCGCTTTTGTCCAAGAACTTTTGAACGATCATATGTGTCTTTGCGAATAGGTGTCTGCATTGTTTGTTCGCCAGTCGCGTTGATATTATTATTTCGATATAGCTGACTTTGAATGTTAACACAGTGTCTTTCTCGGAATATAAGCAAGTTTCTACTAAATGTTGTTCTCTTTTTGCCGACGTTGTCGGGGGTGTTTTACAAATCATTTGATACATATATAATACGATTCAATGTCCCAAGAAATAAAGTAGCTCTTTAAGGATGCTTCCGTTTACATACGTTAAAATAAAGGCCATGTGGATCCAGGGATCCATATTCTATGGAAAGGCAACACACAGAAGTCTCAATTAAGTCTTATATGCTAATGATATGCACCGTATATACAATTTCCAGTGAAATAGTTATTTTTTACGGAAAATAAAATGTAAAGTTAGTTACTAGGCTATATAAAACGGAGGGAATCTGTTGTTTTCTTACAGCCACTTTTTAATCCATATATAATTTATATATTGTTCTAAATGGCGATAATCAATGATTTACACTAGAAACTATATGAACTCTAAGTATTCAGGGATATAATACTACCATTTAAATGCAGAAAAAATGAAATCGTATAGAACCGTCATATACCACAAACATAGACAACATATAACTTAAGGATTTTTTTCGTTTACCGTCTGTGCGACTTGCAGTAAATAACAATCAGCTCGATACAAGAATACAAGTATGTGTTTCACGTTATAAAATATTGAACGTACAATAAAAAATGTTGAAAAGGCAAAGAGAGACGAGTTTGAAAGAAAACAATTTAAAATGTGTGCATTTTTTATATCAATTAAGTATCACATATGTACGTATGTACAAGCTCTCTCTCTCTCTCTCTCTCTCTCTCTCTCTCTCAACAAGATCAGTTTCAAGAAAGCAGGGGAATTTAAATAGCTATGCATATTTGTTTACATGCATGATATTTCAGAAATAGTTAGCAAAGATTGAAGTAACTAATGTACATCAGTCAATGGAAATTACAGGATGTTGATTACCCTATAATGAACTGTAGGCAATCAGCGATGAAATAAGTATACTGCAGGACCTGGCGACACATGAAAATTTAAACTGTCCGGATTCATCCCCACCCCACACTTTGGTGTTGGTGAAAGAGAAGGATGGAAGAAAATAGTTAACTAATTGCCTTCTATAAGGCACCGATGTCATAAACTGCCACATTGCAGACATCGTAGCGATATGACTGAAAAATTGTTAAAGCTACGTTAAAAATAAAAATCACATCACATCACATTTACTTTACCTAAATCATTAATTTTTCTAAATAGTTGTCAACAACTAATGCAAAGGTAAAAACTTATTTCTGTATATGGGTTTAATTTTAGGATGATTATTAATATAATTAGGCATATTTATTTGGGTGTTGATCTAGGTTATTACGTAATGCAACCCCCTCCAAAATGTAATAATCTAGACCAACACCCAAATACAGATGAATTGCCTACCTAATGTATTCTACATTCTATATGATACATTTCCTAAGGGCTGTTATATTAATAACTAAATTTCTATCTTGAAAACATTATGAACCATTTCGGAGGGGGTTGCATTATGTAATAATTTTCTTTTATAAAATGCAAACTGTCACGAGCGATCAAGTAGAGAATATATATTTATAATATTGTTTTCTAGAAAGACTTAATTCGTGCTGTAAGATCTTTGCATGATCAGTTGTATTATTGCTGTGTAGATTAATTAGATTTGACAGGAATTTATTTATTCAAAATATGTATTCTATTGAAATACAAAGTGCTCTTCAAACATAACATTGTTTGAAAGAGAAAATTAAATTTATATTGAAATTTCAAATATGGGTATATTCTTTAATTGTATTATTGTGGTCCAGCAAAAGTTTATTTGCACATCATCACTTCAAGGACCACCACAGTCATATCAACAATTCTAGCATTATATTAAATTCGGGTTTCAACTAACATTAATTCAAAACTTTAATGAATTGGACTTGAGTCCGTTATTATATGATTTTATGGGGTTATTTAAAGTGCACATTATGTATGGTTGCTACAAGTTGAAAAATAAACAATAATCCTAACGTAGGTGGAGATAAGATTGTGGTTAATCTACATATAACTGACAAACTTTGTTTGGATCATAAAATCGATCCTATTGAAAACGAAATACCTAATTTATATCAAACTTGTGCAGTCACTAGAGCTGTGACAAAAAACTTTATTGAGAAAGATGCTGATCGGAAAAATATTCCTTTATCTAAGACGTGTTTTGGACAGGCTTTTGATTAGATCACTTCTGCTCCTCGTATTGATCAATAAACAGATATGGATCACAGTAAACATTTTTGACATAATGTAGCTTCCTAATCTATCCATCCTGATTAAGGGTTAAATTGTATGTCTGGACTTTTTCAGCAATTTATGCATGAGTGACTCATTCAGCAATTCAGTCCAGTATAAGAAGAATATCAATATGAAAACTTGTTTCAATATCTTCCTACAAGAACAATCAAACTCGACCATGACGTTGAACTGGTAGATTCCACTTTTGAAAAACAACATCTGTACATGATGAACCCTCTCAAGCAGGAATGTTTGAAACACCCAATTATGTATTTGCTATGTAATTATTTCATAGAAACAAGTACATGTAACTAGAGTTCAACATGTATCCTTGTACCGAAACCAGATAATACTTTCAGGATGTGCACATACTATATAAAAATTAATAGTTTGATTAAATCAGATTTATTTCAATTGCCATGAATCGATGACAGCAGTTATACTATTGGACATGCAAACTAGTTCACAAACGTTGACCTTTCGAAAGGAATCTGGAAAATTAAACTGAAGAAAAGGAAATGTCGGAATGTATGACTCCATATCAACTTCATCAATATAGGCTGATGACGTTTTGGATGAAAGGCTCTCCTTGTACTTTCCAACGTTTAGTGAACATGATTACATTTAGTCTACATAATTATCATGCTTACTTATTCCATGCCATCATCTACAACGACACCTGGAAAGATCACTTAGAGACAATATTTTTGACAGACTTATCGATACAAATATGACAATTAGTCTATCCACAAGCGGGTTTTTTTGTTCTTGTGTTACATTCATAGAGGATATTATGGGACATGGACAGGTTAAGCCTGTAGATAGTAATGGCACAGCTATCTTTGAATTGCATGTGCCGATTAGAGAAAAGCAAAAGATGCAATAACTGGATACTATCGGAATTTGTGCTCGAATTTCACTATCATTGCTGAACCCCTGACTAATTTGTTGAGTAAGACAACCAAGCGTTATTGGTTTGAACAATACTTGCAAGTTGATAAAAACATTAGTTCAAACATATTAAAAATGCAAAATATACCAAACGTTTCTTATATATTGAACAAAAATCAAACGGGATAATTTTTTAGGAAAAAACATATATCGCTATAAAAAAATGTATGGGGATTCAAACTGAAGAATGTGGTATTGTTCCTAAATCAGCAGAGAATGTAATTATACAAGGAAATCATATCAACGTCGAATAAAAATTGTAAAGCTACAAATGATTGTCCTTATATTTCACATGATTAGTAATGCATGTGTTTCCAGTGGAATTTGTGTTGTAGTTTCCAGTCTTAGTTCTTGAGTTCCGGGGACAGCTACACGGTGTGGTATGCCGCTAAATTGTATAGGGTTTGTTGAAACTTTCCTTGGTTTGGCAGTAAATGTTGAAAACGACAAGGTACCAGAAAGTACATTTTTAACTCACGTTGACATCTGCTTAAAGAAAGTTGGAGAGTGCTAATGCAATGGTAAGTAAAATGATAAGCGATACTGTAATAACGCAAGCAGAAGCCAATGCAATAGACACAGAATAGAACAAATGGTTAAATATGCAGTAATATGAAAAGGGGCTTTTGAAACCAAAACCAAGCTACAGCTCTGGGAATGTGCCTTCATTACCGCAAGCCTTTTCACTGCAACATACAGTAGTAAATCAGGGACAAGATCGTACGGGTGAGTTGAATTCGTTCTGGGCCATTGTATATAAGCTCCACCTGCGGCAAAAGCCCCATGAGCCTGTGCTTTCAGGGTGATTACATGATTGTTTTCCATATATACATTATTCGCGAATGCAGAATTTAAACAATATATTTTACCACAGCCGAAAGCCAAACGACGTACTAATCTTGTAACCCAAATATCAAATGCAACTAACATGCCCACAACAGTTACTGCTGTAATAATTATAACATCTTCTGTGCCATAAGTGGTCGCTGTAGCAAGTAAACAAGTAACAACTACAACCTTAAACATGCGCTTATATTGTGCAAATATAACGGTTCTCTTTGAGTTGTTGTTCCTCTTCGATTGTCTATTTCGCGATCAATCATTTTATATTAATATTCTTCAAGGTTTACTTAGACCCACATAATTAGGGCCCTTGCGTGGTGTTGTTAGTGATTGTTCTCGCTTTTGTCCAAGAACTTTTGAACGATCATATGTGTCTTTGCGAATAGGTGTCTGCATTGTTTGTTCGCCAGTCGCGTTGATATTATTATTTCGATATAGCTGACTTTGAATGTTAACACAGTGTCTTTCTCGGAATATAAGCAAGTTTCTACTAAATGTTGTTCTCTTTTTGCCGACGTTGTCGGGGGTGTTTTACAAATCATTTGATACATATATAATACGATTCAATGTCCCAAGAAATAAAGTAGCTCTTTAAGGATGCTTCCGTTTACATACGTTAACATAAAGGCCATGTGGATCCAGGGATCCATATTCTATGGAAAGGCAACACACAGAAGTCTCAATTAAGTCTTATATGCTAATGATATGCACCGTATATACAATTTCCAGTGAAATAGTTATTTTTTACGGAAAATAAAATGTAAAGTTAGTTACTAGGCTATATAAAACGGAGGGAATCTGTTGTTTTCTTACAGCCACTTTTTAATCCATATATAATTTATATATTGTTCTAAATGGCGATAATCAATGATTTACACTAGAAACTATATGAACTCTAAGTATTCAGGGATATAATACTACCATTTAAATGCAGAAAAAATGAAATCGTATAGAACCGTCATATACCACAAACATAGACAACATATAACTTAAGGATTTTTTTCGTTTACCGTCTGTGCGACTTGCAGTAAATAACAATCAGCTCGATACAAGAATACAAGTATGTGTTTCACGTTATAAAATATTGAACGTACAATAAAAAATGTTGAAAAGGCAAAGAGAGACGAGTTTGAAAGAAAACAATTTAAAATGTGTGCATTTTTTATATCAATTAAGTATCACATATGTACGTATGTACAAGCTCTCTCTCTCTCTCTCTCTCTCTCTCTCTCTCTCTCTCTCTCTCTCTCTCAACAAGATCAGTTTCAAGAAAGCAGGGGAATTTAAATAGCTATGCATATTTGTTTACATGCATGATATTTCAGAAATAGTTAGCAAAGATTGAAGTAACTAATGTACATCAGTCAATGGAAATTACAGGATGTTGATTACCCTATAATGAACTGTAGGCAATCAGCGATGAAATAAGTATACTGCAGGACCTGGCGACACATGAAAATTTAAACTGTCCGGATTCATCCCCACCCCACACTTTGGTGTTGGTGAAAGAGAAGGATGGAAGAAAATAGTTAACTAATTGCCTTCTATAAGGCACCGATGTCAAAAAGAGCAAATTTGTTTTGTTTTCACAATTAGCAATGAACCATTATTTCAGAACTGGATCACGCTAAGTATTAATGGCAGGTGCCCATCGCAGATGACGCCGCACGTAAATGCCATCGGCAAACTATAGTTTCTTTGACGATATACTTGTGTACAAGCATTTCCGGGAAAAGCACTTTACATAATAACATTTTTGGACAAACTTTTAATGGCTAATATCACATGTAGCACCAATTATTGTAATATAATATAGATGCATTTTGACCATATATTAAGTCAGTCCGAATAATTGAAACCCGGCCTTGAAAAATTGAATAAAACATACGATTCTGGATTAGAAACATATACCCAGGTCCCATCGCTCTATTGGTTAGTCGTTTAATACAGGAAATTCGCACACAATTATGTCGATGTTCCTAGTCCATTGACTGACGTGGTTAGATAAAGGTAAATCAATAAATGTGGCTTCACGCCATAATATACATTATAACACTCTTAAGGAAAAGTTGATCAGTGTACCAACACTACATTTGTCAGAGGTTGAGACACGAGAAGGCTTTGCTTTGGATCATGAGAGATTAAAATTACGCACACTAATGCATATATATATATATATATATATATATATATATATATATATATATATATATATATATATATATATATATATATATATATATATATATATGTGTGTGTGTGTGCATGTGTGTGTGTGTGTGTGTATCTGTGTCTGTGTGTGTGTAATTGTTAATAACTCTAATAATTTCTTGCATTGTATAAACTGATATCGTGAGATAGACCTTGTGTATTTAAAGTGCATTCCAGTTTGCAATTACACAAAGGCAGATATCAGAATACTTTATAATTCGTTTCCACCTATATATCAATAATACTGTGCTTCTTTAATTATGGATACAATGAGTTTTCAATTAATGTTTCCTATTTCTAGTAGTTCAGTTTCCTTAAATCTTAAGCGAATCAAGCCATACACATTAAAATTTTTTTTCCTAAAACGCTAGGGTCCATTTCTTCTATGAGTTCTATTATTCATGTGAGGTTAATAATATATGGATTGATAGTGAGTTCCTTCGATATTTGTGTCATACACCGATAACATTATCTGAAGTATGATTAAATTGGTAGAAACCAGTAAAATTAGTAAAATCATATTCAATAATTTCTCCCCTTTTCAGGTACAAGTAATAAATCATCCAAGAGTTTATTAAACTAGTCTTGTGTATATTATATACTAATTTTTCTTTTTTTAAATCCGACATGCGCATCAGTCTCTCCTAACTCAATTCGCTGATTGTACAACTTTTGCTGTAATACCACTGTGATTTCGTTATAATGCTCATATTTTGTATCGTATTCATCTTGTATTTCCTTCCTCCATCTTACCAAATATGTATTTGAATGACAAACAAACGAGGAATAACTATTGAATATGTATAGTAGAAAATTGTTATAGTATGTCTTTAACATAGATGTTTCTATTGACATATATTATGACTATTAATCGGTACATAATACAGAGAAATAACTGTTTCTTCGGGCTCGCAACTATCAAATGAACTATGTAATTATGTCCGTTTTACCAATGCAAAATTGCTACCAGTATTATTCTTAAGTTTCTAAATTATTTGTCTTAATGACGTCATGTTGCTTGTCTTATGTAGATAATTCTTCCTAATCAAATATGTATTCACCATTCATTCCTTTTATGTCTTCCAATCCGTACAACACATGGTCTCCTAAAAGTCCTTGTTTGACTATAAACAAAATCTCTTCCATGACAACGTTTCGAAACAATAGTCTAATATATTCAGATTCTGACATTTTAGCTGCTGTTTTATTTAGATGTTTCATGCATAATTAGTGGCCGAATGATAGCTATGACATGTTGCTAGGTTGCTGGATCCAACTGGCGACATGTATATTGAAAATTTATAAGAAAGATCAATCCTGACACAAAGTGTTATTCTAGTTACATAAATTAATGAATAGATAAATATATGAAATTACAACTACTGCTAGTACTACAGTTTCTTCTAGTATGCTTTTTACTACTGCCAATACTACTACAACTACGACTACAGCTACTACTACTACCAAAGCAATTATTATTATTTTCATTATTATTATTATTATTAGTAGTAGTAGTAGTAATAGTAGTAGTATTAATATTGTTATTATTATTATCAGTAGTATTAGTAGCAGTATTACTAGTAGTAGTACTGGCATTATTATTATTAATATCGAAGGCACCATCCTTTCCACATATGTTAAACACTAATCTGAAATATGTTTTATCAACTGGTACGTTTTTCCTTTATTTAAAAGTTTACACCTGGCAGCAGAGGTATTACACTGAACAATAATATACTGCAAATTGCGTTCTGGAAACAAATCAAAAACATTTCAGTTTGGGTATTGATTAGGTTTCTTGCATACAATATGTTAGCATGAAACAGAAATTGCATTTACTTGTCTTCATCAAACTACACATTGCAGTTCATACTGTTTACGACATACTTATAACGGGTAAGATCTGGAGTGACTTAATTATAAAATGCGGCTTGCGATATGGTATGGCTTACATAGATCGAATGCAAGCTTGTCATGCCAGGAAAGTATAGTGATTTTTCCAAACAGCATCATTACGAGTTACTATAGCTGATTTAATTGACTCTATCCTATATAGTTATTTCTTGTATTAGTAGTGTTCTGGCAATAAATTTCTTAGAAGTGTTGTGTATTATTCATTATACTATGGTGCACTTGAAAGAGTTAATAACATACGTTTTAACTTCAATTACATGGTGAGCAATAAGTTATTAACAAGCCAAAAGCATTGGGTCTGTATCTGCCAAAAATATCTTTCACCTAATATTGAATATGCTCAATAGTACTGATATATTTAAACTTCAAAAATGCAAAGAAAACATTGCACCGGATTGATTCAAAATTTGAAAATATATCGAATTAAATAATTAAATATTCTACATTCCCATTAAAGTCTAATGAAATGTTATACTTTCTGTTGTGTACACAATAAGGCATAACAATTGTTTTGTTTTCTGTACTAAAACGACCCATCCAACAGTATGACTATAGATGGGGTAAAGCGGATAAAGCTGTACAAGAGTATCTTGAATGCCATTGATTAGTTTCAAAGAGTTAATCTGATTTGACTTTGACCATACTGTAGTGCAAAATGTTGAAATACCTTATGATGATGACATGTTATGACAATGCAGACTATCTTGCTTAAAATGGATCTTTTCTTTCGACAAACTATTAGTAAATAAATATTTATGACTGATGAAACTCGTTTAAACAATGCCACATGCAACATACTCTCACATTTGTGAATGTTTATCTCGTTTAATACCGTTATAGTCTCTAAATTATTACAAAATATCCTAACTAAATTCATCGATTTTAATTAAAGATTCAATGGAAATGTAATAGCAACCTTGAAACACTACACTAAATACATTGTCAGAAAAAGTAAAACATTCGTACTAGAGCGGCAAAATAAAAAACATACCATTGTGATGCGGGAATTTCGGATACCATTACCTCATAATGACAACACGGTTTAATTTGATTTTGTATAAATTTATCATTCATGAAAATTCGTATGGCATTAAAATGTTGGACGCTTATGGTGTGAATAACTTGGGTAAATTATGTATAATGGTTATTTGAATTAATTATGACATTAGCAATATTCCACTTAATTTGATAGGATTGCACGAAAATGACCAACATTTTCTAACTTGCTATGAATCAATAAATTTAACATACACATCATATTATAAATACGAACTTATTCGTTGATTTCAAGTTTGAGCTGGCATAATAATGGATAGCCATTCCACACACACAGACACATATATATATGAAATTTGCACGTGTCTTATACAATTAGCAGCTGAATGAAACGCGAAGATGATGTACCAAGATCGCATCAATAAAAATGTGTGTTGCTCTTTCCTCTAAATATGTTTTGGAAGAAATTTTGTTCTTTGTACTAGTGAAATCAAGATATCACAATCCTGTTCATTTTATGTCGCTGCTCTACATTACGAAATATTGTAAAAGATATATCTAAAAAACAATTCCGAAATTCCCCCCAAAACTGTTGATATATGCGTGAATGAGTGTGATACAAGAATATTGCTTTTTTTTAATGAATTAATCTTTTGGTTTCTCCTCTTTTGTCAGGTAACATTTTGACATGGATATCATATTTTTAAAGTGTTACAGATATTATGAAACATTCGAATAGAGTCATTATTTGTATTCCATCGCAGCCCTTGTGTTCTTATATACTCGCTAAATCAACATTATTGAACGTCTCCTACCAAAATTGTATCTTTGTGCGGATAATACTTTCATTACTGGGAATAGTTTAGATGTAAGTATAGTTTGCATGTGGCTTATTACACAGACACTAACAAACACACATATATATGCACAACACAATTTAGAGAGGATGATAGTATTGGAATGCACAAATGTAATGTACTAGATAGCAGGAATCGTGGAATCATGTGATAACATACGGCAAGTGACAATTTGTATCTCAGAGAGAAACGATAAAAGGAGCACATATAAAGCATTGCTACTTTGTTCAGTAGTTTCCTTCATCGATTTCCTAACACGACTCTTTTAAATTTTTCAATTTTGCGATATCTAATAGATTTTACGTGCTGGTAGAGGTATATTATTATACAATGACATTGATATCTATATTAATTGATGCAAATGTTATGTTACCTCGCCAAATACACTATTCATTTTATTATTGCATGGATTAGCATGCATTAATTATTTTCTTCCTGTTATAAATCATAGTACTTAATTTAGAATGGTTGTTGCTAGAAAGAAAAGTTGAATTTGGAACATTCTTTTTTGATATTTGTGTATTCACAGGTTAAGTTTAAAACAAGCGTTGCCTTTTTAACTGAACATCGAAGGATGTACAAATATTACGGGGTGTATTTCACAGATATATCGATTAGAATCCTGCCAGATTCTCAGGAACATTCATTCCATCTTGGAACGATGCCACGATGACTTCTGGAATTTCAGCTCAACCTGTGACTTGAAATACTTTAACACAATACACGTACATATTATCTTGTTTCAAAAGAGCAATTACACGTGGATAAAATCAGATTATATATCTCATTTCTGGTTGGATATCACACAATTAGGAGACAGTCCACCTTTGCGTTATGTCCAAAATTCGAATTTTGCAGCAAGAATATGACAGTGATTATCTTTAATGTCATAGCTTTTGCTTTTGTTCGAACCCATTATAGACATTTGATCAAAATCGAATCCTCTCTGATATGTCTAAGGGATTATCGTTGGTGCTGATTACATATTTTTATTTTAAATCTCGTTTTTAATATCCTCTTGCAACATTTCATTAATACTGATTTGTATTATTTGTAGTTAATCTTGGCTGCGTTTCTTGATCATACTCCTCAAGTCTTTGACATTGTTGGCCTTGTGGTGCTGATGACCGAGGTATAATGATCTGCTGGAATGGTTATTCTCTTATGTCTAAATGATGTGGCCTCCAGCATCCGAGGCTGATGCTTTAAAAACTATATGTATGTGTTGAATATTGGGATGATTATTAATAAAAGTAAATATGTATTTGGGTCACGGCCTAGGCTATTTAATGACCCCATAAATATACATGGTTATCCTTATATATTCCACATCCGATGTTATAACTTAGTAACATACCTTTTTATTTATAACTGAAGTTATATCTTGAAAATATTAGGAACATTCTAGAAAGAGATTTTCCTTCAGATAATAGTCATTGTTTAGAAAATGCTAATAGCGACCTGAGTTAAAGTAGAAGACTACATACCCTTCTTTTTCTAGAAATTATTAATTCGTGATGTATGGTCTTTGCATAATCGGTTGTATTATTGTTCTGTTCAGTCATTTATTGGGGCAGGAATTTATTTTTTAAATTTATTTATTTACTGGATATGCAACGTGACCTTAACAAATAATATGTTTGGAAATTGAGACTTGCATTTATAGTGAAATTTCAAATAAGGATATAGTTGGAATTGTATTATTGTGATCTAACAAAATGGCATGTGCACAACACCATTACACGACCCACCACAGGCACATCAGCACTTCCAGCATTGGGTTTACTTTGGTTTTCCGCTAAAGAAGTTTCTTCAGATAATTGATCATTAGCACTTGCTACGACTATTATATCTCAGTTTATGATTTTTTCGGACATAAGTCGCAATAACGAATTTGTTTTTTTACATTTGTATTCTAAGGATAGACATTATTTGTTGAATCGTACAAAACTTTTTCCTTCTCACTCTTGTATACTACTTGAATTGAGATCATCGATATATATATATATATATATATATATATATATATATATATATATATATATATATATATATATATATATATATATATGTATATATGTATATATATATATATATATATATATATATATATATATATATATATATATATATATATAATGCGAATAATTAAGTCGAATCATATATGGCAATGGAATGAAATACTATATAATAATGTAATTCATAACCAGAATCGAGCAATAATGTAATATCACGCGGCAAGTAACGCTTTATACATCACAGAGAAACGAGGAAAGGAACACATATAAAGCAGCTTGGCTTCGTTTAACGGCTTCCTCTGTTGATATTCTGAATTTAACACAACTTTTATCAATTTGTACATTTTGCAATATCTATTCGATTTTTACATGCTGGTAAGCCTATCTTATCATACCATCACATTGATATGTACATTACTCGATTTTAAATTCATTCATTATTATTTTTGTATTCAAATGTTACTTTTCAAACAATTATTGACTTTTTTAATAATCAGCACTGAAATGTAGGCAAGACTGAAAAAAGCGACGGCATACTCAAGCATATTAAAACATATTGTTGCGTACGACTGGTTGCCTACAGTGTTGCTTACGACCGATTGCCATATAGTGAGTTTATCCTCATTTCACATATTCGGATACAACGATTATTTTGCTAATGTTTTCACTCACTCTCCACATTACCAGATTAACACGTGCCGAACATTTTGTCGATTTTGTAATGCTATATAGTTATTTACGACTATAAAGCTGGCTTACACTGATCTGCTACAGACATAATATTTTCCAGACAAACGACGCCTGATGCTTCACAAACAAACTTCACTTTTTTGTTCTAATATACGTATAACCCATGTAATGGTCAGCTACATGTACTTACGTAACATCATGCTCTATATTCATCGTTAATGTAAACACTTACCCACTGAAAGGAAAGAAAAAAAATGCAATTAATGTTGTATCATTATTCAAATGTACTATAACAACAGCAAGTTTCATATGTTGTAGCATTCTTCAGACGTAATATAACAAGTGCATGCTCCATATGATGTAAGAACACAAGCTCCTGCATCACACCGACCGAAATCAAAATATATCATCGAAATGCTATTAGACACTATTACTATAATGGCAATACAACTTTTAATACAACAATGTTGTGTCTCGTGTTCGTTTCCAACATTAAAGCATTCATGCTGATTTTACTCGGGAGCACCTAAATGTTTACTCCGATAACCTCTGCGCTATGTAAATCATTTGCAATAACGTTACACATCATCACTGAACGACCAACCATATGCACATCAACACTTCCAGCGCTGGAATTAATTTCGGTTTCAACTAAGGAACTAACATCTATCAGAAGTTTGATCTTAAGAAGACTTGTTAAGACCTTTATCCCTAATTGTATGATTTTATCGGACTTAATTCGCAATAACGAAAGTTCAATCTTTAAATTTGTATTCTAAGGGCATGCCATATTTGTTGAACTGCAGAAAACTCGTTACTGATCATTCTTGTCTATTAGTGGAACTGAGTCCACATGCTCCTTACATATATATATATATATATATATATATATATATATATATATATATATATATATATATATGTGTGTGAAAAAATAAGTCGAGTTATATATGACAATGAAATGTTTGACTTCCTAATAATGTAGTGCATAACCAAACTCGTGAAATAATGTAATATCACGCGGAAATTAACGTTTTATACCTCAAAGTGAAACAAGAAATGGAACACATATAAATCAGCTTGGCTTTCTTCAGTGGCTTCCTCTGGTGATATTCTGAAGTGAACATAACTTTATCGATATGTAACATTTGAAATATATTTTTGATTTTTACGTGCTGGTATGCATGTCTTATCATACAGTGACAATGATATATACAATAATCGATTTTAGTTTTATTCATTATTATTTGTGTATTCAAAGTTTGTTTCAAACAGTTATTACCTTTTTTAATAATCAGCACTGAACTGTAGGCTAGATGTTATAAAAGTGACGACATACTAAAGCATAATAAAATATATTGTTGCTTAAGACGGGTTGCCAAGTAATAATTTCCTCCTCATTTTAAATAATATGATACAACGATTATGGTAATAATGTAGTCATCCATTATCAACATTACCAGACTGACACGTGCGGAACGTTTTGTCGAGTTTGTAATGATATATAGTTAGGTACAACTATAAAGCTGGTTCACATTGAACTCATACAAAATTAATATTTTCCAGACAAACGTCGCCTTATGCTTCACAAACAAACTTCACCGTTTTGTGCCAATGTACGTAGAACCTACGTAATGGTCAGCTACATGTACTTACGTGACATAATGATGTATGTTCATCGTTAATGTAAACACTTATCAGCGGAAAGGAAATTACAAAATGCAAATAAAGTTGTGTCATTATTAACATGTACTATAACGAGAGCACGTTTCATATGTTGTATAATTATTCAGACGCACTATAACAGGAGCATGTTCCATAAGATGTAATAACTCAAGCTCCTGCATCACACTGACCGAAATCAAAATACATAACCGAGATGATATTAGACAATATGTCTATTCTGGTAAAACAACTTTGAATATAACATGTTCGTGTCTAGTGTTGGTTTCCAACATTGAAGCGCTCATGCTGATTTTACTGCGGGAACACTTAAATCTTTACACTGAATAAGTCTGCGCTATTTTAGTAATTTGCTACTATGAACAAAGTTCTCACTTATGTATAAGGTTATATTGCATTAGTTCATTCATCAACAAAATATCGTAAAACATAAGCAGTACTTAATATCAGTATATCAGGAGAAATGTGCCCCAACAATCAATGTTTGGACCACGTTTATTTGTACCATAGTAAACGATGTTGTCATTTAAATGCATTTTGATGGAAATTGTTGCAGCCGACACGTCATTATTAATGAATAGCGATTACACAATCCTAGCAGCTGACGCCTTGAAAGTGGACTTATATAAACTCAGTAGGTGGTCAGATTAGTGATTAAATCCATATGTTTTCACAAGGAATATCAGCAACCACACTTAGGAATGACAAAATCATATATTTATTAGAAATATCAATTATCATCAATAACTGTATGTACCTATTGACACTATTAAAATAAAAAACAGTTTTGTCTAAAACAAATGTAATGTGGTATGACATTTAGAACATCGTAGGCCTTGATTTCACCATATGCCCCACATGCAAACAGTATAGGACATAGTGAGAGATCGAACGCAACACATATTGTATCAGGAATATATGTTTGTTTCAACAGGAGGTTTCTTCTTCATTTATACATTCAAAACAGCTTTCATACACACGTACATTCGTTTACGTTATAATTCAATATTAACCTAGAACAAAATCCTAAATTGTTACTCTCAACGTCAATTAGGACATAGAAGCATCTGATACACTGTAGCTCTTTAAAAAGATTTCTTTAAACCTTCTATTTACATGGAATGATAAAATAAATGCGGTAAACAAGAAAACAGAAAAAAACTATATTTCAAATAAATGTGCATTTGAATTTGTCATTAAATTACAATTTTATCCTCTAAATGGAAAGTTTTCCAGGAGGAACTCTGACTGGACTAATATAATTTGCAGGTCCTTAATATATTTATAAGGAAACTGTCAGATCCATACACAGCCGACCAGCCTACGTAAGACACACTTTGCAACTAATTAAAATTTCTTACTGCGCGATTGTCTTGTAACTTTCTGAGCTATGACTCCCCAAACTGTGTTGACCACTGTGTACTAATATATATCGTCCAGTAATGGAAGAAGGAACTTATGCAATATTTAATGTATATTTGAAGATTTAACCACACACTTCCCGTTTTCTAATCTGCATTGGGATAAAACAAAGATATATTCCATGACTGAACTGGGATTAAATGCACTTATCTACAGCATGATTGTAAGGCGTGTATTTCATAATTCTCTTTTTGCATGCATCCATATATATTAATCCAATGAGGCATATGTAACACTGACTTCAGGCCTAATGTTACATTGTGGTCTGGAAGTGTCAAACACGTGAAATTCTTGGAACTGAGTATGACATGGGAAGGTATAATATAGGAAAATGGCCAGATATCAGCTTCTCGTCCTTGAAGATTGTGTGGTGGACCTGGAGTCCTCCAGTGTAAATAGGGTGTTGTGGCTGTGCCGGTACGACCCCTTGGCGTGATATGGACTCCATCCGGTTAACTAGACATAGCCGCAGTGACACGCTCGTGGAAATTGGATCCTCTCCATTATATAACCGGTTACAGTGATCTCTCTTTCTCTCTCTCTGTATGTGTGTGTGTGTATATCTATCTATCTATCTATCTATCTCTCTCTCTCTCTCTCTCTCTCTCTCTCTCTCTCTCTCTCTCTCTATATATATATATATATATATATATATATATATATATATATATATATATATATGCATACATACATACCTATATATGAGCAACAATTTGTTGACCAAGGTATAAAACTGACTCAACGTATGCAGCTGTGACAATTGGTTTAGATATAACTACAAGAATATACTAAAATAACACATGTAAACGAAATATCTAATGTAAACAAAAATTGGAAAGCTGGCTCAGTGTTCACATCAAATGACAAAAGCGTATTGTACTAATGCACTGCATTAATATGCAGCTGGTTTTGTATCCAGGAATAAATGTAACCAGCAGTGATTTGATGGTCTTTGCATAACACATATCTACTTTGAAGGTAGGATATACGTTGTTCAATTGAAGATAACTGTGGATGTAGGAAACAAGCATAAAAAGATACATGCGTTCAGCCACTTATCTTGGTCGTGTACTTCCAGAAAACCCCTATGAATTGGATTAAAATGTACCTCTCATGCAAATATTTCCGATGTTTATCGAAGTATAAAATGATGCTGATCATATTTACGTCACCAATTACGGAATAATTATGCACATCAACCACGTTATTTCATTGTCATGCTTACAGATAAAATGACTAACAGCATTCATATTAATAGCAAAAATATGAACAGTTAATTTTGCAAATGTACATATATTGGCAATGATGCCAATTTTCTCTAGTATAACCAATGAATAGTATAATTAATATCACACACCTATATACATCTATCTATCTATCTATCTATCTATCTCTCTTTCTCTCTCTCCCTCTTTATATATATATATATATATATATATATATATATATATATATATATATATATATATATATATATATATATATATATATATATATATATATATATATATATATATATAAACATTTATCTGCAGAGAAAAGGAAAGCACTGTGAGCCACCTAATTAGCATTTTATAACACAAACGCACACACACTCATAATATTGGTTATATAGTGACATAATAAATTTATTAAAGGTTGAATGTTCAATTGTTCTGTATGCTCTGTGTGAAATAATTAAACGATTCCAGCGATGCAGTCATGTGTTTCAAAACATGCATATAGGTAGAATTAGAGAAGAACGTTATAACAGAGTAAGTAGAACGTGTACGTGTCCACAACGATGATTTAAATGTGGTAAGGTTAAGCAACATTAAAGAGTCAAATAGACTTCATCTCAAAACGCAATTGTAAAAAACATGCGGTAAAAGCAGTATCTGTTTCTGAGGCAAATATCCTTCACAAGTATCTCTCACATTGCTGCACAAGAACATTATATCGCTAACACTTCGTTTCCAAAAACAATGTAAAGACACGGCACTCACGTGAAACAAGAAAACGTGCTTATGAGGAGAGAGTTTTATAGTTAGGAAGGTTGCTATTCGTATGGACAGGGAATGCTCCGCATGTGTGGAAAAGGGTTTGTCCAAAAGGTAGAATGTATATATATATATATATATATATATATATATATATATATATATATATATATATATATATACATAGAGAGAGAGAGAGAGAGCTCCGTTTTACGTGTGCAAACACCTTTAGTCATGTTATTCGGTTGAGTATCTATTGTCTTTTCCACAATTCGAAGAGACTGTGAGCAAACAGTATTGCGGTGGTTAGGACGGTAAGGTTTGACTCGACACCGTGTGTATAGACGTAGGGGTATCTCGGAGACTTCTTAGAGATAACCAAATGTCTGGCTTGAAATCGAACAATTCATCGTGTGTCGTGAAAAGAAACATCAAAGCAATATATATGGACTATCCCATATACAACGTAACAATTCGAAATATTGAGTGTTCTAGACCCCATCTTTGTTACATTTTCAATTTCCCACTAGTATAGCGGAATAAACTAGGTTGCAGGTGGATAATAAGAAACAACTGCTCCATTGACTCTAAGGTTCAGAAACTTAACAGATATTTCGCCTGATCAATTTAAGCTATAGCAAAGACAAAAATCGGCATTGTTCTCATCATCGGAGAACAATGTGACCGGTACCTTTCTTAAGATTTTAAACCGGTGGTAAGAATCAATGTACAAAAGAATTTACCACGTCGGATGGTAGTAATTTTTTCACCTTTAGATATGGAATACGGTATATCATTGTATTGTTCTAGGATAATTCTGCACCAGGAATTCGCGATGTCGGCTGGCAAATGTGCGAAATATTGTAACCGTGGAGCTCGAAGTAGGTGATAAAGTGTTTATATATCTTCCCTCTAGTAGTGGCACATTGTAAGTCAAACGTAAAGGGTCATTTTATGTCAAGCTGGTGAAAGGCTAAATGTACAACATATTAGGAATGGACATAGTTTGGAACATATATGGAATATTTCATGCAAATAAGTTAAAGCGGGAAGTAGTAATGCCTGAGCAAATGATAGGATAGATATGCTGAATATGGTATGTACTATGGTCATCGAAGACGAGTCGGGTGGCAAACTAAAAGTATTCCCCGGTAACGAAATTGCTCTTGACTTCCCCATGTAGGTGGGAAAAGACGTAGTAGCTAATATTAGCATCATTCTTTCAAATAGATTTTCTAATTTGTATAAGGACAGGATAACAAGCATGAAAAAGACGTAGGCACCTCACAATCAATCAAACTTAAAGGACATACAATACACTCTAACAATCGACTTAAAATTAGGTAAAATGCCAGACATGAGGGTAATTGAACCATCACACTACACCTTCCCGTTCCGCGTGGTGTTGGTCAGAATGAAAGATGGCAGAAACATTGTTTTGTACTGACCTTCGCAAAACTATCGTTTTTGATGTGGAGCCGGTGCAAAATATGGAATATTTTAAACGTGGTAGGGAAACAACATTTATAAATTGGGTCTCATGACCATTGCATCTAGCATATGTTGAAAGCCGATTATGCCATACGTTAAAGACATACCTAACCCCAAAATATTTATATAACTTGAAGTTTGTGTCTTTCGTACTAATCACTTCAGTCGCATCAGCATCCGTCATATGCGCAAATTGTTAAAAGGAATGGGAAATGTAATTATAATGACGATACTCTTCTGCACACGAATTACAGCAAGAAGCATATTACGGCTTTAATCAACTTGTTTGACAAAACCTATATCGCCAATCTCACAGAAAGAACCAGCAGATGTAATACGGTATGGAATGCTTTGACCATCGAATAAGTGAGTCTTGGTAGATGGTACCGAAACCTGAAACAAATTCATGCAAACAGATTTGCTTCTGGACCAGAAACCGACAAAAAAAATTAAATTGATCCTTTCTTAAATAGACCTTTACATGAAATGTGTATTAAAACATTCATTTAAAACTAACCCGCTGACTGACTTGACTAGTAAAGAACAAGCCAATAACGTGTCTTGGGCTTTGTTCCCGAAAGAAAGATTTAACTCTCTTCTGTTAAAGTAGAGAAGTACATTAACCATAATTTGTCAGAGCTAAATAACCCATTATTTAAAAATACGGAGGCAACATGAGTGGAAGTTTTACTATTGGCGGAAAAGGGGAAAACGTAAATTGCTCACTCTGGAGCAAAACTAATTCCTGATCGAAAATAATCAGCAGTCTGTGGTGAATAGGAAAATGTCGCGTACGCCTTTTCGGAAAGGAATGTGTTCATGAAATGTGTCATAAGCCAATTGTTTTTATAATAAATAGACATTTACCGTCTCAAGATTAACAGATTTGGCGCTGATTATACATATGCATCGCTTACAGATCGAGGAAATTAATATATTATGCAGTAGCGATAAATCAGCAGCAGTAAGATCAAGGTGCAAAAGGATAATCATTAAAATGTTCTTGCAAACATCTTATCATTTATTTGGATTCTTTAAATTTGTCAACCATCACTTGTTGACATCATGGATTATTTATTTCGGTTAGATATGTTTCTATCCATTTAAGGAAATCAAAAGCATATGGACCATCAACATAGATTGACGACGTTTGGATCCATTGACACGTATGTATATTAATTTCGATTATTTCCTGGTTTACCATCATTAGGTTTGTTAAAATACACATTGTTTGCTTTAGCGTCGATACTGTGTCAATCAATCATATCATAGTCTCTCAATATTTGTTTGATGTTTAATATTTTGTTTGAAACGGGCACCATGAGCTAGCACATGTTTACCAACATAATGCATTGAGTGTACTTTGTAATTATCTAAAGAAACCAATATAAGTTATGTTTGATGTTTTGTACATATTATAAGGTAGAAATATGCCTCATATCTTTTTACGCTGAGTTTTCTATAAACTTGTTCGAGTTATTGTATTTCAGTTTAATTAAATCTTTGAATTGTATCAATGCCTGCTGATTGCTGGTTTTTTCTGGAGGTAAGCGTTTGATCTACATCCTTGTTGTCTTATTGTATTCTGGTTGTATTCATTTTTATATTGGGTTCAGTTATGTTATGATGCAGTTTAGGAGGAGTTGTTTATTTAAAATTTGCTCATTTGGGAGTAGCAGGGTGATCATTGACATCCTTGTTGTCTTATTGTATCCTGGTTGTATTCATTTTTAAATTGGGTTCAGTTGTGTTCCGATGCAGTTTAGGAGGAGCTGTTTATTTAACATTTGCTCATTTGTGAGTAGCAGGGTGATCATTGACATTTTAGACTATATCATTTATTTCGAATCATTGCGAATTTATTCAAGGGCACTCTGGATTATACAATTATGATACATCAATACTTTTAGCACATCAGCTCTTCCTAGACTATTAGCACAACAGCACATTATATACTGGATTTCCTGGACTTGGGATAGCATCTTAATGATTATTTGGAATTTAAATCACAATATTGTAATGTCATTTCAAATGTTCGTTTACCTTGTGTTTTAACTTGTATTCTAGGAAAATAAATTATTTCATGAATTATATTAAACTTGTTAATGTTTTCATTATTTTTCTGATGCATAGTGTAAAACCATATTGTAGTCCGAATTAAATAGGTTAATCAAGCTATACTTTGAATTGCCCTAATTCCCTAGGTTTTCTATCTAATTGTATACAAAACCAATCAAATTAGTAAAGTGTTGTTATTGCATTTATACGCTTTCAGGTACAAATCAAAATTCATGTCATAATTTATTAAACGCTTATTTTTGATAGTTTGTACTAAGTATTTTCTTAGATTCTGTCGACATGCGTATAATATAAGCTTTTAGTTAACAAAGTGCTAATTGTATCAGGCATTACAATTTCCACCTTTTTGTTATTTTTGCCATATAGCAAGCAAGTAGCTGCTATTTGCTTTCGTAGCTTTCTTAAATGTTAACGAACACAGAATCAGTGAAGCCACTGCTAGCTACACCTGGAATTTGAATTTCTACACCTTGGAAAGTTATTACATTTGCATTGTACTACTTTCTTTCGGTGAAACTGTAAGTGCAAAATCTTCATGAAAGAAGCGTTAGTGCACCGTTTTATAATAAAAAATCGAGTTGGTTTAGTAACTTTCTCGTGTTCACTTGCAAGTTATGAGAGATTGTATTCACTGATTCTTTTGTTTCTACCTCTCCATTACTACATAGATTTCGTTATATTTGAACCGTATTTACATTATTTCCTTCATCTATCATATCAAAAATATCATCTGATAAAAAATTCACCGTCTAATTGGTTCAATGCACACAATAAACAATTGTTATATATGATTAGTACTCTGCTTCTAGTGTTATAACTCTGGTCTAACTATCAGCAGCTACTTTAATGAAACAAGGTTTTCTCCCGGATTGCAATTATCAAATGATTAATCTCAATGTTTTTTCCATTATACAAGCACACAACTGCTCACCATTAACATTCGTAGTTTTTCAAATCGTCTCAATTATTAATGCAACATATATATCGTTTTCTGAAAATAGCTCTTCCTCATACAATATTAATTAATCATTTCTCCGTTTCAGTCTTCAAATTTATGTACCACTCACTCTCCTTAAATTACAATTCTGATGACAAGCAACATGTAATATACCTGTAGCAAAATTAGACAACTTTTTAGATTCTGTCTCTCTACCTATTTCATCTATTGGTATTGGTTATGATGTATCTATTGACAATGAGCCAAATAAGTCAACTCATACATTTTGAAATGTTGCTAGGTTACTGTTTTAAATGGGCGACATGTTTATTGAAATGTGATGCGACTTATTCAATCCTTCAATAGGTCCCATGATATATCTACCCATTTTCTGGATTCATTATACGTACAATACTTTCCCAATTAATCGTAGAAGACTCCAAATAAATTCATTCACTGGTACAAACGTCTCGTCTGAGTAAGTGGATATGCATCTATTTTACATTTCTTCATTTAATAACGCCATAATGTGAGGTCATATAACTTATTCCAATGACAACACTGTATTTCGGTTCATTTTAACTTACTAAAGATGTATGTAAACGCTTCGTGTACACACTTTACCTAACTTGGCTTTACTTTCTTAGTCTAGGCATATTTTGCAGTGACAAAGATCAGAGGTGGAATAAATTCATGGCGATTATTATAATTTTATTATGTTTGTATATCAACTATTCCTGACTTGAACTAGTCACCTACGTGACTAACGTAAGAAAAATATAGGGATTTTTTAAAACTACTTTTGTAATGTGTAAATAAAATATTTTATCAAGCAAGCTATACGCTCGTAACGCTTTATCCTATTGTGGACAGTCAGTTTCATTTGACCCCAACTGATTAATAGTTATGAAGACAGCGAGCCTTAACAAACATGCCATATCTCCTTTAGGTATGGTTCGATATACTAAGAAAAGTAAGTTTCACTTAATTGTTATGGTCGACATCATCGATGATCAGCAAATTATGTAATACGTAGGCATAATACGCAATGCAGTTATAAATGTACATTGGATAGTAAGAAAGACAAATGTCGATATTAGAATTACTATTCAAGACATCATTAATATTACATGACTCGTGCACACTTATTCGTAATAAAACATATTGCATATGGAAATTGAAAATAAACTTAGAGGATAGATCTTGACTGGCAGGTCATGAGGCTGGGGATCCCTGCCATTCGCGAATAATACGAAAATGAACAAACTGTTTCGATAGTCTGTATGCCTATCAAGAAATATACGAAAGAGAGCAATTCAGAGAACTTGAAAAGGCTATTTCTGTGGAATGATAGCTGTAAACAGGACCGAATCAGACGGAATAGTTATATGCGACCTTGACTCAATTTAAGTTATGGACAAATCATTTTTCTAGATTGTTACTCCATGACGATACTTATCCGCATGATTATAAATATACCCGGATCGACGTAACAGGCCTTAATCAACACAGCAAAAGAAAACTGTTCCAACTTTTATAAATCCTTTCATCCAATGCATAGGATAGAAGGCATCAGCTGTGAAAGTGTGTCTTCCAATAATAAAAAATAAGTGGTAATGACGGTATTGATGATGATAAGTTACTGTTTCCGGACCTTCAAAGCATTATACCGTTATTTGGAATTTGATTCACAAAATAATATGAGACAAATAAATACCCAAACCTCATTAAATAATTAATGGCAATAACGCTATTTAAAGATAGGACGAAGGGCTAATTATACATGAATACTTATAGGAATATAACTATAGCTCCAGTCACACACGCCTAAAAAAAAGTTCTATAAAGAGAACAAGTTATTGTTTACTGAACAAAACTCTCTTTTCCAAACCCATTACTGCAGGGGTTTAGAAATAAATTCGGTAATGTCAAGTTATGAATTAGTTTTTTATGGGAAACAGTCTGTAGAAATACTTTTTTAAGCAGTGCTTAGGTCAGGCCCATACTTTGCGTGGTTCATCTCCTAATGATACACGAGTTGATCACTAAACCAAATAAACTTTGCGTGGATACGTGATTATCTCAGCATCAATTACGTTTATTTAGGAGACGAAACCACTTGAATGGTTCATTCGCATCATTACATGCAACATTTGCTTAATGAAATGTCAAGCTATACGAAATTATCCAGTCTTATATAACACAAAAGAAAAGCTCTGCTGTTTTATTCGCTAGCAAAGAACTGTCTTTTTTTTCCCCGATTTTCTCTTTGACAAAGCCCAAACCAAAACCTCTTAGTAAAAAATACGACTTATGCCGCTGTTCATCTAACATGCTATTTAAAACCAAAATAAAGAAAGAGAAGCACAATGTGATTAAGACAAACATATGTATATGCCATTTTATTTTATCTATATTGGCAACGGCGAAATCAAGCCCTTAGCAAGTTTTAAAATCGAGGAATAATTCAAGTACGTTCTATTCTATACGTATGTGAACTACGGCATTTTACATTCAGTGACAGAACAACTCGAGTTGTATGAGAACTATACAGTGACGCGTGTGCAAGCTCTATTATCTAAAGCTTGCTTACGCGTCCCTGTACAGATACTTTAGGACTTTGGCTAATGTATCAAGGGTAGAGAAGGCGAAATATTCATCCTTCAATAGATTGTGCTCGGGGAATGATAACTTATATGGAACAGACATTCACTATATGTTAATGTCAGCATTTGACAAATTCGTTCAAAATCCAGAAAGAGAACGCATTCTCAGAAAGTAGAACGTGATTTTTCTTCACAAAAATGTAAAATAATAAAGCGTCGATATCGCGTTTAAAACGAGTTGTGTAAACTTGGAAAGTTACCAAAGGTTGTTTCTCTAATCATTAATCATTCTCAAAATCATAAAGTGCATTGGTAAACTGTTAAAACAGCGCACTAACCCCTGGCCACTGAAATACAGGCGGGAAATTGAAGATGGTGGTCTTCGTGCAGGACATGAAAACAAACCACCGCCCATTAAGCCTTCTGTCTTTATTGCATTTATTTAGCATTATGTTTTGACTTTGAATATAAATTAGGATGGAGATCTCACGAAACGTACCCTATCGTTTATATTTTTTGCAACAAGTAGGAATGTTACTAACGTCAAGATCGATGATTTATATTCACACGACATATTTCAACGAATGCGAATCTCAAACTTAAAGTCATCTTTCAGCTATAGAAAAACGTGTGTGTAGTGTTACTGCTGTAGTTTATGTTTGGCGACATACTGCCTAGGACTCACTAAGGTACTAAATTCCCAAGCGGCTATTGGGAACAAACACAATATAATCTTTGACCACTAAATAACTGAATTTAAATAATGTAATCACTTGCAATATCCTGATGAGAATAACGCAAACAACCAACGATTGAATTTTGCATTTGTTGCATGGAGATTTACAATATTCTAAAATATTGACATTCCAGAAGTAAAACCTTTCAGTCTGTAACTTTCGAGAACAGGGTGACCGAGTGGTCGAATTCTGACGCCTTACGGATCACTGACATCTCACTTCCGCCAGCGTGGGTTCTTGAGCTAGGCCAATGTATCTATGTGAGAAAGTTGTCAGTAGCTTCCAGTGGGTCTGATGTTCTTAATGTGGCTTCTTAATCCACCACTTTAACTGGCCGCCATATATGGCTGAGAATTGGCGTTAGACCTCAAACCAATAACAAGTTCCTTTTAGAAACTAGATCATATCAATAATATACCGAGTTGATTAAAAGTATACTGGAGATGATTGTTGTTGTTTTTTTTTCCACAGACAAACAAATCATTTGTAGGTGAACGCAACTGTGTGCTTTGTATATGTTTTCTTGTCTGAGAGAGAGAAGATGCCGGACAAATAAACATATGAATCATCTTCGCAGACGTGTTGGATTTGAAAGCAGCTACCTAGTAAATACCAGCCTTCCTTATTTTCGATCGATTTCAGCATAATTTTCTAGACAAAATGATATATTACCGATATTATCAATTAATATGTACGAATAATGTATATTGTATAGTGGATATAACAGTGAGTAACATATTTGTTATCTTTAAGACGTTGTTCCAAGTTATCGTTTTAAAAGTTAACTATCACACACTGCAACTCAAGCAGGTAACTCCTAAAAGTTTTCACTTTACCGCAATCGCCACATCGTAATTCTGTCATGGCCCATTTCAAATGGAACATATTCCACTCCAAACTATCTCTGTGTGCATGTGTAATGGTGTATCTGTTAATTCACTGCATTCATAATGCCGTTTGCCATACTTGAATTATTTTGGGTTATACTTTGTTTTCTACTCAGAAACAAATTCTTATATGTGAAGTAATTATATTATTCAAGTCTAATTATGGATTTTTAATTCCTTTATTCTGTCAGTCTATTCCTTTTGCCCCATTCCTTTTTCACTTTGTATTCTTTGTATTTTTCTTTTGTTAGAAAATCACAGTATGCATGTCTTCATTCTTGGTAGATTTTGTAACATATTGCATTATGCGCATAAAGGAAAATACATATATTTACTTCTCTTTGAACTTATATTATTCTTTTGCAAAACATGCAACTCAACTGATGATAAATTATTTCGAAATAATATTTATTGATTATAATATCAGCTGTCATTTCTCGACTCGAAACACTGGCAAAGCATATTAAGTGGCATTGTATCCTCTCCTCATGGTGAGACTTTACTAAAGTACGCTCTCTGCCATTGTTTTCAAATATGAATGTCTTTCATTGGCTGAAGTCAATGTAGTGTGCTTAAAATACCGGCAAATATTGTTTCATAAGTTCTAGCAGAATTAAACCTAAATGGAGTGGAATATAGTGCCTTAAGGTATTACCGATATGGAAAAATTAACAGCTGTTGAAATATGAACGAACATAATATGGAAAACAAATGGGTCTTGCTGGTAAAGACTGGTTCCTAATGAATGTAAAATTTAGTGACAAGAATATTGTGGGGGTTTACTTGATTCCTTACTGACAACAATATAGACAATGTAGTAGTCGTTAATTCTCTACCTCTTCCTAGACTTGAATTTGAAAAATGCATTACTGATATTAACACGTCACACCTCAATACGCAAAAAACACGATTGACAAATATTTGAAACAAAAATTGTTATTTGTCCGAACGTTAATATTAATATAGTTCTTTTATCGATACCATAGAGCAGGGTAGACTCTTAACGAAAAATAATCATTATTTTAGACATGCTAGATAGTACACTTTGTTTTGTGCAAAAAATCAGGGAATATTTAAAAGAGTTTTACCTCTCTGTTGTCTTAAACTAAGTAAGCGAAATAGCTACAACTACAACAATATGATTTCTTCACCGCGATGTTTGCAGTAAACAATAGTTAAAATCAATTAGTATATTAGTTATTGCTATCATGTAGCAATAAGTGTAATATTTCAGACGATATTGTACCCAAACATGTCTCAGTGATATATGTCATGCTAATAAAATGTAAACATTTTTCAAGATGGTTCCAGTCATGTTGTATCAGATCAGGATTATATATCAAGCGTCACAAAATATATATAAGAAAAAGACGCTAATGATAGGACAATTAATGCAATATCAGATTTGTATTGTGACATGAATGAAATAAAGATATCTCTAAACAATCACTATATTTTACAATAAACGAGGATGATATGCACAATGTTGCATATATATAATTACTGATAAAGACTATAGCAATGGTGAGAAAAGGTTGGAAACTGGACTGACAAACGATAACAACTATCTTGCGCAGCTACAAAAAAAGAATGTCTTTAAAGACGTGAATAAAAAGTTAGTCAATAATGGTAATATAATAACAATTATAATTATATTTCATTACATATAATAAATTATTACTTGATTTTGGTTGAAACAATTCATGATTTAGCAACTCCCAAATATGAAATATCTGAAATATCTGATGGGAGAGAAATAGTCATAGTACAATCTCCGTTGTGTAGATGGTTATATTTTCCAGTGTGATAAAAATGTGAAACAACTAAATGAAGATATTTAGGTTATATAACTAAGTATAACTTAATTCTTAGAAACAGAAAAATAATTACTTTAAAAATAACTAAAACGAGGTATTGTGCATAGTAAAGTGATATCATTATTTGCATACTTCATAAACAACATTATTCCATGGTACCATCAGGAGTGGAAGATATGGCATAGTTCTAGTGTCATTTTGTACTCTTCTAAAACTGTCAGCTTCAGAAAACTTGCCATTCTATATACCTCTAATTTGCATATTGCAACTATTTGTTGTCTAATTGTCTCTGTCTTTGTACCAACAATTCGTTTAATCAATAATTATGCGGGTCCCACTATATCACACCACAACGCATATATTTCATACATTGCAACATCACACTTGCTTTTAATCAAACAGACTTTGTGTGAAGACGATTGCTTGATGCCAGCTAAAACGTGTTGGCCGTAGATAGTTGTTTCAATATGGTTAAAAATTTGTCGGCTAGAGAAACGGCTTTCCGAAAAAGCACAATATAAAAAACTCATAATGTAAGGACCTCTGCCAATGTTCCAGCTTGACCAAAGAATGGAACAAGCAACTCAAAATCGTAGCGATTCTGAACATCACTTACATAATCATCTAGGTGGCATTTCAAGACAAAAGTGTGCGTCATGATATGTATTATGCTACCTCCAGTCAATATAATATCAGTACAGTTATCTAGGAAAGGCGCAAATTTTATAAATGAGTAAAACTTGGAGTGGACTGTGACGTGGAGTTAGGCAAACCTGTGTATTCTTGGATACTGGCACTACTCACGCGATGTAATAATTCAAATTGCACCTTTACAGTCTATAATGCAAAGGTATATCAAGGAAACCAAGGGATTATTGTGACTTTTGCCGTCACAAAACAGCATGTATAGCTTCCGAATCGTAATCGATGCGTTGCTTTAACGGCTTTATCGAAGACGTAACTATTTTGAACTATATGCCTTAGATATAGGAAAGGGACATAAAAAACAAACCAATTTTACAACCAATTTCCTTGGTTATGATCCATGAAAATTCGATATAATCAAAACATTTCGAATCAGAAGATTAAAATTAAAATAAATGTGTGAGCTCCCTTATCCTGGTGTATATCATACCAATATTATATCGAGGGGACTAACATTGCTATTTTGATGAATCTGTATCTCTTCTTTCTGTATTTGTTATGAATTCAATTGTAATCAGTGCTGATCATTTCAAATTTCTTGTTATTTCCACGTACAGAGTGATCATTATTATGTTCATTTGTGTGTTGCTGATATATTTCATATGCTAGAGTGTAGGCGTGAGAGAGATGAGAGAGATACAATAAACACAATTTAGACCAATTCCATCTATACGTCGTGGCCGACATTCGCATAAATAAGAACCTTGAAAGGAGTGCACAGTTCACGGTTTGTAAAATAAATAATAAATAAAACACGGCACGTATAACAAGATACCAAGTTTTATTTGTTAAATAATTATTTGCCGTTATATTATATAATTTATCCTGTTACTGGATCATATGTGAAGTGACACTTTCGAAGGGAAATAAAGTCGAGTATTTCAATATATCATCAAAACATACTACACTGTAAAATCATTATGTTTCTAAACATGCTCTGTATATTTTTTTTCTCCGTCTCTTACACTTTATATATTCAAATTAGTCTTTATTTATTTTTAAATTGTTTTAATATTCCCGACATACTCCATTTGTATTTTCGTACTGTACATAGTTTATTATTTACCTATTATATCTGCATCATAATAATTTATGTATTGTTCTATTTTGTTTGAAAAAATATTTTTGCACAAAACTTATCGTTGGAACGTTTCTTGGTTATAATCACAACTAACACTTTTTCGACTTGATTCAAAACTATATATGTCCCGTATACCGTTACATAATCCATATGATTACACCCTTTATTTAACTTTTCTCTCTTTCTTTCTTTCTCCTAGACCTACATGTGAAACTTTATTGTTCAAATTTGTGCAGGCTTTTTTCCTTATACCATGAAACAATCACTCTAATTACTTGCTTCATGTAACTCTCTCTATCTCTCATCATCTTCTTCTTTAATTTTCGAATATGTGCAGTTAAGCACATTTTGTATACTGTATGCAATAACATTAAGGATAATTTAAAGTCCAACGATGATTCTAAGAAAAATATTAAAATATGTGGTCATTGTTCCTTGTTCAGTTTATTTCTTTCTGTCCTGCTTATATCTTTCTCAGTGTGTGCATATTTTAAATAGTTGTAACGGCTGATAGATAAAATATACACCAGTAGCATAACGTAAATATATACAGAAGTCTGTTACGTGAAACCACACTTTCTAAATATCCCATTATATAAATTTGTTTTAACTTAGACATAGTTACTGGTTCAAAACTAATGTCATATCAAGTTTGTATCTACTTTTCTTATCACATATATATTATACCTAGACATATTTTGCATCCCAGCTACCTTAATAACCTTGTTACCTTGGATAAGATATCTTTTAAAAAAACAATGCATTTATAACACTTAATATAATCGGTTTTTATATGTTGCATAATAATGGTCCAATCAGAATGTTTTTAATGATGTTCACAATGTTCATTGGAAATACAAGCAATCTCTTTGACGAGCTGTTTAAAATGATGCATCCCTGTTGAGATTGAATTATATTGTGCATATTTCACACTGTATGATATGGACAAGGACATTTCATGTAATCTCTAATGTTTCTTGAGCAAACTGGCAAAAAGAGGGGATCTTAGAAACGACAAATTTACAATGTTTACGTATTTAATAAAAAAAAAAGCTCGATTTGATGGGAACAAACTAAGTATGTCATCGTTCCTTCTTTTAGATATATGCAGTGTTCAAGTGGATATAACGTTGGTTGTTTGTTGATGATGGTAATAAATGATCGACAAAATGGAAACTTGCTTCAAAATGAGTTAGCATTTCGAAAGGAAAACTCAACCACATGTGTGATAACCATTTTGAATGCTGATAAAACAGAAGTTGTATATTCGGAAATTCAGTTCAGCTCAGCATCCATAGATCCTAAAATGTCTTTAAAGTTCGCTTTTTGTAGTTTAATATGGTCTGAAGACATGGATACGTTATTTGTGTGAGAAAATAATTAAAACGTGCACAAGACATGAAAATATGTAATCAGATTATGTTTGTGTACATATTCATTTCATACATGATCTTCATTTATTCCGTGTTTTGTGTATAATATGTATATCATATATTTTCACACATATAACATGTAGTATTCACCACATTTGTACAGTAAATTATATCGATTTGGTTATTGTTTTATAGCTAAATGACGCTGTTGTTTCCTCGTTGTCGAAAAAAGAGTTGATATATCAGAGCATTTGGATTCAAAGTAAGTATCAGTAAAACTAAATTGCTGAGTTGGCAAAGACAGCAACAAAATCCACTTCAAATATATTTTCACAATATAGCGTATAAGGCTGTTACATTGTTCACAGTTTTAAAAATTAAATTTGGCTTAAGTGTTAATATGTATCCATCTCACAAATATTTGCCAGGTCGTATTTCAATGTCATTATCGGCACGATAATCTTTAATGAATATGCTAGTTTGATAGTAAAAGTGGTTAGTTATTCGATACTACCATCAGGTCGAACGTATAGCTTACGTTATTCCAACGAACAAATTTTGCCTAGCATATATCCGGTGTGAGAAAATCTGCAAATACACTGATCTTCGCTACAGATTATCTACATGAAATCGTAATAAGCAAATGCTGGTGGTGATAGGAAAACCACTATTCAATGTGCATTATATAATTTCGCAGCATACGTTGCAAATGAAAATACATTTAATTGGAAAACGTGAAACTTTAATGGTGTGGAATAATTTGCTACATTTATTTTACTCCAATGAGCTAACGCACTGGATATGACTGATACATGCTTAGAACGTTATAATATCAATATCAACTAAATTTCGGAATAAACCGTTATGTGGACGGATAGGATTTCCATAAAATATGTACTGATATTGTGAATATAATAAATATATAACACAAATTGTACCACACAAAAACACAAAACATGATGTGTCGCATTTACTATAAAAAGTAAAAGGTAATGATCAGAGGAATACATAGGAAAGAAATATATTAAGAGATAGTCAAAAAGACGGTTTGTTGAGCACCATACAATTGCTTTTTTATTGTAACATGCTTTTGACACTGATTACTATTACACATTATATCCGAATTTAAGCACATTATAGTTGTGATACGTTTCTCACCGAGTACAATTACAAAGATTATCCTAATTTAAGAACATTACAAGGATAAGGCTTTTGAGACTGGGTATTAAAATGTTGGAATTTCACTGGTCATAACTCTGACTTAAATGTCTGGCTCCAGCATGCGGTCTCTAACATTAAAAACAAACACGGAACGTTGGAAGAGTGGATGGATCAGGGATATGCAATGTATTGTCTTTTTGATTTATGTCACACGTAAATACAACACAGTCTTTCAACTCCATATTTATTCAATCTGTATTTAAGTGATTCAGTATACACTTTTCACGCTATATCACATCTATTATCATTGCATATCCCCACTGTATAACAGTTAAATCTGGAATTAATTTGATCACGAAAGGCTTCTCATACTCTTCGTGCTATAACATATATTTGTTTCGTTCTGACGCCTCTTAATTAGTGTACGAGAAACTTACACCATGATGCCAACTCAATGACAGTTTACTATAAACTTCACTGGGAATTTATGATTTGAAAGCTCTGTTATTCGCCATATTTTCAAAGTTAATATTAATCCACTGAACATTAGTCGATAAAGCTATAACTTTTAAACCTATTAGTAGATATGCATATATCCAATATTAGGTGAAAGCTTGAGTAACTACGGAGCTCGAAGTGATACAGTTTGATCATATATTGTTCACCAGTGTGAATACAGTGTGCGTTTCATTCTTTAAACTTTAGACATATCATAGATATGTAAATACGCGCATTCATTAGAGCGTTTTACTTACAAACACTGGGTCATATTATCACATAATCTAGTGCTGAGTCTCACTGCAAATTATTTGTTGGAACCTCAGCTGTTTCGATTCGGTTCCGACGTTGAGTACCATATTGGTAAATTAAAACCACGATCACCCATGTATATGCTATCGAAACGTGATCAAATCTTTTCAAAGCTGCATTTTCAGCAACATACTTGAAGAGATTTCTGCTATCCCAAGTACAATTTCGAACATGGTTTTCCTGTCTTATGCCAGCTAGTTATTGGAAACCAAGGATCGTGAATTATCGCGCAGGTTTAGAGAGAAGACGAAGATAATAAGGGAAGACACGTGTTTTATATCATTGCAAGACTAGCAAGGCAAGATTTTCTGCGTTATTGCAAGCTACGTAGAGAAAAATGTTTTCTACTGATTTGGAGTTCAAGTACATGTTTTAGTCAGCATTACAAGAGAAGAAACAATACTACTAAATATGAATATATTCCGAGATTTTTGAAACTCTGCTTGGTTAGTTTTCTACATTGAACCTTAAACTTAGTCTGCTAATGTTACTTTGATGTACTGATGTCAGTATGTTAATTATCAGGCAGCTACCTCTCTGCTAATGTTACTTTGATGCATTGATGTCAGTATATGTATTATCAGGCAGCTGCCTCTCTGCTAATGTTACTTTGATGCATTGATGTCAGTATATTTACTATCAGGCAGGTGCCTCTCTGCTAAGGTCAATAAACCATTATGTATATATATATATATATATATATATATATATATATATATATATATATATATATATATATATATATATATATATAATATAGAAAGAGAGAGAGAGAGAGAGAGAGAGAGAGAGAGAGAGAGAAAGTCATTTCCACAACATGATATTTGTACGAATGGTGAGATTTTCAGTGTAGGCTGATTCAGTGGAAATCCCTAACGAGTAGCTGATGCAAGAGGTTTTCATCTACAGGAGTAAAACATCGATCAAATACAGACAGGCAGAAAGAGAGGCAAACTAGAAGTGAATAAAACATTAAAGTACTATTTTAGTACTGGAATTAGACGAATAAAATTATTTTATCGATCAATATGCAATTTGACCGACGTTTGACACGTTTTGTCGGTTAAGGCATTAAAGCCACGTTACACACCGGACATACAGATTTTGGACTTTGTAGTCACTTCCACTGCTGTTGTTCTTCTGCTTTCATCAAGATCTAATTCGTGTCATCATGCGTCAATCAATACACTGTGTCCATATATATAAATCTTCAAATAGTGGTAGGAATATTTTCTCATACAGTAATGTTGATTATTTGTTGCTTTGAATTAGTGGATATTAATAGGAATGTTGCCACACTGAGGAAAATAAAGAATAAATAAATTAGTAAAAAGTATATTAAGAGCTACTACAATGTACCGACTTGGTTATATTGAATTGCGGAGCATACTGACAAATATATAAGCCAAGTCATGATGAAAAAAAAACTTCTTAACTTTGATTTGAGGAGTCTTCTGGTGAATTTAGGGACATAAATGAACAAGTAATTGTTTAAAAATTTATAAAATAACCTAGAGGTACCAGAGGCTGATCAAATGCACAGTGAGCAAACATGCACGATTTAAAAAGTGACGAAGAAAACTAGACCGATAATTGTATACAATTTAAAGACCGGTATACTATATAACTAATGGTGCGAACAATTCTAACAAGTTTTTCTAGAGAAGTTGTTAACGAAAACCTTACTTCACGTGTTTGTGTTGCCCAGAATAGAGTAAACCCCGCTTCACCGTTCCAGTTTCTTACTGATGCGAGAAATATTAGTCAGATAGCTATGCTAAACTATGACAAATGTATTATTGACGATAGTGCATATAAATTTGATTCACGTTTGAATGGCTTAATGCGTGTCAATAAAGCACGTGTCTTGCATAAATTATCAGTTGAATCAAGACGCGAGATTGCTTATCAAGATCACACCAACAAATATGTATGGTTTTCATTAGGAGAAATTCAACAGGAATATAATTTGGTTTTTGTTTGCCTGTAAATCCCGATAACAGAATTCGGGTTATATTCTGCCACACACCCACGTTAATTATTCTAACAAGAAATATATGTCGTAAAAATTTCAAAAAAATTCCAAAAAGTTGTAGATATATTTGTGAATGAGTGTGGTAAGATAATAAAGCTTTGACTAAAATAAATTAATTTGTTGGTTCTCTTCATTTGTCTGGTTAAATGTCTGCATGGTTATTCTATCATTACAGTGTTACAGTTATTAGGATGCATTACAAAGGCGTCCGTATATCTATTCTCACACAGTCTATGAATGTTTATATGCTCGCTTAATCTACATTATTGAGCTTATCTCACCACAATTTTATTTTTTGTACGAACTGTGTTTTTATTACTTATCATAGATTAGATACTAATATAACTAGTATAACTTTTATTACCTCTTAAATTTCATTTTATCTCGCCCAGTACACTGTAAAACGTTATTCGAATCATCTTTAAATTTTTTGCTTGCATGGATTCACATACGTGAATTATTTTTGCCACTTATATAAAATAATAATTACTTTAGAATTGTTATTGTAGCAGCACAATCAGTTTCTTTCGGGCATTCATTATTATTTATGTAATAAAATTCAAAGCTTCAAACAATCAACGCTTTTGTATTAATCAGAACAGAAATGCATGCTATAATTTATTATATCTATGACATTCTTCTCATTATTTAAATACAGTGTTGCATGCCAAGGATTGCCATCTATTTTCTTACCCATTTGAAATATTAGGATGAAACGAGTGTGATACTATTGTCCTCATGCATGTTATCCACTATTAGATTAACATTTTTGAACGTTTTGCTGGATACGCAGTGCTAAAGAATAGATACAACTATATGGATAGCTTATAATTCATCCCTACAGCAATGATATTTTCCAGACAATCATCACCTGATGCTCCACAATAAACTAAATATATTTGTGTAATGTAAGTACACCCCATGACATTTTCAACTATGTCTACATATGTAATGTCATGGAGCACGTTCATCGTTAATGTAAAATCATACCATACACTGAAAGAAATAATACATACACCGTATTGTTGGACGGTTTGTAAAAAACACATAAATACATATGACTATTACAATGCTCTTTGTATTATCGCTTAGGACAATTAATTAATATACTCTCTATTGACTAGTAATATTCTTCGCACTCGCAAATACCAAGCAATTCTTCTTACCAACGCTAAATTGCTACCATTGATATTTACATTTTTGTTCATATTGTCACAGACTTAGCTACATTATATAGCTTTTCGTATGAAAATAACTCCTCCTCTTGATATACGCATAACAATTAAATCCCCTTATGTCTACAAATGTATGCACCACTTTCGTTATTAAAGTACATATATGATTATGCAAAAGATCTAATCCAAGAAATTAGAAAAATACTCTTTATTAAAGATAAACTTGTATTTCGAGTAACTGTCACACCGATTAGCTTTTTGGTCGTTTCATATGTATCTCTTTGCAGACAGCCAAGAATGTCAATCATACTTTTGACATGTTAATGTGTTACTGGTTTAAACTAGCGACATATCTATTGATCTGTTTCATTACTTATTATATCCACCAATCCAGTTTTGAAACAAATCTACCCATATCCTTGAGTTAATTGCAGCTACATAAGAGCCTTGTACTTGAAAAGAGCCGACTGATGTGTTTCGCTAGTGTAAAGACGGTTCATCGAATGAAACAGTCTTGATAATCAATGATAACGGATAAAGTGGTTACCACAGTGATCATCAATTATCAACATGCAAACATATGATAAGCAACGGCAAGAACAAATTTACCATATGTAATAACATCAGCTCGCACAACGAAGACAGAGACTAAGCGTAATATAAAATGAAGTTAACACAACTAACATACAAAAAAAGAGCCTTGGAAAGGTTAACAATTCCTATTAATGCATAATTCTTATATCAAGGATTCATTTAGACAGATGTTCGTAATAGAACATTCATGTGCCATCTGATACATACAACTTATACTTTGCTTTAGCGTCGATAATGATCTTGAATCTTACTTTCGCCGAGTTGATTTATCGTTATAATTTTTCTGACATCAGTAGCACCCTTTAGCAACACAATACATGCTACATCATTTATATGTCTTAACTGATAAAAGCAAACCATAAAGACCCATTTAAACTAGAAAATAGCTTTATGTTCAATTTCTAAATTAATCCCTTTGTCGTTATATTATATAATTTATATTATTGCTATCTATTCTTCGAATTGAAACTTAAAAATGAAAATAACGAGTCTTTCACTATCTTGTCAAAGCAAATTACAGTATATAGTCATAATATGGTTCTAAACAAGCCCTGTATATTGCCTCTGTCTCTTGATCTGTATCGTTCTCGCTTATTTAGCATTTACTTTTTAATTGTCTTAATAAACCCGACATACGCCACTTCTATTTTTATAATCTATGTAGTGTATTATATATTTATTATATTTGCATAACAACAATTTATATATTGTTTTGTTTTTGTAAACATGTACGTTTGGCTCAATAATTATTTTTGGAATGTTTCCTGATTATAAAAAACAAGCATTCTGTAGATTTGATTCAACAATATACATCCCGTATAATGTGGCATAATCACTAAGACTACACACATTATTAAACTCCCCCGTCTCTCTGTCTTTCTCTCTCTGTCTTGCAGTTATATTTGATGCTTATTATTTTAATATGTGCAAGCTTTTTCCCTTATACAATTGCATAATCGCTGTGATTCCATGCTTCATTTATCTGTCTCTCTCTATGTCTATCTCATAGTAAAATGTGACCTTCTTATTGTTTAAAAATGTGAAAGCCGAGTTCGTGTATTGTGGGCAATAACATCAGTGAGGTTTCCGAGAGAATAAAAATGCAATATATGATCAAGGTTTTCTTTTATGTTTGTCTGTTTCTTACTGTCCTGTTTATATTTCTCTGTATAATTTTGATAGAAAGCCTGCTATATAAATCTTCATCAATGCGTTACATATTCGTGTACAGAAATCTTCCACATGAAGTCACACTTTGTAAATATTCCTTTCTACAAATATGTTTTAACTTAAACCTATTTACGGATTCAATATTAATGTCATCTACAGTTAATCTTTTTTTCTTATCCGATATATATTCTGCATGGACAAAGTTTGTATCCCAGTTACCTCAATCACCTAGTTTCCTTGAGTAAGATACACATATTTTATTGACAACACTTAATTTAAACAGTTTGTATATATTACATAATAATGGTCCAGTCTGAAAGTTTTCATTCATTTTCACGACGTCCAATGGAAATACTCACCATTTCCAAGATGAATGGCTTGAAATGAAGACACATGGTTGGAGTTGAATAATTTTTATTTATGACTACCATTGTACGAAATTTAACGGGAATTATTTAATATTTCAAACGTAAGTTCTTTAACTTGGTACTTTTATATAAGAATGTGATTGACGCTACGTTAACATACTATTGGGGTACCTAGTGTCCGAGTGTTCTAAGGGGCTCGCCTTTACCGATCACTGACATCTTATTTCTCTCCGGTTGGATTTGGGCCTCGTGTTGTTAATGTGTTTATATGTCAGAAAGCTTGAAGGTATCTTCGGGTGCGTCGGTGGTTCTTCACGGAATTTTACCGGGTTCTTCCACCACCATATATAATGGCCGCCATGTATGGCTAACACGTGCTGAAAATGGGTTACACCCAAAACAAAATACAACTGCCATAGTAATATATACCATAATAGGGTATATCTACATAGGCTTAACAATAGCGTGAAGTTTTACGTCAACACCTCAAAATGTATATTTTTGGATGTTGAATAAAAACTGTTGCATAATGTGTAGCACCAAATAAAAAGTAGCGTGTTCAATTATATATATATATATATATATATATATATATATATATATATATATATATATATATATATATATATATATATGCTAATAATTTCCAATGCTTTTTGTGTTTAATGCTTTGTGTCAGATATTTACAATTATTATAATAACAATGGATCTCACGTAAAAATGCCCAGTGTAACGCTTCGCAAAGAATGTATCTTAAGCATCGCGTTAGACCTACTGTCACTGATGGTTGCACGAAAATGTGTGTGTGTGTGTGTGTGTGTATGTGTGTATGATTTTGGAGTTTTAACGTAGCTTTGACAATTGTTTAATCATATCGCTACGATGTCTGCAGTGTGACAGTTTATAGTGATGCCTATCACTGGGGCATCATACCGCAGACATGTAGCGTAATGTCCCACCCAGTCACATTATCCTGAAAGCAGGCCCACCAGTGTTAACACTGACCTCCTATTGCTGAACGCCAAGAGAAGCAGCTGTAGGTACCATTTTTTGGCAAGTCCTTGGTACAATTCGGCCGGGATCGAACCCATGACCTTCCGCATCCGAGGCGGACGCTCTAACCACTAAGCCACCTGAGTGGTTTTGCACGGAAGAACATGCCTTGCTAAAAGCGTTGTGTTTAAAGAAAACCACACCGATGTAAGTAAGCGTCCATACACTGAGTATAGGAATCACATGCCAGCACTTTTTAAGGAATATTGTATCATGAATAATAATGATGATTATTTGTTTGATGATGGTGATAATTGGTCTAGGGAATGCCGACTTTCATCAAGACTTTTTTATCTGAAGAAATATGGGACATATATATATATAAGGTTGATTACTCTGAAATGTACCAAGGAAATGCGTGTGTGGGCTTGATAAAATGTATTTTGCATTTAAAAATGTATCATATTTTAGGGGAGATAAACATTTATATCCTCTTTGATGGAATTTGCATGCGACCTAGCCAATCCATCTGTTAAATGTACGGACTTGGATGTAAATATTCCGCCAAAGTGACCATAGTTAAGGTTATTTCTCTTAGTCACACTATGTGATGTTTGGTGTTTCTTTTGGATGTATAAGACTAGGACGCGACTTTGTATTTAGTGTCCTAGTTCATGAAAAATATTATGCTTTCTGGTGCGTACATTGGATTTGATGTGAACTTTTAGGTCCTAAATTTTATCAACAACTTCATTAATTTTTTAAATATCATATACAGTTTCGAATATGGTGCAATATCCTGTGTTTGGAAAGGTAAACTGCATCATGTCGGCACGAATAAGGCTGCGGTTTTGTAAGACGAACAAACTAGACTATCACTATCTCTAGGCAAGATAGAAAGGGATTTCACCTACAAGTGTGTATCATGATGAACCTAAACATTTCATCCAAAAATCAAATTGAAACTCAATGAGTTTCTCTTAATATGTTGTCCTTAAAATGTACCATTATGCAATATAATCGTTTTAAAACTGGTTGGCAACTATAGCTAGAAGCATCGAGAGTAGGATCAATACTTCGAAAATGCCCTATTACGGAATTTGTTTGTTTTGAAACATATTGGAGAAATGTATAATCTGGATGAAACTGATAAACATTTTTTCACTCTACGAGATCTATGCTGGCCTGTAAATAAGCAAAAAAATATCATCTTTGACCTCAACAAAATTGAATTTAAATGATTTAATCACTTGCAAGTTAATAATATATTCTTTTGAATAATCTGTTTTACAAACAAACAAGCATGGTCATTGTTAAACGCAAACATAATATAGCTTGGTTTATATAGCTTAGAGATCATTTCCCTATAAACTGTTATTCAATATTGATAGACTGAACAGCCCCAAAATGATACTGCATGAAGGTAATACTCAAAATGATGAACAGAAACGTCCTTTATAATCAGGTAAAATAAAACTGATTGTTCTAAATAATCGATATGAATATATTAAAACGTATGTGCACTTCTAACGATTTTGAGGGAAACTATTTGAAACAAGACAGAAGAAGTAATAGCCTTTGCAGACATTACTATGACATAGGAAGGACAATATATAGCCTACCCCATATTGTAATACTGTCAAAGTTGTTCATATAATAAGCCTTGTCCCTCATCTCCTAATGATTTTAAGAAGAATGTCAATGACTAATGTTGCCCCCAGAATTTACTACCTCTTGTATGATGGAGATCAAAATGGAACCAAACGGACTTACCTACAAACTAAGCTTCGAAGAAAGAGAAAAAAGAAAGAATAACCAAATCAGCAAACGATTTGGGGTTTGAATTTCTTAAACGTAGATTTGCTATATTATAAAACATTTAAATTAATGAAGTAAAAGCTCTCATTCTGTAACTTTCGGGAACCGGGTGACCGACTCGTCCAAAGCGCTCGCCTTCTCGATCATTGACATTTCACTTCTGCCCTCTTGGGTTCGAGTTTCGCACTAGGCCAATCTAGATATGTGAGAAAGCTACCAGTAGTTTCATGTGGGTAGGAGCTTCTTGCTGGAGTTTCTACCTCCACCACATATACTGGCAGCCATATATTTCCTATCGTGTACCGAGAAATGGCATTAAGCATCAAAACAAGAATAACATCTTTAAGTTTCCTTATATACCACTAGCTCATATCAATAACTAAAAGGGCAATGTTACAGTGTAAACTCTGAATGAGGGCACAGGGTGCGTTTAGTGTTTTTAAGAACACCTAGTTCAAGTATTTTGACAAAGTTTATTATTTTCACATGCAAGCAGGTCATTTGTAACTGATGGCAACTGTCAATGTTGTGTATATCTTTTTGATAGAGAGAGATAGAGAGAGAAAGATAGAGTAAATTCACCTGGCTAATAAACATGGGAATCATCTTCGCAGATGTATTGACTTTGTAAGCAGCTAACTAGTAAATGGCAGTCTTCATATTTAAAGTTGTATAATGTATTACAATTCTATAATGCAAGCCTTCCTTATTTTTGATTTACTAGGAAAAATGGATATACTACAGACAGTAATATATTTGATATCCTAAAGAAGTTATTACACGTTATCCTTTTTAATGTTAACTATCACACACTACAACTTAAAGAGTTATCTCTTTAAAGATTTCTCTTTACCATAATCGGACCATCGTAACTCTGTCATGACCCAGTTCAAGTGGAACAAATTCCACTCTAAGCTATGCATATCTGTGTGTTGATGTATATGTTAATTTAATTATATCTTAATGGGATATACTATAATTGAGTTAGTTTGGGTTATATTATATTTCCCACCCAGAAGCAAAGTCGAGAGTGTGGGGTAATTATCTTGTTCAAGTCAAATTATGTATTTTTAATTCCTTCATTCTGCCTGTCTTTTCTGTTCTCACTCTACCATCTTCACATAGCACTACGTTTTATTCTTCTTTTTTTAGAACATCACATTATACTTGTCTTTATGTTTGGTACATTATGCAATTCATTTCATTATTTGCAAATAGGAGCTATGTACAAGTTCAAACGTTGTATTATTCCTTTTCAAATCATCCAGCTAAACTAATTAAAAATAACTTTGGAATAATGTTGCTTGATTATAATATCAACTGTCAATCTGTAAGTAGGATTTATCAACGTAAATTTACAGCGTACAATATCATATTCACTAATTAGTTGTACGGAACCACTTATATATCTTTATCTCTCTTTATCTATTGATTGGATTATTAACAGCTCTATAATGGTTAAAAATGTGAAAAATAAGTGTATTTGTTCTGCTGCAAGTTTACCGACAAAGGTATTCAGCTTCAAAGGTCCAGACACATTTCGATGGCAACAAGTAATAGCACAATTGTTTTCACCACTATTACCAATATTATCATGACTCTTCAAAATGAGAAAGATTGGAGAAGCAACTGCAAGAACAAAACGCTAAGATCTCAACAACAAGAGCTCCCACGACAAAAAAAGGGATAAAAGTCATAAAAACAAAGTTACCGCAACTAACATAAAATAAGGGCTCAGAACTGTTATCAATTCATATTAATGTCGAGTTATAATCTGAAGGATACAAGTAAATATTTGTTGCATAGAGATAAACAAGTGTATCAGGAAGGATGATGGAACAAAGCGGATTCAGGCGAGACACGCAAACCTTTTAAAACTTTGGCTAGTATGAAGGATCAGATTTTGAAAAGGTTTCATAGAAAGGTCATTAGACACCAGTTATCTGTGCATGTTTATAATATGAGAAATATGTCGATGGTGACAATAGCCGCTATTATCGAATTTAGAGAAATGAACATTTTATAACATACGTAAATTATGGTTCAGCAATCAATGATCTTTGCTGCACTTTATCAAAATTATTTATTTTGGCCGTCAAATATCTGACCATACGTATCGGCAAATGACATGGAACGTAAAAGGGGCAACCTACGATTCACCGTAAATCAACTGATTATTAAACGGTGTAGACATTACAGTAACTCAATGGGTAATATATTATACAAGGAGAGCTTAATTTCCCGCACAGCATAAATCCCGTGATTAAATCCTTTCACATTCGAGTAATAGGCTAACAGTGAAATTTGAAGAAGACTAAGGGACATGGAGTTCTGGGGATAGCAATCACATACTGAAAGTCCATGTGCGTTATTATTGTGTCGGGAGCTCGTAAAAATCGAACGTTAGATGTAGTTGTAAAATCTAAATATAAATGTAAATAGTATGCATCAGGAACCATGTTGCCAGTATCTACTTACTAGTTTAGCAAGCCACTTCAAAACAATGAAAGAATTGAAACAATGTTGTATAAGTTTTGCCTCGAAACCATCTAAATCTCTGACAGACCATATTGCATTGCAAAAATAAGTTTGTTTTAGTGGTTAAGGCCAATATCTCTATGAATAGTTGAAGTTATCATGTTGTTGTCGTTTGTGCAAATCACGACAAGGCATGGGGTATATAACAACATATGTAAAATGGAAGGGAACATCGACAAGACAGATGAGTGAGTAATTAGAAGAAAAAAAACAATAGGCTCCAAACTTTTAAAGTTACTGCATATGGTTGAACGAGCGACGAATGTCGTTATTGGAGTTGTTTTTGATAGCATGATGAACAGACTGGAGGACGAGACATCTACGTTTCTGTCCGTAACATGAGTTTCTTCGTATGGTAATCCGTTTTCTGAACAACTAACCGTAAAAAAATGTGTTCATGACGAAACGCAGTAGATACGTAGAAAATGGAACTCGTCTGGTGCTCACAAGGCTGGGAATATCGGTCACTCACGAATTATAAGAATGTTAAACAATTGTTGCAGACGAAGTAGTGAAAATATAAAATGTATGACATAGTACAGTGTAGTAAGCTTGAGAAAACTGCAGAGTGTTCTAAACTCAGTGAGATTGTTTTCATGGAAGGAAATATTTAAACAGGATTGCATTTCTGAAATTTTAGCAAACGGAATAATAGTTATATGCGACCTCAACTCTCAACTCTCTTGGAGAGTTATGGGCAAGACGATTTATCTAGTTGTCATTACATGACGATACTTATCCGTATGACAATAATCCTAGCATCGGTTTGAAGCAAAGAAAGATACCTAATTTGATAAATTATTAAGCAAAGTCATGCTAAAGAAGGACTCCGCTCTGAATTAGATCCCTCAATAAAGTTCGGAGGAAGAAGAAATTAGATATTAATTATAAGCAGGATATAACTATAGCTCCAGTGTTTCAAACAGTCGTATGACAATATATACAATAGTATTTCTATCGTTTTTTTTTCAGAACAGATCTCTTTCCAACATCCATTATAACTGTTTTAGAAACCACTCCGTTAGTAGAACTACAGCTACCTGTATCAAGAAAACGATATGATATTATATGGATAGAGATATCGATGTATACGTTACATGTCTTGTTAATTTTACCACATGCTATGCAGTTGGCACTGTTATTTAATGTACAAGATGTTAAGACTTGGAATACGATAAATAACATTTCGCATCATGAAAGACTCGTTCGAGAGCGCGACATTTGTTTTTATTTTGTAGAAAACAGCTGATCATAATAAACATATCTTACCAAACTTTAACAGATCTTGATCGTATTAACATATAATGTGATCACTGAATTGAACCATTCCTTGTGTGGTCTATAACATTGCTGGTGTCCACGTGTATTGCTTCTTTTACATGACGAAATCACTAAAATGGTTCCTTCGCATCATTCGATATAACAGTTACTTGGGAAAAGATCTAAGTACGCAAAAAGTTGAAGACATATATAACGCCGCAAAGACTCTGTTTTGAATTAATTAACAAAAGAATGTATACTTTCTTCCGCTTTTCTGTTTGACAAATCTCAAAACCATCCATTTTAAACTAAGTAGTATCCTGGCGTTCCTCTAACACACAACTTAAAACCATATAACGCTGGAGAAGGAGCACGTGACGGGAGAAAACTACTGTTAAAGTCATTTTTATTGTATCTATATCACAAACGGCGAAATAAATCCCTTAACAAGTCCTACAATTTGGAAAAATAAGTATTCTACCATCTGTTCTATTCAAATGTGTAACATGGTAGCACACACTCAATGACAGAAAAACCGTGTTATGTAATATAAATGCAGCCAAACATATACAGATAAGGCGAAAGTATCCCTTTTCAACAGAATATGAACGGGTAAGGAGTGACATATATCTGAAAAAGTATGCTTACTACGTTTACCTGTCTATATCAGTATTTAAAAGACTCTTTAAATCAGTAAGGATAGAATAAGTCATTTACAAAATTGCTAAGAATTACGGCACGGACGATATCATTTCAGACATGTAGCAAGAACATAAAAAATCGTTTGGAATCGACACATTAGTTATGCTATTCCTTAGTTATGCTGTTGAATGTCAAGAATGAACAATCTGGAGAGAAAATGTTGAATTAATGGTTAATGGAACTAACTTCAGATATATTCATTCGGATTTAACGATATGTAACATGTGGTTTTCTTTGAACTATTGACACTGAGTGAATGGCCTCTGTCTGAAGTAGTGAAAACTATTTGTGCATCGCGTATCTAATTATATATTGTGTTAATATATGGAAAAGAGAGTGACGACAGAGTGAACCACCTTTTTTTAGGCTACGAGAAGCTACTTGTAGAAGGCAATGATTTATTTGAGAGACTGATTGACACTTTAAAGGTGTGAGATGCAATTTATTGTTGTTTCAATCAAGAAAGTGATAGAGATACTTCCTATAAGCAGTGTTGACTGTTTGTTTTATATCAATGACGATGTATGTAATAGATTAATGTTGGTGAAGGTAGGTGGTATAGCTTCCTTATGCAATAAAATGCATCCCCTAATTAGGTCTAACAGCTCGTACCATAGCAATGACATAATCAGTATATTATCGTTTTATGAAACCAAATCTGTAAAGACCAATTATAAAACTTGGCAAATCTTTTTGAATAACAACCTATTGATATGTAATGCCCTTTATTTCTTATATAGTAATTACTGCCACATACAAACACTTTTTTATTTACCTGGTGCTTGATCCTGGTTACATTTACTTTAGTTACAATTTTGTGGCTTTATTAATTTTGTCACTGTTCCATTTCTCTATTGTTTCTTTAATAGTACATGTTTATTTGTCCCAAGACTAATCCGCTTCTTGCAAAGTATCTATTATTTAAGAACAGTGATCGTATCAGAAACTAAATCTCACTGATAAGTAGCCACATTTATCTCTAAACAAGAACGACACATACTGCTACAACCCGTACACATTTTGTCATGAAGCAAGAAATACACAAACTGCTACATCAGTATACATTTTCCTTTCTGTTTATCCCAAATGTGCTTGAGATGATTAAGTGTAAAGTAAAGAAGATTAATACTATCAAACATATTCCAAGCTTACAAAGTACATATTCCTTGCTTACCACCAGGTTTCACATGTACGTACATTATGTATGGTACAATTACTAATTTCATGTAAATGTCTATATAATTCTCAGAGAAGCTAAATGTAAACAGAGCCTATATATCTACAGACACAGTTGTTATGGTGATACATAAGCATTATTCCAATTTATTAAAAAATAACACCATATATCCGTCTCTACAACACAAACATGATGTAAACATAATCAATGATAGGTAGTCAATATACCCTTGAGGAAGATGAAATCAAGTAAAACAACGAAGGTTTTACCAGGCAAATGTATGGGGAATGCATCATTATGCAAAGATTAGTTCATAATTACTTAGCAATAATGACGAACGTCTGGTCGTTACCTTGCCAATGAGCATACCTTCGTTATAATCTTCACTGTCCACTATGTATTTCTTATTTGTTATAATAGTGTACTCCTTTATTACTCTGCAGAATATTTATACCCGTATAATGACACGAATCCTGTGATATTGAATCATATAAAAGAAAACTTCGATAGACGCTGTAGAAAAACCTTTAGTAGACTCTAATGTAACCTACAATATTTTTATGATCATCTGATACTCCAAATACTTAAATTACATGATAAATGAATTGATGGCTTTGCTATCAGTGGTCAAATAACATTTAAATTCGAGTAATATGTATCATGTAATGCATGTGCGTGCACATTTTAGTACTTACCCATCCTGACGAGAGCTAAAAAACACAATAAACCTGATATTAGAAACTGTGAAATAGACTTTCGGTGGTGTAGCATGAACAAAACTCTAAATAAAGGACGCGCCTTCAATTGGGTTTCTCATATTTGTATTAAACAATTACGTCTCCCTTTCTCGGTAGAGAAAATAAACCTGTATTAAGAATGTCTTAATGTACAGTATGAGTCAAAAAGAGGATAATCTCATTATGCGGAAATCTAAAGCATTTATAAAACCTGGTGTAATCTGAAATAATGTTATTGAAATTTCATCCAAAATATGCAAAAGGTGCATGATAATAAAACGGTAACTATACTTTATAGTAAAGCATAACTTAAACTTTAACGAATACCTATTTTGATGCATGTACGCGTCTTGCGAACCATATAAAATACATAACTTGTTCATAGTAGACTGAGGGGACATATATTTTTTATACTTACAAATGCATCAATCTGCTTTTCTTCCTGAAAAAAATATAACAAAGATGATACTAGAAACAAACGTTGCTATTTGGTCTCAAAAATGGGACGTACAAGTACAACTGTCACTACCTTAGCTGAGTATTCCACAATAGTTGCCGTTTAACGTAATCTACTAGACAGGCTGTGTCATGTGCAAATATCCGTATTTGAACGTTTTTCTTTGTCTTTATTCAGAAAAGTTAAAAAAGGAGCCGCAATAATTTGCGCTACATAAAATAGGCGTAACTGTATAGGTACAACCGACGTACTTAATCATACAGATACCAACAAACAAACATATTTATAAGTTCTCATTTTCCTATTCAAAAATATAACTTCCTGATGTGTCTGATATAATGGCGCATGGTTAAGTCGCATTAGAACAATTAACCCTTCTATCAATCACATATAGATGTCAATCAGATGGCTATTTGTTTGCAATTTGTTTTCGCATCGACAGGTGTTATCAATACAGTTTATCCGAAGAAGAATAAAATGACGAAAATTGCTTTGAGTTATCAATCATGTAGAAGGCGAACGTACTAGTATATGAGTCTAAGTGTGATAAAATTGTATAACTCATAAAAAATGAATTGCATGTCGACTGATGTTGTTTGACTTCATTTCCTATAACAATGAAAACTCATTGATCCCAATCAACATTACCCTCGGCATAGAGATAGACATTGCTTATTAAAAAAAAATCAGCTTCTCGATGTCAATTTTTAAATGATTGGAATTCAACATTTTCTATAAATATAGAACACTTTACCCCGCCATCAAGGACAAAGATTACACCAAAATATAAAAAACACAACAACATGGTTACAATATCAACTCGGGCTGGTGTGGGCTAATTTCCTATTAATAATGTGGAAATATTCATTATCATACGCAATATCGACTAGGTACGTGACGAGTCGTCTGGTCGCAACCATGCTGATGTTAGTCACAATTTTACAGTGCTGACTGAGGAAAATTCCTATTAAAATAGTTCTCAATCAACAGTAACATACCCGATTTTACATAAGGCTTGACGACTTGATCAAGTCTAAGTTATTTAATATTAACGAGGTATAGATGGTAATGGTCTCGTGTGATCCCCAGTTTGATATCTGCATGCATTTCGCGTAATAATATTGATTATTGTATACACCTGGAATTCGGCATTATGGCCGTGTAATGGTATGATCCCTGCGTGAGGGATGAAAGTTGCCTTTCATTGAAACTCTCGTATCCTCATCTTCTCAAATTGTGTCCAAATAGCATCGCATATTTATTTGCCACGGCTGAGTTGTTCACATAAGTTTCTGGAAGCAAGTTATGTCTTTGCAATATTGATTTAACCCAGACTATGTTAGCAGCTTTGGTTTAAACTCGGTGGAGTAATGTTCGTTCCATGATGTGTATTACTTCGCTAAACATATTTCGCTTTCGAATACGCTCCTCGATCACATTCACCTTAGGGCAATAGTCCCTAGCTCCTCCAGAATCCACGAGTCCCAATAACCGAGAACTCGTCCCTTCTGTTTGTGTTATATAGGTAAAGGCAATAACTCTTGTATATTAATCGCCTTGGCGACTACAGGCGGCGCCAGTTTAAACGTTTCAGTAGTGAACTGATCAGATTGTTTACTTCGACTCCCAAAATATACTGGAAATGTGTTCTACTTTTCGTTTCATCTATTCAGCATTTTGTTAATTTTTTATGTATTCAGGACTATATTGCACGTGACATAAATTATTCTTTGAATTTGGATCATAATTATTTGAAATATTTACCTTTGAGGACTAGTGTTCTGACCGTACGTGATAGTTTCAGCGCTACGGTCTCCCACATATGGTTGTTGATCGCAGTGATTTCATTGTACTTATTTTTGAAACAGTTTCCATCCCACTGTAAGCACGAGTCGAAGACATAGCAGTGTTTAATTTATTTTGGGTTGCATTTGATTTTATTTATACCGGTTTATCTTGTCAAGGATGCTACGAAGTCTTCTACACTTTGATCATTCGTGGAAAAAAGTCCGTATCTATCACAGGGGTTGTTCAAATAGCAATGTTTGCATATTGCTTCAGTACATTTCTTGTTATTACATCTGTGTCATCTGTGGGAGCAGGAACATTTTGAATGGCGTTAATCGACAACATTATAGTTCTGCCGGATAGTGGCAACACATTTAGGGTGGATGTTATAAATGACTTTCAGCGGAGAAACTTCAACACACGCACATCTGGAAACAACCGAAATTGGTCTAAACTGCCGGGACAAACAGCTGTGCGTATTTATAATGAGCTGTGTATAATTTGTTTATCAAACTGGTTTTCGAAACTGAAATTATAATCGTTGTGATTATGTTCTTGTTTACATCAATCGGTCAATCTATGGTTCCCCCGTCAGGACTTAGCAACGACATAGTTACGCATTTAACTCAACGGAAAGTTTCCTAAACTTCAATATGGTTTAAAGCATCCTCACGAAATTGTATCGTCAGCTCGATAATAAACCCGGAAAAAATTGTCAGTACAATCATTGGATCAAATGAGGTTTTACACTCAAATGTGGTTCTAACGAGAATATTAAATGAATTGACGACATACGCGAATTCCCTCAACGTGATTTCCTCAAACGTGTCGATTGGTATTTATAATTCCATAGGATCTCTCAAGGTAACTTCTGTCAGTGTCAAGTTAAACATGTTATCATGCAAGAATAAGACTCAACGTGATACTCGACGGAGTAAATATATCCATAAATGTCCAAAGGAAAATGCAGCCAGTGGGTAGCTGGACAGATGTGATCAACGTTGACAGACACAAGTGATATTCCCCCAGCGAAAACCCTTTCGGATGTTGATGCGGATGTAAATAAACTTCTGAAATGCGTTGATACGTCGTAGCGTGATCTTGACTTATTCGATTATGTTTTGACAATTTAATAGTGAGCGATGCCGTGTTGAGAATCGCTGGACAATAAACAAGCGATGCCAATCTTTATTGACAACGCAGAATATGCACAGACGGATATCGCCACGCGAAATAATGAAATGGTTCCTGGGACAATCGCTTCGTATTTTTCCATTATAGAGTCCGACCCTTGTCGACGAGCAGTATCCGAATCGTCATCAAGCTGAATAAATATTAAGCCCCCTACAATCATTTAACAATATGAAGCTGTTTGATCCTCAATGAAATTACTCCAACCGATCTTTAGAAGTACACTCTCCAAATTCTAAAATTCATGAGAGACAGCTCCGGTGGCCTAGTGGTTAGAGCGTCTGCCTTGAATGCGGACGGTCAAGGGTTCGATTCCCGACCGAGTCATACCAAAAACTTACAAAAATAATACTATCAGCCCACTCACTTGGCGTTGAGCATTAAAAGGCTAGTGTTAAGACTGGCAGCCTTGGTGTCAGGATAATGTGACTGGGTCTGACCTCATGCTACATGTCTGCGGCAAGATACCCCAGTAGTAGACATCACTATAAACTGCCACACTGCAGACATCGGAGCGAGATGACTGAAAAATGTTTGAAGCTATGTTAAAAATCCACATCACACACACTCCAACCGCTCAATCGAAAAATACATGTGCATGGACCATTTCTCGTTGGAAGGCGAATGCAACTATAAACCATTAAATACTAAGAGCAGGCTGACGTCCGTCAATCGCACCTCAGAAGCCTGGTTATATTCTAAGTCGTTGTCAACGCGTATGTTCTTTCAGCAGTGTCAAATTAAGTTTGCCTTGTGAGTGTCAAGTTTGACAGACTTCAGCATGGTCCCTGATGGCAACGTCAGTGCTAATATGTATGTTTATTACACTTTAACGAGCATTCTCAACGAATCTAATTTTAATCACTTTTCAGTTTTAATGACAATTGAAATTGTACCTCCACGGTGTTATCCGCTGATATCTCCGCCAAGGCCATTGTCACGGATTAGTGATCATGCAGATGTTACCATTTTGTTATATATTATCATCATCATCGGTTATGTAGCTCCGTTTGTAACTGAGCTTCGTTAACGACCTCGTTGTATCATTTTCATGCAGTACATCCAACTGCTATATCGATGATCAACTTGCTATTAGATTACCAACGTCTATTCTGACATTAAACATTGTCATCTTTGAACATTGTCAACGAATAGATCCATCAGCAGTGACATTAATGTAGAACATCCAATCTGTGAGCACTGTACGAGCATTTCTAGTTACTATTAAAATATGTCCCACAAGGATGGTTCATGTACAGCTGATGGCGGAGCAGGTGCATGTGCTACCCGTGCGTTGGTTGGAGATATGTGGTGACAGGTAATTGGGAAGGTGCCGGTGGTGATGTCGGGGATGGTATTGGTGTTGCTGCTCTCTTTAATGAAGCTAGAATTTATATTACCGTCGCCAGATTAATAAAATTGACTACCTATATTGCCCATGAGATAATGTTGGCACAGGAATGAAATATAATCGGAATACCGCTCCGCAACGGCTTTTATCTGTGATATAACCTTTTGTTGATTTATTATGATGTGGACTTATACATTTTCGATATGTGTCTTCGTTATACGGAATGTATTCTCTACGGGCATTTAAATAATCTCTATTGACGTGTATTTCTTCGAGACCGATGAGACCTTACATATGGTCGATTATTTTCTTAGAACGCGACAGCAATATCGGTTTCGATCCTGACTATTCAAAGTTGCCATATAACCAATGAAGAATATGTTAATTGCAAGTTCCGTAATGCAGATGCCTCTGTGTCGGGTTTCAGTAATTATGTCCAGCCCTGGGGCCCGCTCGGGGTATCACCACTTACATATTTTTCAACGACGTCTTTCTGTAGACGAAATTGATTCATTTTGATGTTTCTAAATTGATCAATGGTGTTTATCTCCGCCATTTTAGAGCTTATTCTACTATTTCTTTCTCAGGTGTAAAGGATAAGAAATAAGAATCTCACAGCTCGGAGCATCAATTGATCCATGTAGAATACCCAGCCGTCCACATGTATTGAAAGGAAAATACAACACACGCGTTATAATTTCTAATAAACTTAGCACGATTGACCAAACTTTACTAATCACGCTAACATTTCCTAACCTGGGTGCATACGACGTTATTGGTCTGGGATCAATACTCTTATTTTCTCAAGGCGACATCAGTCCAGGTCGAGAGGGCACAGATGATCGACAACGACAGACGTCTTGTAGATAACATTTGATAGTCTATCCCCAAAACATTTTACTAAATACAATCCACTGAAGTTATGTACATTTAGTGCGTACGATAATGTATATTTTTTGTGGTTGCACATTGTCCATAATTGAGAGTAGGAAATGGGGCCTACCTGACTAATGCCTAATTTTTTGGTAAACAAGATATTGCATAACTATTTTGTCTGTTTTTTAGATTATGTTTTAGGATAATTATTAAATGTAGGTAAACATATTTACATGGATTTGAGTTCAGGACATTGATATTTCATAGGAAAATGTTTTAATCTGACTCTTGCAGGCATCGTACTAAATTGGAACTTTAAAAAATAACCTTGTTTACAGCTTAGAATGTTCTTGAAATTACTTGCTACCCTCATCAAGGCGGAACAGTTTTTACGGGAAAAACATATTGCCGAATTTAGCGCAGAGCAAACACAAACGACCAACAAGACATTATAGGAGCTAGTTTATTGGAAACACTATGCTGGTACTACTAGCCATTCCGGAAGAACAACGATACTAATATGTTCATTACGTCCATTGTGGTGGCCATATTAGAAATAAGAGTGACATAATTTTCATTTATGGTCAACTAGACACCATAAGACGTTTTATATTGAAAACCACGTGCGTGTCAATATAACTTTTCGTTCAGGAGTATCGATACTAAGATTTTCAACATGGAGATTGTGATGGCCATAATATGGACATCATATTGTCAAAACTTTCATTTAGAATCAACTAGACATAATAAAACGTCTTCTTTTGAAACCACCATTTCAATATGTCTTTTTGTTGAACTATAGAGAGATTTTCAAGATATACGCTGTATCGGCGATATTGGACATCAGAATATCACCAATTTTCATTTTCGATCATTTGGTCGAAAACAGCGTCCTTCTTAACGTATTTATTTAGCAAAGCATTGTCTTTTTGCAAATAAGTAAAAATTTACTTTTTTGAACAAACAAAATAATTGCACTATACACTGAAAAAGGTGAAATGCACTAGGAAAAATGGATGGTTTGTAAATGGTATAGCTATATTGATCATGACATGACAGGAAACGTTTATGCATCTTTTATATCTTTCCAGATCATAAAACATATAATTAATATTAGCAATGTTCGATTAAATACGAGGTAAATTCGAGAAATAGTTTGTTTTTGTTTTAATAAATTCACTAGTCTTAGCAATGAAATAATAGTCGTATGCATTGCATTATTTCGTCTTATTTTGTGAAACCAGGTGTCTCAATACTTACTCTTTCTTTTTTCTTTCTTTCTTCCTGAAATAATATAATAATTTTGATATTAAAATGCAAATGAAATGCTAGTCATTACTTCAAAAGATTAGTCCACAATAGCGTTCATTTAAAATAAATCACTACGCGGACTGTCCCGTATTTAAAAGTACGAATGTTTCAATTCCGTCCAGTCCTTATTTTAATGAGATAAAACAAATTAACGAACCACAAAGTACATACAATACCTCTAAATGTTTAACTAAACCTGCATATTTTGTTACTTAGACACAACATAACAAAGAAATAGACTGATTTGTCAGTGACGAGTATCATCTTCATAATTGGCAGAGTGGGCTGCTTCATAATACAACAAATGCAATGGCATCCAAATCTGTACTTTCTACTGTTTGCGTTTTGTTTCCTTATTTATTTATTTTTGTTCTTTCTCACTCTCACTGAGCCCTCGAACGGCGTATATAATATTAAATTTGCACTTCGCTGAATTTAAATCTGAACAGATTTAAGAAACTCGTAGCGAGTGCTCTGAAAAGTGGCAGGGAGAACGAAGTGTTCAGAATAGAATAAACCTTTCAACGATAGTTCATCTTCTTATTTCTGCAAAAACTGTATATGTCATTAGTTTCTGCTTTCCTCTTTTTGCAAATTCATGATAATTTATTACTTGTTCAATAATCATTCCATAAACACCAACATGTGTAAATATTATTTAATTCTTGCACTGAGAAAAGATACAATGCCGTTTCTGTATGTGTATGTGTGGACATTCTTGAAAGACAAAATAGCAGAATCAGATTCGAAATATGTGACAACTTCATTTCATTCTCTTTTACATGAGACTTCATATCTGAGTGGACAATTATAGTACATAGTACCATTTAAATAACTGATGGCAAATGAGGATAATTAAATTCAAATTCAAGAAAGTACATTAGAGCATTCAACATCCGTTACGTAACCGTTATGAAGTTCCCATTTTGGAGGGTGATATTTATTACAATGATAAAGATTTGTAGGAGTATTCATGCAATATCTTTTGCCCTGTGAGCGAAGTAATTTTGCTATAATCAACATATATAATGCATGCACTTAGATATCACGTTTATATGTTCCACTAGACAGTGAAATAAAGAGTTTTGTCTTGTTGCCCGTATCTCCGTGCGTGTCGGACTGCATCATAATGGTAACAAATGCATTCTTTTTTTCTTGCCAAGTTCTCATATGTTATACGTTTGTCACACAAAGATGCCTAATGCGTGACTGATAATGTATTGTTGTTGTTTTGGGTTTAACGCAATTTCGTGGCACAAGATAGGCAATACATTGCACCTACTATCATTGGTGGAGAACGAATCCGGGAAAAAAAATAACAGACGAGGGCCAGCAATCAACGATAACCTACTGGCAGCTCTCTCATATAACCACATCGGCCAATGCCAAGACTCGAACATTTCGGACAGAGGTCAGATGGTAGTGATCGGTAAAAACAAGCGCTTTAGACCACTTGGTCAACCGCGATTCCTGCATGACAATAAGTAAGATAATAAATCACACAGTCATGCTATCAATAGATTTTTCGGCTCTCAATTTCCTTTGAGATTTGCTGTCATTGTAACCACGTGATATCTCATTTGGATAATTATCTAATATGATAGATTCTATAAACAAAATAGTGGTGAATGGTAGAAGGAGAGCATAATGAACAGACAACATTGTAAAAATTTGCGCGAAGTGTAGATTCTATGTTCACTGTAGGCAGTCAGCCCACTTTCTCCGCTCTTTTCACTACGGATCCCATTGCAATTTTTTCTACATCTAAATTTCAACAGTGTTATAAAGAGGAACTCCGATTAGAATCAAATGGAAATAAAAAGCAAACCAGAACTTTTCACTGCCAATTTAACCAGAATAATAAAAAAAAGTGTGCACCCTTCTTTATAACTTATTACACATGTTTGATTTTACCACTATTATGATGAAATGCAAGTTTAGTCCAATGTACAAACGTGTGAAATATGTCAACATGAATAACAAAATAGAAAACATGGATGAAAAACTCAATACCCATCTTAAATTATGCTTAGTATTTCTGTACGACATATTGGTATTAAAACAAAGAATATTTTTCTTAAACCGTTTTTTTTTTTTTTTTTTTTTTTTGGCTTTCTATATCTTATCATGTCCATAACAGCATGGTAATTGCCATTTGAAAATTTAATCAGACGTATGAAGAAACGGTCTCATTATTTTCGATCGAGACAACACAGGAATTTGCAATTTGTCCTGAACGTTTAGACGCTAAACGAAGGAAAACAACTTCATTGTATAAATGTGTTTCGTACGTCTACTGTTTTAATAAAATCACGAACGTTTATGCACCTGAACGTCTCTTAATGAGTATGCATTACAGTCCATATATATACTTTCTAAACACATAAATCAACCAAACACGAATGTATACATATATGCATAGTGGTGTCGCAATAGTGGGCGCTCTGTATCTCCACAAATGTAAGTGCCTATACGTCTCTCTCTCTCTCTCTCTCTCTCTCTCTCTTTATATGTATAGGTTAATGAATGGGGAAATAGAAACGAGTTGTTTGGATGGAAATAATGCACGACATTGGTGGTGCAGTATATCCATCCGAAAAAAACGAGTTTATATTTTCGCATACAAATGCCATAACATATTTCTTATATGCTCATTTGTTTATTCTTCCTAAGGCTTAATTATCTGAACAAAAATACGCTACACGAAACAAATTAACTGAATGTGTGACGTATTCCAAACTAAATACATAATCGCGCGCTAGACATAACTTTCGAAAGAAAATGGCGTTTTGGTCTACTTAAAATTGAAATTTGGAGTCATATTTCGAATGAATGTGGATTGCAACGTTTCCATTTGATCTGGAATAAATATATTTTGTCCTATTTGTCACTTCTATGACATTTCGTGATTATGGACTGGATTTATGTGCCAGTTCTACATGAAGTACATTAGATTTCAGCGGCGACGGAGCAGCGTGTTGTCATCTGCAAATGTGTTTCTTTTCTGCCATTGAATGTTTGAATTCATAATGTGGGGAAAATATGAAATCATTCAATCTCAATGATCAAAAAGACGCTATGGAATATAATGTTTATTTCATTTTGAGTGCCGTAAGGAGCATGTAATTGCACTTGGAATATAGTCGAAATAACAGTACCACTTCGAAATGCGTAATCAAGCTTGGGAACCCATGACATGGCTCATGGAATTCGGATTTGCAGAACTAAGAAAGTATATTTTGAGGAAATTAAGGATGTACAACTGTAAAACTATAGTGTTTTTGCCATTCTTATTAACAGCTAAAGGAGACATATTATGCCTTGTAATTTGCGTGTTTTTTGAAGGTAACCACCAACTTATGAAATCTGGCGTCTACCGCCAAAATCCAAAACATTGTATGAAAAAGGTAACGCGGAATGTATCAAAGTAGCTGGTAAGTGGCCATCCACGAAACATCTGCTTTATTTCATTCAGAAACAAATTTAATCAACCAAAACGTAAAGCGTCTGCTACACAAGTGTACATTATTTGTTTACAAAGTAGTTCCTAATACACTATTGGGCACACGTGTCCTGCACGTGAGTGCAATATGAAGGTGTGCAATATCGTAAAATACTGAACGATTCTGACGATGTAATGTTAACGTAAAAAAATGAGCATATAATAAATGTGTGTATCACTTCCATATCACATAGACTGTAGAAACCGCAGTATATAGAACTGAAATTATGTTTGAGAAAACTTAGAGGAGGACATTATATAATCTGAAACTTATTTAGATGTATTTATGAGAAGAATTAGAGTGTGTCATAATATCAAGGACAATATGTAGATTTAGTGATATATGAATCAGCGAATGTTGCATTGCGTAGACGTGATGAAGGTGAATAGTGAATTGGAAAACAAGTAACATTGTTTGACCATATTAGAAAACTCGATCAGTAATTAAATTAACACTTTATATGCAAGCAACAGACTGATAGGTTAGTAAAATTCAGCAGCAGGATAAAGCAGCACTCTACACTCGGAGTAAGAACACTTTTGCAAGATGATTTATAAGCTAAAGATAAGGTACCTGATTGCAAAAGATCAGAACATTTTTTGCGTCCCTTAATATCTTAATGGGGATACGCTTGGCAGAATCAGCAATAAATGATATAGAACTTATCGAAATGAATGATCCATACGTATCCAAAATAAAATCAGATAGAGGTTTGGTACCCAACTAGTGCATTGCTTTCAGTGAAAAACCGTGACTATGATATCTTTGAAATCAAACCATTTGGAATAGCTACTGACTTTATTATATTTTTTGTTTTCAAACCTACAGCAGTCCTAAATGACGTGCCATTTCTTTAAAATTAATGTGTATTTAGGAAAAGATAAGGATTTCTCATCAGTCTTATAAGAAGCTTATTTTTCCATTGAACACTGGAAGGGAAGCAAAAGCAACAATTATTAAAAGTTCAACAAACACTTTATAATAGGTAGTGAACATTTAAGAGATACTTACATTAGTATGAATTAAATCCCAAATAATACTAAATGCTCTATCACAAATATACAATACAGAATGTTCCGTAATCAACTTCAATAGTCTTGAATGATATGATATCCCGAGAGTCTTGAAATTCCTAACGTACCAAAAGTAATGAATGGCCTGATGCACCACAATATTACAATCCAAGCGCTCTTTGAATTATTTCTCAGTAGTCCCTAGCTAGTTTCTTTAGTCGAAACCTTCAATGAGTACCTTGTATTTGCACTGAATAATTTAAATAAATAATTAGTTTAGAATGTTATATGAACACAGTAGTAAATTCTGATTCACAAACATATATATGAATAGGCATTTAAAATTGCTTTAACGTAACCTCCGTTTACATATTTATGCCGATGCTTTGCAGCAATAGATTGTTCTGGACAACAAAACTTCTGATAGAAAATTCCACTAAGTCTTGAACTCAGTTTGGAATAAGCTTCTTGTTTACTAGTTATAATCATGGCAAACCTTAATCACAATCAGGGCCAAAATCAGGAACCTATATGAATTAAATACACATAAGAGCATGATAATAAAAATCCGTAGTTTAATATGACCATATGTTTAGCAGGAGAAGCGACCAACATAGTTTACCACTGCATCAGCCATGTTGGATGTCCAAACAGCACCATGTTCACCAGGGATCAATTAGCTCAAATGATAAATGTGTTTACAAAGTTTCGTCTAAGTTCTTTAGGAAAGGTATCCATGACAAACTTGAAATATGGGATAGACCACCAGAGGCAAAGAATACATTTTTACTCCTTCTGATAGGTTTTCTTCGCTATGTCTGAAATTGACCATGCAAAATAAAAAATAAGTGGAGACATTGCATTTTGTTATTAGCATGGACCTAGAGACGTTACTACAGTGTACACGACACAGCATTTATTATGTACGATATATAGTTCAGCATGTATTATTTGCGATGCATAGTTGAGTAGAAGTTTGACCATGAATGTAATGAACCTTTAAAAGTAGATAGCCCAATGTGACCTGACAAAGTGTCATTATATGTTACGTGTAAAGAGTGAAAAAGTAAAAAGTGTGTACCTATTGGATTAAATCACGGATATTAATACTCACTCGTTCTTTTCTCGCTCTTTCTTCCTGAAAGTATAAAATAAATGTGATATTAGACATGGTGAGGGTGCACATATTTGCAAATGCATTACCTGAACAGATAAATAAGCAATAAAAAAGAAAAAACACTGTCGGGATTTTCTCGTATTTTAGAATCTGAATTTTAACTTTTCTTTCCTTATTGTATCATGATTTGTTAAACGAATAACGCGCTGCACAGATTGCTGCCATGCATTGCATCTAGTTGTTTAGGTAAAATGTGGTTATTAAAATATAACCACAAAGTATAAACGCATGATAGTCTCGCTAAGAGCATGTGGTACAATCTTTAAACTATATATTGTATAATATATTGTATTGTATAGTGTTACAGCATATGTACATTAATAAATCGAATATACATGTACACACATATAACTACAAGTTAGCTATGGCACTTAAATTCCATTCATGTATTAGAAACAAAATATATACCATAAACTTCCGAGATTAATTTGAAACACGTATCCACAAAATCAGTTTGTCATAAATTTAAACGTTCAGTTTGTCATAAATTTAAACGTTTCTGTTCTTTCCTTAGCCGAAAGGGATACGGAATAATGAGCTACAAGGTTAATACGTAACTTCAAATTCCGTTGGAATAATGTGAATAAGTATACGTCCAGACACAAACAAGCAAACATTTTCAATAATTATATTCATCTCATGACACTTTCTGGTTACTACGGCAAATACAATGGCGAATCTTCAAATGTGCACTTTCTGGTTGGACAGAGGTATCAAATAATCTTACTAGTATCAAGGTAGTGTTTTAGTCGACAATGTTAATGGGTACCTTGTATTTCCATTTAATAACTTAAATAGATAATAGTTTTTTTTAAAACATTCTTAACACAATAGTACCCTCTGATACCCGAAGACTGACAGGAATCAATATTTAAAATCGTTTTAATTTAACTTCCATTTAAAATGTGTGTAACCGCACTATGTAGCAATAGATTGCTCTCGACAACCAAACTGAATGATGTAAAATTCCACTAGCTATTGAACTCAAATTGGAATAAACATCTTGTTTACTAGTTGCAATCATGACATAAATACATTCACAATTTGTAATCACTATCAAGACAAAGGTCAGGTACGCAATATAAATAAAATATAATCAACAACATCAATAAGAAAAATATCCAACTTCGTACGACCTTATGATCAGCAGGAGTAGCTATCACAAAAGTTTGCCACTGCAACAGCAATAATGGATGACATTGAGGTACCATGTTCATCAGGGATCAATTATCTCAAAGGACATGTGTGTTTGCAAAATTTCAGGACAATCACGTCAGTTATTTAGGAAAGTATCCAAAAACCATGAGCAAACGGATAGATCACCAGATATATTTAACACATTTTAAGAAGCTCAAACAGATTTTCCTCAATGTGTCAATAAGCACACTTTCAGCTATGGCAAGTTCTGCCATAAAAAATAGGATAAGGGATAGAGTATGAATGAACACTGGACGATGTTTGGCGGAGTGCACTACATAAGTTGTACCATATCTGCTATCAAATATATACATTTTGGAAGTTGACATTTATAGCTAGGTCAATTGTCACCATATTAATTTTGCTTGATGTGTATTAAAGCAGTATGCTTCAGATCTGAACATGAATGTATCTACGACCATGCTTATTGTTAAGGACGTCTCATGATTTTGAGTCCAACCATATCATTCAGTTAATGTTTTTGAACTTTGTCTTTCACGCTTTAATTGGTTTATGATTGCTTTCTTGTATGTGTTCTGGAGAAATATGAAGAAATTTGTTATCAATAATTACTCTTTCTTTTTTCTCCCTATTCGACCTGAAAGAATATAATGAATGCGACATTAGCAACCGTACTATAAATGTCACTTACATCCTCCCAAAACAGAGAACATACATGCATGCACATATTCGTAAATGTAAATAAAATACAAGTCATTGCTTGAACACCCAAATTCCAACTTTCTGTCATTTCTTTATTTTGAAGAAATAGCAATGAACCAAACATACAGTCTTCCGCCATCAAATACTTTTAAATGTTTAGCTAAGAGTGCATATTTTGCAACTTAGTTCCAACTATATACAGATTTTCGGTGACTAACATCATCTGCAATATTTGATGCATGATCACAAGAAAGGAAAACAAGCCTGACATCAAATACATGAGTTTGTGTTTTGTTTTACTTTATTTCATAGGGCCTTCAAACGGTACATACATTACAATAATGACATGTGATCCTAAATAAGAACACATGTGCATTGCAGGATACATATACTCATAACGTAATGGTTCGTAGTAGAATATGTTATATTTTACGAATATTTTTTTAGTAATGACATAATAACTGTATGCAAACATTCATGATGTGTACGCATTTACTAAAACATATATATTAATACTTATTTTTTATTTTTCGCTCTCTATTCCTGAAAGGATATGATCACTGATATTTGACACGGTGAAATAACCTTAGCTTATTGGCGCTCAAAACAAAAGTAGACACGCAGGTTCATATTCGCAAATGGAAATACGCTGTACGTCATGAACTGAAAGAGTATTCAAGAATTATGGTGACTTTAACTAATCTATAATAGGGTTATTTTGTATTTAAATCTCTGAATTTCAGATTTTCCGTCTTTTCGTTAGACTGAAGAGATACAAATTAAGGAGATGCAAAGTTTTCCGCAATAGAATACTCCAAATTGTTTATGAAAAAGTACCGTCTGCTGCTGATTATTACTAGAAAAAATATATCAGACATCTCAGTATCAAGTATATTTTTGTTACAGTTTGTCCATTGTTATTTCACTCTTTTCGCCTTCAAACGGTTAGAGCGTCCACCTCGGATGCGGGAGGGTTTGATCCCCGGCCGAGTCATACCAAAAAGTTATAAAAATGGTATTAACAGGTGCCTCGCTTATCGCTCAACATTAAGAGGTTAGTGTTAGGACTGGTTGGCCTGGTGTCAGGATAATGTGACAGGGTGGGACATCATGCTACATGTGTGTGGCATGATGCCCGAGTGCTAGACATCCCTGAAAACTGCCACACTGCTGATAGAGTACCGATATGGCTGAAACAATTGTAAAGCTAAGTTTGAAAAATCCAAATCCAATGTCTGACACGGTAACCACTGCAACCCACTCATTGCAAGTCAGATATGATAACTACTACAACCCACTCATTGTAAATCGGATATGTTAAACACTGCAATGTAATGGTTGCAAGTCAGACCTGCTAACCACAGAATCTTACTGGTTGTAAATCAGATATATTAACCAAAGCGGCATACTGATTTAATTCATTCTAGCTGACCATGCTTTTAAGAAATATATGCTAACCATTGCTTGTAAGTAAGACATGCTAACTAGTGTTTGTTAAAGTAAGACATCCTAACCAGCTCATTTAAGTAAGACATGGTAACAACTGATTGTAGGTATGGTAAGACATCCTAACCGCTGCCGGTAAGTAATACATGCTAACCAGTGCTTGTAAGAAAAACATACTAATCAATGCTTATAAGTAAGACATGCCAACCAGTATTTGTAAGTAAAACATAATATACAGTGTATGTAAGTAAAACATGCTAAACATTGTTTGTAAGTAAGACACGGTAAACATTATTTGTATGTAAGACATGCCAATCAGTGTTTGTAAGTAAGACATGATAATCAGTGTTTATATGTTAGAGATGCTAACCAGTGTTTGTTAAGTAAGACATGCTAATCATATCTTGTAAGTAAGAGATGCTAACCAGTGTTTGTAAGTATGACATGCTAATCAATGATTGTATGTTAGAGATGCTAACACGCGTTGTGTAAGTAGTAAGACATGCTTACCAGTTCTTGTAAGTAAGACATTCTACCAGTGCTTGCAAGTAAGACATGATAATCAGTGTTTGTAAGTAAGAGATGCTAACCAGTGTTTGTAAGTAAGACATGCTAACCAGTGCTTGTAAGTAGGACATGATACTCAATGATTGTATGTTAGAGATGCTAACACGCGTTTGTAAGTAGTAAGACATGGTAACCAGTTCTTGTAAGACATGATACCAGTGTTTGTAAGTAAGACATGCCAACCAGTGTTTGTAAGATATTCTAATCAGTGCTTGTAAGTAAGACATGCTAACCAGTGCTTGTAAGTAAGAGATGCTAACTGGTGTTTGTAAGACATGTTAGGCATTGTCTGCGAATTGGTGAATGTTCTGTACATTTGGACATGTGAAAGGACATTAGGATTATTTTGAATTTTAGTCACAATTCAGTATCGTTTGAATTTTATTTTGTATATACTCGTGAAATGCGTCCTTTGTTGTATTTTCCTGAAATTGTTGGTTTCACTTGTCTATGTTATATATTGTAATACCTAGATTTGTAACAGCAGCAATGACAAAATTTCAAGATGTATGCCATTCTGGCCACGTTTTGACTGATACCATTGTTAGTTAGTACGTACAGACATCATAAGAAGTCTTTTGGTGAAAGCACAATTTCGTCATGACCAGCCATGTAGAAGAAGAAGTCATGTCAAGCTTTTCAAAATGGCCATGGTGGTAATTCTATTAGAAGCAGCGTGAGTATCACTTTCATTTATGACCCAATAATCATAGAAATAATTCATCATCTGTGAAATGAAGACTCTTTACAAAAGTGAAAACTACAAATGACTCTACAGACCAAGCTGTGGAGTCATTTTCAGTTGTTCTCATATAATGTATGAAAAGTGAATTAATTTGATTTATTCATTGGAACTACAAAGTAGTCATTTACATTTTGGACTAAACACTACTTTGGGATTATTGAGAACACATTCAAAGACATACTAGAGTGTGTCATTCTAGTACAAAAACAGATTACAAATACTGGCACATCTGCACAATCAATAATATTGGTAGTAAATCACATCAAAGACGATTGGTACATTGACACATTCAAGACTTTTGTTGTATCTTCCTTAAATTGTTGACTTCATGTCTTGTTACTTATATTAAGGTCTAGATTTGCAACAGGAGCATTGATAAGATTTACAAGATGGATGTCATTGTAGCCATGTTTGATATCTGATTCATACCGTACATACAGATACCATACAAAGTATGTTGGCGAAAGCAAAATGCCGACATGACCAGCCATGTAAAGGCAGTTATGTTAAGCTTTTCAAGATGGCCATCATAATCAGCATATTAGAAGAAGCGTGGGTGTCACTTGTATTTTCGACCAAATAAACATCACAGTAATTATTTCAGTGAGTGCCCAACTCTTGATTTGAGTATGCATTTAGAAGAGATAGCGATAACACCATTTTTCAAGTTCGACACCGTGGCAGGTATATTCAGTGTCTGAATGGCTTTGTTAGAACCCACTATGCGTTACATACGCCAATCAATTAAGGGGGATTTGTGATAACAATGATTTCACGATGGCCGTTGTTGTGGCCATATTGAACATCATAGTTTCGCAATTTTCTGGTTACCAATGATGTATCATAAGAAGTCTTCTGGTGAAAGTATTATGGCAATGTTACATTTCTTTCAGGAATATTAACAGATTTGCAGATATGAAAGGTATTCACATGACCTGTTTTGGGATCGTGGATGGGGGTTGAAGTGGGTGCGCTGATGTTATTATGCTGCTAGGCTGAATAATGTTGCAAATTGGTTAACATGCGTGCTGAAAATACATATAGTTCACACAGTTTGCCATATATAGAGTACTTATGGTCACAAATTTCATTTTTACACCCTTCATTTTGAGACTGAGGCTCAAATATTGAAAAGAAACATTGATATTTTTTGTATACATCACCTTCCTAAATAACGTTATATTCGCTAATGTAACATTTGACACATATAAACTATACTCACTGCTTACGGGTGCATTATATTACCATTCATAGGTCTATCAAGAAAACTCAGTGATGGCTACAGGACTAATGCACTATTGGGAACTTGTGTCCTGAAAGTGAGTGGAATATGAAGGTGTGCAATATCATAAAATACTGAACGATTCTGACGATGTAAAGTTAACGGAGAAAGAAATGAGCACATAATAAATGCGTGTATCCCTTCCATATCATACAGATTGTAGAAGTCGCAGTATATATATAACGGAAATTAAATTGAAATATCATAGAGGAGGACATTATATAATCTGAATCTTATTTCGATGTATTTATGATAATAATTAGTTTGACAGCATGTAGGCTCAGGGATACAAGAAACAGCAAATGTTGCATTGCGTAAAAGTAATGAAGGTGGATAGTGAGTTGGAAAACATGTAACATTGTTTGACCGTAAAACTCAATCATTAATTTAGTTAACACGTTATATGCTAGCAACAGACTGCTATATTAGTAGAATTCAGCCGTACAATAAAGCAGCACTCTACACTCAGAGTAAGAACACTTTTGCTAGATGATTTCTCAGCTAAAGATAAGGTGCCTCATTGCAAAAGATCAAAGCAGCTAATGCGTACCTTAATATTTTAATAGAGATAAGCTTCACAGAATCAGCAATAAATGATATAAAACTTATCGAAATGAATGGTCCATACTTATATATATATATATATATATATATATATATATATATATATATATATATATATATATATATATATATATATATATATATATATATATATATTCCTAAGAGATAAATATAGTTTCGTTCAACCCATGCAAATTCACCAGCAATCCGAACGAAGTAGTAAACCCGAGGAGGCTGTCAATATCATATTCGTATGATGGTCTTATAAACCACGTTGAAATGTGCCATACATAGTTGTATCTACGAGGGACAGTCAGTGTCATATTCGCATTATGGTCTTTATAAACCACATAGTTGTATCTACGCGGGGCAGTCGCTGTTATAGTCTAAGTATGGTCTTTAGTAACCACTTTGAAATGTAACACGCGTAGTTGTACCTGCCTTTTATGTGTATATATGTTCCAACAACCCGCGGAAATAGTCACTCCAACGATCGGAGTAGTGCCCGCTTGTTACTCGAATGAGGCCCAAGTGTCTATTCAACAAAATTACTACATAAGCGAATCCCCTCAAATAAATTTTTTATAGTGGCCAAAAACAGTTTGGATTGGTAAATATAATTCACTGGGATCCCCGAGGTCACGCCGTTCAACACAGGTGAAACATGTTATCATACCAGTATACGATTTATCATAAACAGACATATGATGACTGTCGACAGGGAGAATGTCACAATACATGATGCGATCAATGCGTGGATGCAGAAAAAATATACCAACGTTGGCAGACAATGGGAAACTGCCACTGCAAAAATCCAAATCGGATCCTGCTTCAGAAACGTGTCCATACAATCATGACTCGACATAATATTACTCGACATCTAACTGCTGAAGCCAACGGTGCGATGACAAACCTTATCGCCAGTTAGGAATGTGCATTCATCGCACGAATGTATGAAATGGCCCTAGGAGAAATCGCTTCCTACTTTCCCAATATCGATTGAGAATCGTTATCGCGCTTGATAATTTATTACGCCACTAAAATCATTTACCTCTAGGAGGCTGTTTTATTTTCAGTCAAATAGCAAGAACATATCAGTTGAAAAGTACACGTCGATAGACGAACTCTCGTAGATCAGATAAAAGATATAATTCAACAAATACCAGCGCGAGGATGATTACGGGAAATGACATCGCCGAAACTGGGTATTATCCTAACTTATTGTTGAGGATTATGTCGTTTACTCTTTGTTCGAACAACCCGCCGTAAAAATCACACCCACGATCGGAACAGTGCCCGTTCGATACTAGAAAGAGACCCAGGGGTATATTCAACAAAATAACTACATAAGCGGATCCACTCAAACAAATTTTTAAAGTGGCCAACACAATTTCGATTGTTAAATATAATTCACTAGAATCCCTCGATGTCACACCGTTCAAAAGCCAAATGAAACATGTTGTCATACCTGTGTGAGATTCATCATAAATAGACATATGATGACAGTGGACAGGGACAAATGTCACGACAGACGATGTGGCCAATGTGTAGCTGAAGAAAATTATATAAATCATTTAATACAAGCGCGAGGGTGATTGCGGGCAACGACATGGCCGAAACTGGGTATTATCCTAATCTGTTGTCGAGGCTTATGTCGTTATTAATTTCATGCTGTGTTTTGATGCACGACTATAAGGCGTGTAGGTTTACAGGCGCATTCAACATCAACACGATCTCAAATGGTAACCACAATGCTACCATCTAATGTTTATTATACACTGATGAGAATTCACAACGAAATGAAAGTAAATTGCCAGATAAGTGCACGGGATCACACAGAAGTGAATTAATAAAAAATTATCAATCATCTGTTTATCAATAGAATGTAATATATATATATATATATAGAGAGAGAGAGAGAGAGAGAGAGAGAGAGAGAGCTAAACCTGAGACAGACATGAAAATGCGACGCGGACGTAATCAGGGAAGTAGTCATGAGCGTCCATGTTGGTCAACGAGTACCTATTGTTTGATTTCATCTCGCAATAGCCAAATGATCCGGAAATGAAGTGATGTTTTCGCGGTCGCACGAGTGGACACAGTTATGAAAATTGTGTACAATTAATTCTACATGTTAATGCGTACACCACCATAGACCTTATGATCTCGTCAGGAATATTAATCGCGGGCGTGACTTTCACAGACACAATCTCCCGATCGAGACTACAATATATTGAACTACCGGCAAACATCAATTTCATCAACAAATTCGCATCATTCCTTGAAATTCAACAGCAAAACTTCAAATGTGTTGTGTAACAGCTTCACATGTAACTATATTTTTACATAGGAAAAAAAACTACCCTTGATTCTCACGTGGTGCTATTTAATCTACACAAATACCATTGTGAAGAATGCATCTGCGTCCCCTAAACCGGCGTCGAAAACGATTGCTCATCAAGCATTATCGGTACCGGTCGAGCTACGAAGATAGTCGTGCTCACCAATGCCACAGTCGTCGCCGTCAAGGGCGTCACGGTTTAGTTATGATACAGATATGGCCGGGCTAAAATATATTACCATCGTCATTGTTGCAGTAACCACATTTATAATTTCGCCGATTATAGGTCGTCATTGTGGTTTATCTCGGTATAATTTCAATGTAGTTTTTCCTGGCTCGGTCGATATGATTAACGCTACGACTACATTACCCGCGACTATTCCAAAGACTGCACCGGCCATTGTAACAAAGTTGACACCATAGCTTCCATTATACCTGGACGAACTCTCAGGGCAACCATGATAAGAGATTGTGTACAATGATTTAACGTTTTCCTACGCAGACAGTTACCTTGCAGTTCCTGATGCTGCAGGTGCAGGTGGTAAAGGTGCCTGGGATTAAATCGTTGGTGCCTAGGCCGAGGCAGGTACTGCTGGTCACGTTTTGGTTCGTTTTGTGGCTGATGCCATTTTAGGCGATAGTATCACGGGCAGAATACCTATTACAGTCAAGATGAAACTGACTACCGTTATTCCCTCTGTGATATTTGGTCTCGGGAACGAAATATAATCGCGATACGGTCACGCGGAGGCTTGTAATCCATGGCATATCTTTCTGCTAATATATCATATAATGGAATTATTTCTACTCGAAAAATGGCATTGATGTTTGTAAGTTCTTCTATACTGGTACCAATACAATCTCGTTCCACTTGCATTTCCTCAACACTCAATCCACTCTTTTTAAGATCGACCATTTCATATGTGGTAATATAGGCACCAATCCTTGTGAATTGACTCCACGGTATTTCACTTCGCAGGTTCGCCGATAAAATATATATTAGTTGTAGTTCCCTTAACATAAACGTATCCGCGATACCTCTAACAGATAAACAGCCAAACTCATCGACGGAAACTCAGCATAATCTGTAATAGTGTCGCCAACAAACCCTGGTATATTCACGGAATCAGATATGGCATTATTTAAGATTAATGATGTGAATGCGTGTTTGTGCGTTGTCGTCGTGTCATATTACTCAGGAAATAAGTTAGAAAACTCTTCTACGACGGCCGATCTTCCTTACCGTTTTGCCAGACAGCAACTGTGGTTTTCTGTTTTCCATGATAGCTATCTACAACTGTTCCACAATCTGAGTATAAAAAATACATTCCCGTTGGTATATGTACCGAATTTACAGAATTTCTCAGATTTTGAGGTTCAGTGTCGCGATTAAATTAGATTATCATTAATTGATTTCATTCTATATAAGAGCCTTTATTTCTATAACCATGCAGTATTTATAATACATATATTATAAGCATGCAGATGCAAAAGAAAGTAAACTATTTAATCGAAATGTACTGAACAACTTTTGTTTCCATTCATTCCCTTGAAAATCTACTACGACTCTTGTTGGATCGAGTAGACGCTGCATATCTGAATCATTGTCCATAACAATGTCCACTCCGGGGTACTCTCTGAATATTACCACTTAGGTGTGGCGTCTTCTACTAAACGTTGAGCTGATGCTATATTCGGCATGTGTGCGCTTAACACAAGACTTTCACGTAAGCGTATACGAGATGTAAAAAAATGTCACAATACGTTTGAATCCGTGAAAAATATCCAGACGTTAGGATCACTCATCTACTAGCGGAGACCGGGCTTGGTGTGCATACGGTTCCCCACTGCTCTAATTAATCGCATCATAAAAAAAAAATAAACAAGACAAAAGTATAATGTTCAGTCGCTACAGCAACTTGCTCCGTGGTGATTGGTTGCCGGTGTTCCGGTGAAAGTGAAATTGCGTGTAATATTTTCAAGGACGAATATATAAATATGTATTATGTGCACCACTGGCAAACTAATCGCAAAAGACACGCTGGAGATCCTCTGATGCGTGATATAGATACCAATCAATTCAATTTTGCCACTGTTATAACAAAGTTTAAAGTCGGCTAGATAGGATCCCACAGAAATAATAATATTCATAATAATAAATATATTTGTGTCCATCGTAATGTATTCTCCTTGCTGACATTTACGTCAAGACACGCTAACATTTGTTTGGGTAATTATATAAATATTTGCAAGAACAAACATCATTCGTGGCTACGTTTAACTGTAAAGATTGAAATTCGTTTGATAATGCAATACATGAAAATCATGTGGCTTTGTTGTAATAAAGTAATATGACCCACGTTGAGATACCTGTCACGTGATCTTGCTATTAAAGTTGGGCCCACGTTTAAAATTGCGTTAGTTGTTGTTGTACTAAAATTAATTTTAACGATTACAGCGCGGGAGCTACGTCAACGTCAATTTTCAGCGATAACTGTCCAATGCCGCGAAAACCAAATAATACTATCCCAATATGCAATAACGGGTCGAGTAAACTAAAATAAAATGAAGCAAGCAAAAACACAGACATCGAAGTGAAGAGACTTTAGCTTATGTACTAAAATGATTGTTATATTTTCTCCCATTGTCGAAAATGGTGCAGGCTCTGCTGACCGTATTCGTGGGCAAAAATATATTTAATGTCACGATAGATCCTAAACAATATGATACTGAGATCATTGGTGGTAGTGAGGGATTATATATTGGAATATTTATCCACTGTGCGATATTACTCCGCTGGTTTTATAAACCACTCGCGCGGTAATGGTAGGTGATAACAACTGAAGATAAGGCAACAATCTAAGGGCAACTTTTGAAGGGTGTTATTACCGGAAGAGCAAATATAATCCACGTAATTTTGGTAATTTTGAGATGAACGTTAGTCCGAACAGACGTCGGTTCGGATCAAATGGATGGCAATGATATCTTCAAGAGAGTGGCGAAAATGACTCCAACGATGACCACCCGATTTGTACAATAAGTAATACAATCGACTTATTCAAAGATTTACGTAATTGTGTCATTATGGTACAAAAACACATTCAAAACTATTGGCACATTAGCACATTCAATGTTATTGTAAATCATCTATTTTCAAGATGGATGCAATTGTACCATACTTCATATCCAATTGACAACATGTCTAGTTAGTACGTATATACAATACATCGTACGAAAGCTTTTAGTGAAAGCAGAATGTGGACTTAAAGAAATGCAGAATAAGTAGTTATATTAAATTTGCCAAGATGGCCACTGTGGCAAACATATTATAATCAGCATGGGCATTATTTTTATTTACGATCAGCTAAACATCAAAAGAAGTGTTTCAGTGCATTCTACCTGCTGATATAACCATTGATTCAGGATAAATATTGATAGCAAGATTTTCAGGTTGGCCACTGTGACATGCATATTCGATGTCTAAATGGCACCGTTAGGACTAACTTATGCTCATACGACCATCCATTCAGGAGGAGTGGTTATAATAATAATTTTGTCTATGGCCGATGTTTCGTATGTTAGAAAGATTAGTAAAAACAAACACCTTTTGCTGACTGGCGGACTAGCAGAGCTAACGGATACATTCGGACTACATCCGACATATTTTCAGTGGGAAATTAAGCACTGATTTATATATAACACACGTTGCCATGAAAGGTAAGGGAGATAATGTGCATATTTGACGATGTTCTGTAGAATGTTTTAGACACTATTTAATATGTATGAAACCCAATACAATACCAATTTGATCTTCGCCTGCTGTGTTTTGAAACATAATTGAAACCAGGATGGCTATACATTATGGACATTTATAACAAACCTTTAAGTAGTATTAATTTCAATGTTTTAGCAATTATAGCCTGGACAACAACTAATTTCACAAAGTCAGCTTTTCTTTGTTGTGACATCAATATTGTAACGACTATGTTATACTCAAGCTACACATTGAGTATGTTTTGTTGAATAGGATAAGAAAGTGTTGTCCGTATTTCTAAAATTTTATTCCACATTTGGGAATAAGTTTTAAGATTGTATTTTCCTTCATGTGACCTTGAATTGTGAAACAAAACATATAATGTTACTCGCATTATACATTTAGAAAAAGGGCAACTAGTTATCATCTCAAATCTTGTACAGTAATGGGCCAGACGGTCACTAATGAAACAGGACGGACAGCTGGGGGGATAATGTCACATGATAATAGGCACATCTTAAAATAAACGCTATGATTCATTTGTCCAAAAATGTGTCCGTTTCTACGTGTTTACAGAAAGAAGGATGCTACTTCCTTTTCCCTCGAAGCAATAAATTTGGCGAATAATTGGTTTTCATAACTGTATTCGTCTTAGAAATCATATAATAACTTCATATAATGCATTTGTACTTTTTTTACTGAAAGTGGCTATACTTTTACTATCTTTTGTCTCTCTTTCTTCCAGAATGAATATAATGAGTCTGATATTATTCAAGGTGATATAAATTCCACTTAATTGCTCTCAAAAGAGGGAATATACCCGCATACACATATCCGCAAATGAAAATACAGTGTAAGCCACACAGTGCAGGTCCTTACATGTAAGAAAGTAATCCATGAAAGTTTTCGTTGTAACTGATTTACTGTAAGGATTGTGTCTTATATAAATCTCTGAATTTTAACTTTCTTGTCCTGTCATTATTCTGAAGAGATATAGATTAACAATCTGTTAAGTTTTCTGCCATTTAGTACTTCATCATCTTTGGATAAATTGTACAGTGAACTGCTGGTTACAAGAAAAAAAAAACGGTTATACAATATTGGGATGCGCCAGATTAAAAGAACGTTTCAACATGAAAATCAAAAAGTATAACAAAAAAAAAAGAAATTGGGATGCCGCAAGTTTCGATCTCTCGACCTCTTGCTTGGCAGACGTTATTCATAAAAGATAGTTTCAATATAAAAAATGGGATGCCGCGAGTTTCGGACACGCGACTTCTTGCGAACGTTACAACATAAACATATAATTTTTAAAAAAAGCGCAATACACCATTGGGATGAACGACTTTAAAAAGGAAGTTGAAACACAAGAAAGTAAACCAAAACAAATGGGTTCCACGAGTTTCGAACTCACCAATTCTTCTTTGGCAAGAGAGAGTCACGATAAATAGTTTCTACATAAAAATGAAAAAAGTAAAAAAAAAATAAAAAGATGAGCGTGTTGAAAAGAATGTTTCAATATAAAATACAATAAAAGTTAAAAGATAGCAAATTGGGATGCCGCGAGTTTCAAAATCGGGACATTATGCTTGGCAGAAGTTAGTCATAAAAGAAAGTTTCAATATAAAAAAATGGAATGCCGCAATTTTTTAACTCGTCACGTCTTGCTTGGCAGACTTTATTATAAAATAATGTTTCAACGTAAAAATACCAAAGTAAAAATAAACCAAAAAATTGGGAAGACAGGGTTTCAAAGAAAGTTTCAACATAAAAATGTAACAAATAAAATAAAAATTATAACAAGATTGGGATGCCGGTAATTTCGAACTCGTGACCTCTTGCTTGGCAGACGAATCATAATACAAAGTTCCAGCATACAAATACAAAGTTTTGAAAAAATGACAACTTTAAAAACTTCAATGCGCGAGTTAAAAAGAAAGTTTCAACACAAAAATAAAAGAAAAGTAAAAGACGATAACAACAAAATGGGATCTGCGACTTTAAAAGAATGTTTGAACATAAAAATTAAAAAGGAAGTAAAAATACAATATAAATGAAAAATACGTATGTCACAAATTTCGAACTCTCGACGTTTCTTTTGGCACGCTGGCCACAGAAACACATGTGGTGTTGATATACAAGATTGCAGTTGTTGAACGAAGATCATAAAGTATCCTTTGGTGAATAGTATGGGGATAGTGGATCAGGATTGGCACTAAATATTGGTTTAATGTTCGTGTTGATTTTATTACATAGTTTGCAACATTATGCTGAGTATGCATAATAGGTCATTCTGGTCCAATTTATCAGGTTTCTAAAACAATTTGTACAGTCTGGAATATAAACATGATATCGGCCACCTTTACAGATAGAGCACGCAGATAAAGAACCTGTTGTTTGGCCATTTCGAATAACTGGTACAAAATCTGTTGTACAAATTTTCATTATGGTTTTAATATTCATAACCACACATATTTTGTTCTATGGCATATATAGGAGAGATAATTTTTCAGAATACCTCCATTTATACTAGCATTACTTTAAGTTGAATCAATATTAATCTTGAAACTTGTTTCTCCATTACTTGAATTCCTAGATCTATGACAGTATCTGCAAACTTAGCAATATCACCATAAGTCAGTATACTAAATGGTCTATATATATATATATATATATATATATATATATATATATATATATATATATATATATATATATATATATATATATATGGTAATCGTATAATTCATAGATTCAACGTTAAATGACTTAGAATGCAATCGTTGTTGTTTTTTTATATTAGAAAGATACATTGTATATAATGCTATGCTGACTAACGTAGACACGTACACAAAAATTAGTATTATATATTGATTCTATACCACGAAGAACTGTCTTCGATATCCTACTTCTCTAAACATTAATAACGCGTATGAGTGAGATTAATCGAATCAAATGGCTTGAAAAAATTCAGTAGAAGACAAAATAATCTGAAAACAGGTCTGCTTAACTATTTATAGACCAACGTTTGAAGACTAAGCATGTTAATACGGGAAATTACCCTGTCGGAAACAAATTTTCAGCTTCATAGGTTAGCTCCCTTTCACTTGGCCATGCAGTGTCTTTTTATTCAAACTAGCGCTGACGTTCTTATATAGCACACCGATGTGTAGAACGCCTTGATATGTGTTGAGATCATTTAATACAGTTCTTTATTTATTGACAAATGATACTTTTACCCACGCATGCCTGCCAGAAAAAACACAGAATTAGACAAATGGGTCAATATTGGAGTAGTTTATGTCCCAGTGTGTTTTAATATCTCATTGAAAATACTTCAGAGTAATTACTTATAGTTTAAAGTATTAACGCATTATACTAACTCGACACTTTCATTGGAAAATTGTTACTGCAAGAGATAAACTCATTGCTGCTTATGAAATGTCCCTATATTTTAATTGGTCTCGCAGCAACGAAAACAGTGCACACGCCGTATCTTGTGTGGGCTTCACCTTTGATCCATTGACTTGACCATACAGAACACGACACAAAATATATAAATGATGCTGCATAGTTGCGTTGACATTTCGCTATAAAATCCAAAAACATATTCAATAGAATGTAGGATACTGGAAACAAAATAAATCATCGACAAAGTTGTTGTTATGCCTAAGAAATAGTTGAGAAAATTGCAACACCTCGTCTAATCATTGTGTATACATTAAATAACATTAATTTAAACGTTGTGTTTGTACTTTCAAGCAATGCAATCTGGACACGTACATAAGGTACAAATATATTTTTTGTTGTTGAGGCCATGACGTTGAACTAACAACCTCGTTGTCTTGAACACAACACAAATATCTCGTGTTATATTAACGATAAGCTATCGTCCAAATGTTGTGTGCATTTAAATACTTAAAGTTGAGACTCTGAAACAGGTTGCTTAACTATATTCCCTTCTTTTAGTATTGACCAATATCAACCACGCCGAGTCACATTATGATTCTGGGTAAAGTTTTCTGTCAACATCTTCATAAAGCTTGAAATGGTAAGTACCGAATAATCAATAAGTAGCATAGCATATCATGCACTTTTTGAAACGAGTACGATAATTATGTTGTCGGTAAAGCTCACTGTGTACACTTGTAAACGTAAAAAGCTGCAGTAGTAGTTTCATGGAGGTCCTGGATCACTTTTTCCTCCGTGCAAAAATTGAGCGATGCCCTCTTGATAAATACAGCTAGGGTGTCGGGGTTTCTGGCTCAGTTGTTTGTTTATTTTGTGCGTGAGAGTGTGTTTTCTGTGTCAGTGTGTATATTAAATATGTTATCGTTTGTTATGTGCATGTATGTGTCCGATGGCGAATCGACGAATGCCATCGGTGGAGTATCGGTTATAATCAAATGGGCAAAGTCCTTTTATGGTAATGAGTGCGTAAAGATGTGATGTCGATGGGATTTGAATGTCCTCATGGTGCAATAGTGTAGATAACTATGTATTGCTTGTCTGTAGTGATCGATCCTAGCGATTTTAACGACATTTTATTTTACACCGTTAGCTTTTTTCATTAAGGTGCCATCGCCAAGACCGATGCGGTACATTTTGGATCGAAGTTCGATAACCTCAACACTTTTTGAACTTTCCTCGGACTTTTTTGTTATTGTTGCAGAGGAAAGATCTGTGTGGGATAGTCGCTGAGATCGACAAGTTATTTGTGGTCGAACATGTCTTGCTACAAATCATCGGTGTGAATTTTTTGCACGTGCAAGTCTGTATCAGTCATGAGCTAAGTAGCCCGATCTCCATATTTGTTTTTGATAAAATCACACAAAAAACTTGTGCATGAGTATTTTGGAGAGATCGAGAATGGTCGCGCCGACGTAGATAAGATTATCGAGCTTGGGATTGTTTTGTTTCTGCATTCGATGGTGACGATATCTTCATCAAAGATTTTGATGTGGAGAATGGCATCATAGGCTGTTAACAATTCGTTTGCCGGTGTCGAGTGTTTCTCATGTTTGTTTTTTTTTTTTTCTTCTGAAAACGCTGTTGTTCATAAGTTTGAATAAACGTTTTACAGAAGTCTGTGGTGGTTTTACCCGTTGTTTCGTGTATAGATTGATGTAGGTTTTCATCTACGGGGACTGTTGAAACTTGAGATTGCGATGAATTTTATGGAGCAATAGTCGGTTCTGGATAGCTTTTTAGAGAAGACGATGATGCAAAATGTACAAATTTTTATCCACGAGAAGGGGAATACGTTTTTTTCCACCTTGTTGTCTCCCAGACAGAACTATTTTTTATCGCACTGTTCCCGAGACAGCATTTCGTTATCGATAAGAAATCGTTCAGTGCAGAATGGATAATCGTTGTGAGCAGCGTAGAGATGGCCTAGATAAACGAGATCGACCTAGACGAAATGGCCTACTTGATTGGCGAATCCTGCTCGATTTTCTTAAAGGGACTGTTCTCCGGTGATCAAGTGAAATCCGCTTATGGGAAGGGTTTGTGACATGGCCCAATTATAGAGTTTGTTGGCGTCGAGATAAATGATGCCTGTGGACGACTTCGTGGGATTGTAGTTGGTCAAATAAAAGGGCTTTGAAGCCCTTGGAAGCTTTGATATGTATCTGATTCAATCAATAATGACGATGCACTATTCGTTACTTCAGTAACGGTAAGGAAACTAGAAATATAATCTGCACCTTCGAGTATTGACTCGCACTTTAATACCAAGTTGCATGGTCAATTTTTCTTTTTATCAAATTTAGAACTGTAGTACAATCTTGTCAGGTGTTATTTGGCAGACACTTAACATTATCTCATTAAACGCTTGACTAAAATATTGGAATGATCTATTGTGAATGACCTATTGTGAATGAACTATTGTGAATGACCTGTTGTGATACGAAGCGGTGCTATGGACATTTAATTCTAAATAAGAAAACATCTACTAGAAATGAACTGAAAGCTTCGTGTTAAAAAGGTGCAAAGGATTCATGGAACAGTTTGTGATTAATATACACATTAAAGAATCATAAAGCAAATTTATGGGATACATACACTTGTATTTTTTGCTATGCTGTTTGCTTCAATGATGACTCATAACAAATAGCACACATCAAGATCAGCTATCACATTATGTGCTGGCAGACATGGGTTTGCAATTGGTCTCACCTTATGATCAAACAAGCATAGTAGGTACTAAAAGTTTAAATGCATGCCGAACTAGAGTTAGCGTAGACCAAGTTCTGCTAGAAAATTAAATCAGGATCAATAATGTTCAATTTAATTATAAACAGTGTGAAGATCACACAACATGCTCTACTAGAGAATCTGGATGCATATCATATGGCTTCTGATAAACTGACTAATCAACAAGTCTATTGATTTAGGGCAATTTTAAGAACCAATTATCAAATAAAATCATATGCAAATAGTTTACGGATTCAATGGAAAGACCGGCCTTTCAGCTAGTTATCACTGTTAAACTCTCATCAGTTTCAAAGCTATTACATCAGTCTTCAAAGTCGAAATTAATTCAATACTCAAAGCTTTAGTGAAATTTATTTATCACAGTAATGTATCATGATGGCTTTATCCAGGCACTATATGACAAAATGAATTTCCGCACTTTATCTGCAGGTAATATCACACTGGCATATACCACTGTTGATAATAACTGTGATTTCTATGGGGTTTTTATACAAGTGTACATTCCTCAGATTATTTATTTATGTTTGTACTAACTAAATGTGTGTACACTATATTTATTAAGAAGGATATTAAATCAAACAAATATGGATGCACGAGAACTTTTACATTTTTTGTTAGCATGCAGTAATCTTTTCTTCAACAATTAATACAAAATCAATTAAAATATCCACTGTTTGTCTCTTCCAGAATCATGAGAAAAAAAAACCCAGGAAATAATTGCACAGATCAGAGCCAGATTATAAAAAATAAAATGATGTGTTAAAAGAATTAATACAATCTTCATATATGAAAAATACCTGTAAATTTTATCAATAATGTCCATACCGTATACTTTATTAGATGAAAAGGTAATGTGCTACCCTATGCACTAAGATCCTGAACTGCATCTCAAATATATGGTCAACATATTGATCAAGCATAGAGGATGTCATCTTTCGACACAGTTAACTTATTTCTTCTTATGTTCTTCACAGCAGGTGCCAAAATATTTTCTTACAATCATAGACATTATCAATTATATGAAAATTGAGACAAAAGTTTTCTATTTGTTATGCAATGTTCATTTTTAAAAAAATCATTTTCCGATAAATTGTGGCTGCAAATGCAGTGAATGTGCTTACAGTTACAATATTAGGTTGTACAAGTTCACTGTCTGTCTTTCTGTCTCTCTGTCTCTGTCTCTCTATCTCTCTCTCTCTCTCATACATTCATACACTTCATGTTGTCTTAGGTTACAGAGAACTAAGGACACTAAAACTGCATTCACAGGAAATGCAGGTTACGTGTGATAAATGCAGCGACTTATACGAAACAACGGCAATCCTTCTGCAGCTGTAATACTGAACAAATTCATGGAGTTCATAGTATAGCTGAGCACTGATTTTCCATCAGATTTGTTTTAAGAGAATAAGTAAGCTTGATTCATTATAATATTGTAGAGTCTGATATGAACTGTGTAGATATTATTTCAATCAAATATTCCATGCAATGTTGAATGAAACGAATCAAAATACCAACATGAACCTTTTACATTAAAAGTTAGCACAGAGCATCTATTAATTCAAAATATTTAACATTTCTTGCTACAATCTTGCCAAAAATTCCTTTGTTGAGGAAAGCACAAAGCATTATGACAGGACAGCCATTAATGGCATTTCTGAATATGTGGCACATACTTGAGAATACAGCTTCATGCATATCTTATAATAACCATTTTTATTGACAGTGCACTTGCATATTTCACTCTCTACCCAAACATGTTTAGCAAAAGCAAAACAGAAAGAAAGAAAAAAAGGAACAGGCCAACATATTGAAGTTCTCTAATCATAGTGTTAACAAAAACTCACATTGCATTAACTTATGCAGTTAAGGACTACAAGGAAGAAGGTTTGGGGCTATGATCCTTGGCATAATTATCAAATTGGTATTTTACATCAAACGAAACAAAATGTATGCAAAGAATAACACTTTAAGGCTTTTTTGTATTTATTCCTCTCTTCAGTCCCATCCTCAAATGCAGCTTCTCTCTACCAGTGGTGGATACACATTCTCAGACTTCTGTGAACTTCTCAAAAGCAAAGGATATTCTTCAAAATATTTCTAGTAGTGCACTGGTTCTATAACATCATGTATACACACACTGATGCAATCACATGAACATGTCTATACAAATAAATTACACTGTCTAAGCATTTTCATTTATGAACATTTTGACCCAATATGACTGTTAGTGCCACATTAGCGTGATACAAATGATTGCCAGTGTCAACACTTTGCAACCTGAATGTTTCCGATCGACAACTTTTAACCAAAATGTGGCCTGTCCTGCTACAATGACAGCATATAAATCGTTGCTAGTATCAATACATGTTTCAACTTGTAAGACCTGACCGTTACCCCAAGATACATTGAACAAAATTATTATTGGCACAAAAAGGTGTATCGTTATTTGTACAGCACAAGTACAACCCACCGCATGCCACGAGTAATGTTACCTGAGCAACGTGAGCAGCAATCTGGTTACGGGGGGCCTGTATCTCCTTCTCCGCCTGCGTCAGCTTCAAGCCTTTTGTATTGGCCTATAGTTGGTATAGGTAATGAGTAATGTTATGTTTCAGCCACAGCTTTGTATTAAATTAGAGAGCGATTGTACAGAATTATTATTGTCAGATAATACAACTCATATAGATGTATGAGGCAATACAACACAGCTTAAATATAAAGCCGAATTCAGTTTACAAAACTACAATTTGTGACAAATGATGATTTAAATAATTTATGTATGATCACAAAAAGGTATCTTTCCGTATCGAATGAAAATTTATTTTTTAAACACGTATTGATTATTGTCAAACACGTTGTCTTGTCTATTTATGGATTTCAGTATTAATTCAAACTTTGCCATTAGCGCTGATTGTACATGGTAATAATCAGATGGTCACTAACCACGTGCTTGCATATTTGTTGAAATAAGTAGACACATAAATGATACACAAGATTTAATATAAGCAGCGATTATATCCTAATCAATATTAGTTTGCATTTAATTATCTGAAATAAAGGCTGCAGAACATTACATATATGTATCAAGGATAATTTCTATAAACAGTTACTCAGTTATGCTACTTGTTTGTTTATCATACTTTTATTTGAACATTTATGTTCATAGTAAAGATAATTGTTTATGAAACAACAGTTCCAACATTTCAGAGAAGATAGAATACGGGAAAACAGGAAAGTTTCAAATACCAACATACATCAGCTTTGGTGTCCTCATATTGTTTTCTAGTTTTGGTAAGTTCTTCCTCAAGGGCCTTAATTGTTGCTTTCATCCCATTAGACTAAACACAACAGGAACATGCAATATATCGGATTAGTAAAGCCATTCGAAACAATTGATTCTGTACGTTTCTCTATCAGTCTAAATTTCTTTCCTGAGCAAAGTCTTTTTGTATGATTAAAATTTAGAAGTTTGACAAACATAAATGCATCCTGAATGAACTGAAAACTATCAAATATACACGTTTATTACATGCATAACCTAATTCTGCACGTTTAGCTTAAATTGAGATATGCAAAATATACTTTGCTAGGCAAGAAAGACATAAGGTCTATTGTGAAGTGACTATTAACGTCGTTACCATCACACAATAATACAAAACATAGTACAAATCGTAAAGAATATAAATAACGCTTTGGTCTATCAGATAAACTGGTATGACTGTTGCTGGTATGAGAATAATGTTGTTAACACTGTGTTTTTTCTTCGTTGAAAAGGTAATGTGCAAGACTTATGCACTAAGATCCCGAACTGCATCACAAAAATATGGTAAACACATTGGTCAAGAATTGAAAAAAGTCATCTTTTGACACAGTTAATTTATTTCGTCATACGCTCTTCACAGAACGTGACTAATATTTTCTAATAATCATAGATATTATCAATTATATGAAAATGGGGAAAATAGTTACCTATTTGTCATGGAATGTTAATTTTACAAAATCATTTTTCGATAAATTGCGACTGAAAATGCAATTAATTTAATTACAGTTGGTTACACAAGTTCACTGTCTGTCTGTCTGTCTGTATGTATGTCCTTTTATCTCTCTTATACATGCATACACTTCATGTTGCCTTAAACTAAGGACATTAAAACTGAGGTCATCAGATATGCAGGTTACAGATCAAATACACAGCGACTTCTACGAAACAATGGAAAACCTTCTGCAGCCGTAAAACTAAAGTGCTTCATGGAGTTCTTATTACACATTAGTACGGATTTTCCATCCTTTTGATTTGTTTTCAAGAGAATAACCAAGTTTGTTTCCTTACGCCCTTGTACAGTAAGAACTTAATAGTGTTGCTACTATTTAATCAAACATTACCTGCAATAGTGAATGAAAACAATCAAAAGACCAACAAGAAACTATTGACATTAAATGTTAGCAGAGAACATCAATTGATTAAACACATTTATCGTTACTTTTTCAAAACTTACAAAACTCCCTTTGTTGAGCAAAACACAAAGGTTCTGATTAACATATTAATTGTATTTCGGAACCTGAGGCACTTAATTGAGACTACATCATCATGCATATCATATAATAACGATTTTAAGTGCCACTTGACTGGCATCTTTCATTCTCTACTCAAAATGGTTTAAAAACAGAAAAGAACATCAAAGATAACAGGACAAGATATTGAAGATCTCAAATCAAAGTGTTAACAAAAACTCACATGACATTAAAAGATGCAGCTAAGAACCACAAGGAAGAAGGGGCAGTGATCATTGGCATAATTATCAAATTGCTATTTTACATCAAACGAAACAAAATGTATGCAAAGAATAACACCCTTAGGCTCTTTTGTATTTATTACTCTCTTCAGTCCCATTTTCAAATGTTGATTCTCACTACCAGTGGTGGATACACAATCTCGAACTTCTGTGAACTTCTCAAATGCAAAGGATAGTCTTCAAAATATTTGTAGTAGTGCACTGGTTCTGATGCAATCACATTCACATATATATGCAAATAAATTACACTGTCTAAGCATTTTCGTTCATGAACATTTTGACCCAAAATGATTGTTAGTGCCATATTAGCATGATACAAATGATTACCAGTGTCAACACTTTGCAACCTGAATGTTTCCGATCGACAACTTTTAACCAAAATGTGGCCTGTCCTGCTACAATGACAGCATATAAATCGTTGCTAGTATCAATACATGTTTCAACTTGTAAGACCTGACAGTTACCCAAAGATACATTGAACAAAATTATTATTGGCACAAAAAGGTGTATCGTTATTATTTCATCACAAATACAACCCACCGCATGCCACGAGTAATGTTACCTGAGCAACATAATCAGCAATCTGATTACGGAGGGCCTGTATCTCCTTTTCTGCCTGCGTCAGCTTCAAGCCTTTTGTACTGGCCTATAGTTGGTATAGGTAATGAGTAATGTTATGTTTCAGCCACAGTTTTGTATTAAATTTAGAGAGCGATTGTATAGAATTATTATTGTCAGATAATACAACTCATACAGATGTATGAAGCAATACAACACTGCTTAACTATAAATCCGAATTCAGTTTACAAAACTACAATTTGTGACAAATGATAATTTAAATAATTTATGTATGATCACACAAAAGACTCTTTCCGTATGCAAATGCAAATTTATTTTTTAAACACTTATTTATTTTTGTCAAACACGTTGTCTTGTCTATTTTGTGGATTTCAGTATTAATTCAAACTTTGTATGGCATTTAGCACCGACAGTACATGGTAATATTCAGTTGGTCAGTAACCACGTTTTTACATTTTCTTAAATTAAGTAGACACATAAATGATACACAAGATTTAATATAAGCATCGATTCTATCCCAATCAATATTATTTTGCATTTAATTATCTGAAATAAAGGCTGCAGAAAATTATATATATTTATCAAGGATGATTTACATAAACAGTTACTCAATTATGCTACGTGTTTGTTTATCACACTTTTATTCGAACATTTATGTTCATAGTAAAAACAATGTTTTATGAAACAAAGGTTCCAAAATTTCAGAGAATGGAGATTAGCGGAAAACAGGAAAGTTTCAAATACCGACATACATTAGCTTTGGTTTCCTCATATTGTTTTCTTGTATTGGAAAGTTCTTCCTCAAGGGCCTTAACTCTTGCTTCCATCCCTTTAGACTAAACACGACAGGAACATGCAATATCTTGGATTAGTAAAGCCATTCGAAACAATTGATTCAGTAAGTTACTCCACCAGTTCAAATTGCTTTCCTTAGCAAAAGTGTTTTGTATGATTACAACTTAGAAGTTTGATAAAATTAATTGCATACTGAATGAACTGAAACATATCAAATATGCGTGTTTGTTACATACGTAACCTAATTCTAAACGTTTAGGTTAAATGGAAATATGCAAAATATAATTTGCTAGCCATGCAAGGCATAACGTCTATTGTGAGGTGACTATTAATATCATTACCATAATAAATTAGTATAAACTATAATACAAGTCGTAAAGAATGTCAATAACGTTATAAGAAACACTCGTATGATTGTTGCTGCTATGAGACTAATATTGTTAATATTGTCTCTTTTATTCGTTGAAAAGGTAATTTGCAAGACCCGTGCACTAAGGTCCTAAATTGCAATTCAAAAATGTGGTCAATACATTCATCAAGCATCGGAAAATGGCTTCTTTCGACACATTTAACTTATTTCTTCATAGGTTCCTTACAAAACGACCTAAAATATTTTCTAATAATCATAGACATTATCAGTTATATGAAAATTGGACAACATCTACCTATTGGTTATGTAATGCTTATTTTATAAAATCATTTTCTGATAAATTGCAACTGAAAATTCAGTTAATTTACTTTCAGTTGCAATACTAGGTTGCAAAAGTTAACTGTCGGTCTGTCTATATGCATGTCTTTCTCTCTCTCTCTCTCTCTCTCTCTCACTCACTCTCTCGTACATGCATACACTTCATATTGTCTTAAAGTAATGACATTAAAATTGCATTCACCATAAGTGCAGGTTAATGGCAAACCTCCTGCAGCCGTAAAACTAAAATGCTTCAGGGAGTACATATTATACCTGAGTACGTATATTCCATCGTTCTGATTTGTTTTGAAGAGAATAACCAAGTTTGTTTAAATATGTCTTTGTACAGTATGAAATTAATAGTGTTGATGTTATTTCAATCTAACATTACCTGCAATATTGAATGAAAATAATCAAAAGACCAATAAGAAACCATTGACATTAAATGATTAAATGTTAGCAGATAACATATGTTGATTCAACACATTTAACTTGACTTTCCCAAATCTTACAATATATATATATATATATATATATATATATATATATATATATATATATATATATATATACAAAGAGAGAGAGAAAGAGAGAGAGTTAACTAATACACTTGTAGAATGCTGCTTAAATGTCACATATGTGCATATTATTTGCTTTCCACACTGGGAAAGATGTGAGAGTTGATATAGAAGATAGCCTATAAATCATGTCCTCATGGTAGAGTCAGGTAAACTACCATCTATTGATGAAAGAAGTACGATGTAAACACATTCGGCATTCTTAATTTCTATACTGGTAAAATCTCCGACGAATCAGATTGTTAAAGAAAGCTTTATAAGATTTGTGATTCTAGTGTCATCTGCGTTTAAGAATAGAAACTCTGTGATTTCTTTGTACAAAATAACATGTGGTACTACTGTATTTTGAATGCTCTATTAAATTGGTAAGAAAGCTTAACTCAGAAATGGTCATTATGCCCCACCACAAATACGTGTGTCATGTGATGTTACCGGTATTGTTAACCTGCATTCAGATTTGCGTTTAGGTAATTGATAAGTGGAATTCATAACATAACGTAAACATGAACTTATATGATAACTATTCTTAGCATCGCATTCTAAATAAAAATGAACATGTCAATGAAACGCCAAGGTTCCGATGTGTTAGCCCTATCTACAACTTGGCAGATCGTTGAGATATTTAAGTCATTCAGGTCTATGCATTTCATTCGATGCAGCGAATCAGGTTGTTAAAATTTAAATGCTGTTCCTATACGATTGAGACAAGTGGAGCGTACAGGAAGAATGGACTCATCAATAGGCAATGTTCCACTGCCGGTTAGTGTTTGTACAAATACATCCATTCCCTTATATGCACATGTAATTAATTATATCTGCCTTATAGTCATACTTTCGATATTAAACTTACAAAGTATTCTTTTCAAATCATCTGCCTCCGCCATTTTTAGCCGACATACAATGCACCGCTGTTACAAACTACTGGTTATTGGCATTGCATACTAAGGGACACAACTCATGAAATCAAATAGATGGCACTAGGACAAAGCGCAGAAATATCTGTACGAGCCGCCAAGGTGTAGATAGGGTTAACACATCGGAACTTTGACTAGCGAAAATGATGAAAAGGTAACTTTATAAATAATACCTTAAACTGTGTGCGTATCTACTTTTCAGCCGTGTACGCTTCTTAATAATCGGACAAGTTCCTTGTGAAAGATAGAACGTATGTTTTATTGACTGAGTGGAGATAAATTAATACTTACCCATTCTTTTATTTGTTTTTCTTCCTGAAGAATATAACAAATATTATATTAGAAACGTTGAAGCAGATGTAGCTTATTTTGTCTCAGACATTCGATGCAAACGTATGCGAAAGATGTAATTACAGCGTATATGGCTACTTTACCCGACTATAGCACAACGCTGCAGTTTGACCTGGAAAGGTTGTGTCAGACATATCTTTAAACTTTTCCCTTTCTCTTTATGCAGAAGAAGTGAAAATAAGGAACTGCATAATTAGGTACCATATAATACATATAACTGTAAATTATAGACTGGCCTACTTAGACTGTATGATACCAGTAAGAAACATATTGATTCTATTTCTGCAAGGAAATAACCTCATTGTGCAATTTATTTGATACATTCACATTTGGTTATAAGTCTTCCATAGCTATATTAACCCTTCTATCTGTCGTGTTGGGGGGGGGGGGGGGGTCATGGATCAAGTGATTACAAGTCGCCATTTTTTTAAGCTAGCATTCTATCAAATTGCACATAAATGATGTTTCTCCGAAAAAAATCATTGTTATCAATCGTGTAGAAGCCTCGCGCAACATTATCTGAGCCTACATTGATGATCGGGAAAAAATAACTTTTTTTTCATGTCAATTGATCTTGATTGGGCTAATGTCCTATAAACATGGAGACTTCTTCAGCCCAATAAATATCGCCCTGCCCCGTTATTGAACTAAACTTTCAAAAATTACATGTGGACGGATCTTAATTGGGCTCATTTCCTAAAAAATAAATTGAATACTTTAGCACAATAAACATCACTTTGCCCCAGCATCTAGACACAAGTTGATACCAAGAAAACAATATATTCACCATGTCGTTGACTGGGATAATTTCCTTTAAAAAGTAAAACTGGTTGAACCCAATCAACGTCAACCTGGTCAGTGATGAGTCGCTTTCGTCCAAATAATTGATATAAGTCACAAGTGTCAAATATTCATTAAGCAAAATTCCGTAAAAATGTAATCGATCGACATTAGCATCCCTACTTCACTTCTTACTCGACTTGATCAAGTTTTATATTGATGGGTTATATATGATAATTCTTTTGAATATCCGGGTAACAATGTGGATGATAAAATACATCTGCGATTGACCATTCTACTCGTGTAATCATATACTGCTGGCGTGAATTATGTACTTTGTCTTCGATCGAAATTCGAAACAGTATAGTCTCAATAAAAATGTTTTTTACACGCGATAAAATCGCGAGTTGATTAACCGCGGCTATGTCGTTCACACGATTATCTGGAAACAGTTTAGGCCATTACGATATTAACTCAACGTCGAAGATTTTGGCTGCTTCAGCATGAACTCTATCACGTAATATTCGTCCAGCGATGTGCATTACTTCGTCAAACATATACTTGAACGGGATCACATTGAGAATTCCAAGTGCGGTGAGCTTTTAGTTAATGATAATCGACCATTCTCATATTCGTCGCTAGCCATTGCACAATTCAATCTATCATAAACGTCCACGTTTGAACGTAAATATTCTACATAATCATACTCTGATTCGTCAATGAAAGTTTGATACACCCACGAAAAATACAGTTTATTGTTCACATAAGGATTTTCTATCACGTGATTATAGTGATAAAGCGCCTATGGACTGGGTCCACAGATGATAATCTCTCGCCGTATTGAATTAATAATTCGGCAGGGTGTGCGTGGGTAAACGTTTTTGTTTTCTGTTTATTGTATGTTTGTCCAGGCACATACATGATTGTCTATCCAATCGCCTCCACCTGTGCTTATATTGCAGGGTAGCAAAATGTATTTCAGTTACACATCTAAATCTATGAGTGATTCATTCAGTAGCTTTCATGAATCATAACCAGAATGCCAAAAATAAATAAATAAACCCCCAAAACCCAAAAACATTTGTGTAAACCACGTATTGACAATTGAAACACCGTCTTCTAAATGAGAAGTCACGTTTTCTTTGTTCTAGAGATGACTCGACCTGATAATATCTAACTTGTGCACTGACTTGAGCTATTTCTTCCACGGAAATCTTACCCTCCCGTCTAATACAACTACATGATTGACTCTCACAAAACAGCTCCGGTGGCCTAGTGGTTAGAGCGGCAGCCTCGGATGCCGGAGGTCGTGGATTCGATCCCCGGTCGAGTCATACCAAAGAATTGCAAAAATGGTACTAACAGCTGCCTCGTTTGGCGCTCAGCATTAAGAGGTTATTGTTAGGACTGGTCTGCCCGGTGTCAGGATAATGTGACTAGGTGGGACATCATGCCACATGTCTGCGACATGATGCCCAGTGCTAGACATCACTAAAAACTGCCACACTGCAGACATCGTAGCGATATGACTGAAAAGTTGTTAAAGCTATTTTAAAAATCCAAATCACACACACACACACAGACTGTCACAAATCTTTGAAGCGGAATCCACTATGTTCTGCTGTCTTTAGTATTCATTATATCTCGCAATATCCCACGAAACTACAGCGACTACATTGCCTCTTCACAGCAACTCCGCATGACTATAACTGGTACTTATGCTGTACTTCTTGTTCCAGAAATAGCACCTGATCTTTCGCGGTGTTATCGTAACAGTTTTCGTGATGACATCACAAACATATGTTCTCAGGGGTTGATTGTGAAAAATGCGATGTGTATTCCTTGACAGCTATGGCAGTATTCATGCGGTGGTGCTTCATTGCATTGTATATCCGTCGTGGTTTTAACTTCTATTAAGTGCCTTAGTCGTGTTGCGGTTAAGCATTACTTGGAAAATACGTTGGCATGTTTAACTTAGATGTTCAACATCGTACCCGCATCACACAGTACCACCTACTTCAGCTCCGTGATAAAATAATCTTCAACTTGTCATCCCGCGATCACACCGATATATGATACTGACACAGTTCGAATCACTTATGTAATATGATGTCAGTGACAGACGTAGTCGCATGTACAATTTACCTCGAATACTTTTGGCGTTTCTCAGAAGTATCAAACGATTCTGTGATACACATCTGGCACATACACTGTCCATTCATAAAGGTACGAGAGACAATCAATTATTTCGTGAAACAGAAAAATAATACAAAGTGTATATATTTAAAATTAAGTATAATATTCAATGTGGTACCATCACGGCCCCAGATATAGAATCATATATTAGTGATGCGAAACGATTATGATTGTGGGCACGTTCATGACGATATCTAGCCCAGTACATATACGGGAATATTTTCATTTATGTTTCCAACTGTATCTGATTTTGGCATTTTTTATATCTCCATTGTGCTATATTTAATGTATACATACGTTTTTGTATTTAACTAGCAACGTCTCCTAAACATTTTACAATAAAAATAATAGTCAGCACTATATTCTAACATGGCAAATACTGCCATATCATAGTTGTAATACGGACGTCTTTGTACAGTAATAAATAGAACGCACTTGTTTGTGTTGCGATCAATACATATGAGTATTCATCTTCTATCATAATGCTTTTCTATGGAGAATGAGCCGCATAGGTCGACGGAAATATTAGTGCTCACGTTAAATCGTCTCTTTGTGCTGTAGCTACGTAACAAAATGTGACTCGATTAATCCCAAAGCGTAGAGTTGTGAAATGTTTGATTTCGGCTTGTATTATATATTGATGTGATTTTTAAATATGCTCACGAATACAAGCCACGGCTACCAGCGTGGGATCATTTAGCAGGGGTGGCACGATTTGGTTAGAACTATTTTACGCTATGTTATACTTGATTAGGCCAACTTTGGCACGTGTTTCATCTAAGTGGTCACAAATAACTGGTTCCTCCGAGATACTTTTTTGCACTGTTGTGATTTTGGTACGAGTCGGCGTGATAGTATTCATGACATATACGTCGCCACGGACTAACCCCAATAGGGTATTAAGTATATTGATTCTGGAGGATACCAAGTTAAGTTAATTGTCAATATTATTAATTCGCATTACAGCTGATCATGCCACCCTGACTTTGTTATCTCTGGTGGTAAATTGTTTTTAATTCAAAGATATAGAGTTGGAATGTTATAATGTTATCCTTGATTAGTTGAGTCGTGTATCAATCTGTGTAAGTTTAGACTCGACGTCTGCATTGTGAACTTCAATCAATGACGATGTTTTATTTAGCTCACCGAAGGAACCACCTTTGTTTTTTTTGTTTTTTTTTTCCCGTGGTAGTCAGCGTACGTATTTCATGTTGTAGTCCTTCCATGAAATCTGTTATCGATATGGCATAGCTAATTACCCACAGCCGTGAGGATAGTGTTAAAAGTCAGGTATGATATAATATGAATCCGTTGAATTATATTCGGAACAGTTCGAAAGTCACGGTATATTCCCAGCCGATTGCTGAATGAGGTGATATCATTGTGTTGTGTTTTAAATGCTTTTCCAGCCGAACGTAATCATAAGTTGCAGACACGGTCGTATTCCATTTCTCTTGAACTGTGTTTACTCATATTGTGATGCCTTAATCTCTTCAAGGATAATAGGGGTCCTTGTTGTACACTTTGATCATTCACAGCAACAATTCCCATTTAACATCTCGTTCCAGCTGAGCTATGTTGGCATCGATCTCGATAATTCTATATGCGCACACAATGTATCGAATTCATCGATGCTCTTTTTTATGATTGTTGCTATTAATCATCAACGAGACGATTCATGATTGTATTCTCACGATTTTCAGTATCTGAATGAAGATGACACCATATTTTCCTCAGTTTCTATTCGAATATGTCTCACGAGGTATTTATCTCGTCTAACTTCGCAAAGGGTTCCAATCTTCCAATATCAGATTAAGTTACTGATATCTCTCTTGCTGCTTCGGCGAGGGCGGTTCTGTATCCCAGTGAATTATGAACAGAGCCTCTTTGAATAATGTTTATGCGTCCCGGTCCGCTTTGTTGCATTTGTAACGGCCAGGCAATTGACCACCGCTGTGGATGTGTAGTCTACGTATGAACACCTAACTGGCCAGTAGTCTTTGTGATTCAGGTATAAGTTTTTTCACAACGTCATCAATTGCAACTGGATGTGCTAAATTCGTTGAAATTTTCTTACCGACATTAATCGCCTCTGTCATAGTTGCTGCGGTTAGTGGCAACAATTTCGAGGTTTGATAGTCTTATAGTATCAGGGTTGTAACAACGACGAATAAATTCTGACCAGACGTTAAAATGCGCTCATGGGGACACGGCATCTAATTAGAGTCAGTCGCCGTGACTAACACTGATGTTGATTTATTTTGATCCGTGTATGATTTACATTCCACATTGGCTTCCACCTATAGTATTGGTATATTTGTGGTTGTTTCATTGTTCATTCCGACCGGCCCATCCATCGTTGCCCCGTCAAGACGTAGTATCTACAGAGTTACGCATTTATTCGATCACAACGAGATAGTAAACCCGTGGAGACAATCACAGTCGTAATTGCATCATGTTCATTATAAACTCTATTCTTATGTTAAAACGAGAAGTTGCGTCTGCACGATAAATGTAGTTACGTTTTAATAACCCGAAAGAATGGTCACTACAATGATTGGAGCAATGCCGCTTTGATCCTCGATTCAAGAATTATTTGACAAGCCAGTAGCAAGAAATGCCGTGTTGTGAGTCACTGAAGCTAAATGAGCGACGACAAACGCTGTCGCCGATGTTGAATACGAATGAATCCGCATTAAAGGTAACCTGGAAATTGTGCCACCACGGGAACAGCAACCGCCACCTCCAATATTAGTGTCATAACTTACTGATTATCCAGATCTTGGCACAATAAGATATTTTATATCGCCATCGCTTACGTATCCGTGTTTGTAATTTTCATGCGTTAACGACGTCGACTTTTGTTGTTTATCTCGATATAATTTCCACGCGGCACATCCAGCTTAGATCGCGATAATTAACGCCGCGACTACGTTATCGTCAACGACTCCGATATCTGTCAATTACAAAAACTTTGACACTAGAGCGTCAATTTTAGCTGGATGAAAATTCATGGCACCAACAACTAATTTTATCAATCATTATTTGAGCGCAAACGGATATTTTTAGCCATGTTTATAATTTATATCACAGGGATTTTAGATGGCGTCGGGTTTGGATTCGAGTTGATATCATCTTTTAGGAGCTAATTGTCGTGACTAGAATGCTTATTGCCCTTGACAAAACAATAACACACACTACCTGTAGTGTCCTTAGACAATATTTGCACTGGAACGAATATACTCGCGATACTACTCCACAATATCACATCATCAGTGGTATATATGTATGCTATTTCATTATTTGTGGATCTACATCGGTTTTAAATGTGTCTTCAGTGTTTGTAGTTCCTTCTCTACAGGTACATACATAATCTTGTTTTACACGTATTTCCTCGAGATCTGTGCATGCATTTCAGCATCGGCTATTTTAAAGGCGGAGGCAACGCTGATTTCGATCCTCGAGATGTGACTTCAAAATGTCATCAATAAAGAATGTATTACTTGCGACTCCAGTAACATAAACTACTCAGCGATACCTGTGACATATAAGATACCCCACTTGTTGATGGAGAAAATCGGGATGATCTGTGATAGCATCACAGACAATTAGTGGTAAATTTAAGGGATCGGCTCGGACAAAATATTTGATAAGTTTTGTTTGGTAACATTTGTGGTATTGTTGCTGTGATCGTGTGTTCACGCGTTGGCGTCGTGTGGCATTCTTGAAGAAATACTTTATACAATTCTTCTACAACATACTGATCTTTGTATGTAGTTTCCCCCCGACAGCGACCGTAATTCGTTGCCTTGCAGCATAATTATAAACGGATGGCAATCTCGGGATAAAATATAAATTCCCTTTGGTATCTTCACAAAATTTGCTGTATTTCGCCGACAATTATATTTTGTTTTTCGCGATTAAGTTTGTATCTTTCAATTAATCGAGTTCAAAACCTTTAATATTGCATCGAACAATTTTTGTTTTGATTCCTCACATGGGGACTATCTATTGCGGATCCAAGTGCAAAGAGTCGAAGCTCTATATTATCATGGGGGTTATATCCATCCACAGAGTCGACTCCGGCTTCACCACGTTTGGCGTGGGATCATATTCGACATATCCTTGTGGAGGGATTCATTTTGCATTAATTTTAATTTCTGTAACATGTTTAACTGTTGCAAACTCCGACATTTGGGCGCTTATCAAAATATATTATCTTACACCTGTAATACTAATTGACCTCTTTGTATATAGCATATATATATACATGTATTATAACAATACATAAGGTAGTACTAGACTCAACATGAAGAGTGTCTCCTTGTGGGCTGAAGCAAAATCATCAAGATTTCCCAAAATACTGCAAATGGTTTAAATAAAATTTCAGCCAAAGTATATAAAACAAATACAAAATAGGTCAGAGATGAACTGATAACATAATAGTAAGTGGTAAACGATTATATTGAATCTGACGAATATTTTTGCTTTCTATACGAATCTTTACAATCATAATTACCAATGTATGCCATGCGTGATTTGTACTTTTTTCTGAAAGCAGTTATATAAATACTTACTCTTTCTTTTCTCTCTCTTTCCTCCTGAAATAAAATAAAATATATCTGACATTAGACAAAGTGAAGTAAATTCCGCTTATCTGCTCTTAAAACGGGAACGGACACGCATACCCATATCCGCAAGGGGAATTACTGTGTATGTCAATACATTACGCCAAAATGGAGGGAGTTAGAATAACCGTACTGTACGGGTTGTCTCGCATTTATATCTCTGAATTTCAAATTTTCTTTCTTTGCTCTGTATTGAGGAGATTTATTAACGAAATCAAAGTTTTCCACCAGACAGTACTTGTGATTGTTTAGGTAAACTATATAATGCGTGCCTGAATGAAACAAACATATAAAATGGCAAACAACCCATCAAGTCTGCAATTTATACAGTTTTATTCTTATCTCACGCCTTTCGCCCTCAAATGATGCTTCTAATATTATATAATCACCAATCTCCCAATGGTTACGTGGGCCCATTACATAAGAAAAACCGTACCCTGGACGCCGTAAAGTGTTTTCAGGAATGATTGCAGAGAACTTTAAGATGCTCATCTTTTTATTTCTTGGCAAACATTATCCTTCATGTTCTTTCCCAAATCAATAAATTGTCACTTCAATACTTTAATAACTTAATCTGTACACTTGAAGATTTTATTTTATTATCATCAAAACCGTATAATTTTGCCATTTCCTACATCATATAATATAGAAGAAATTATCCTTTCCTTTACTACGACTACGTTTTGAAGAAAAGAGGATGATAACTACAAGTCAAGGCTGGAGGCAAACAACTGGTAAAAATGGACAGTTTATGTTGTGACCGCTCCGGTGTCCTAGGTGGTTAGAGCGTCCGCCTTGATTGCGGCAGGTCGCGGGTTCGAACCCAAAAACCAAATCAATCCAAAGGCAAACAAATGCTCCTAACAACTTCTCTGTTTTACGCTCAGCATTAAGAGGTTATTGTTAGGACTAGTCCGCCTGGTGTAAGGATAATGTGACTGGGTGGGACATGATGCTACATGTCTGCGTCATTATGTCCCGCTGCTAAACGTCACTATAAACTGCAACACTTCAGACATCATAGCAATATGACTGAAAAATTGTTAAAGCTACTTTAAAAATCCAATTCACACACAGACAGTTTGTATTTAATTTTACAAAATGTACTAAAAAAAAGTGTATTTTTTGTGTCGGAATTTAAGTACCTATAATGATGCCACATGGATAAAAGCAGAATTAAAACAGATGATTGGTACAATGGACCCGATAATCTCAAGAGTTACCAGAGTGATATATATATATATATATATATATATATATATATATATATATATATATATATATATATATATATATATATATATATATATAAGGGACAATAACTACGGTCCATAATTTTATCCTCAGCCGCATGTGTTGCTGCCACATATTGAAGAATTCTGGGGACAAAACCAAGCAAGGAAAATGTTTAATGTTTAAGAAATCCGAATTCAATTTTGCAATCTACTGTCCAACGTAAACCCGTCATTGCCTCTACCCAGCATGACACAGTTAGCCCCAACGGGATTGATACATGTTTGATCTCTTTTAATTTAGTCCCGCGGGTTGCCGTAAGCACACACGTTATGTAAGTGAGCCAGCGGTTAGAGTCTTCTGCTGATGACAGTTGACCAGAAATAAGAACACAAAGGTTTAAACATCCATTATTATACTACTATAGTCTGCAGAAATTCTATGTACCAAAATCCCGCAGAAAGTGTATTCAGACAGGCAAGTATATGGAATCGATCAATAAATGTTGCTTCTTTGTTTGTATTCGACTTATACTTTCTGTAAATCCGCGCTGTTTCGTTTTTGTGATCGTAATTGTCTGTGCTTTTGTATTCTGCCAGCACAATCTCAAACACAGCTTCGCGTAAAATTGGATCTTTTGCTGCCGAGTACAATGTACTGATCGTGTTGAGACAGCTCTGTGTGGCCGCAAGTAATTCGGAATAGATACACGCTCGTGAATGTGGTCGCATCGAAATTAATTTGCTCGCGCCACCAGGAACACCAGTTGCTATCGATATAGCTCCGACAACAATACCTATCGGTGTACTTACAATGGTTGATGTTGTCGTGATTCCAGTCAAACCAGGACCAACAGTTGCTGCTACAGCAAAACCGCAGGTAGCATCCACTATCAAAAACGTGTGTTTGTATATTCCGATCAGCACGGTCCTCTTAGTAATTTCATTTTGCATTTGTTGTTCCGCTTCAATTATTTTTTTTTATGTACGTAAGACTGAGGGCCCATCATATTTTTCTATCAATAATACAATCGCGTATTTCAATTGCCCTACATTCAGACCTTGTCCGGTCTCACGATTAGGTGTTAGCACAATACGCATGCGAATTTAAACAAACAAATACCCCGTTTTACTGCCACACTTGTCATACTTTTATTTGTTTTTAAAAACAGCTGCCTCCGGAATATCTAAATTTCGGACCATAGTGGGATATACTTATTCAACACCCTTTTCATCTGTAAACACGCCTATTACGCCGGCACCCTTTATATTAAACAATCGTTTATGCCGAATAACTATTGCCCGAAAAAGTGTGTCCTTGTTGAAGACCAGGTTTGTTTTTACTGCTAGCCCAGACAATGTTTGCTTAACATCATTAACATGGGAGGTAGCTCATCATTGTAGAAGCAATCCAGGCGAGATTATGAATGCGCTGTCGCAGTGAATGCCATAGCATTTTCACCTGCCCGTACGACGATTCCAAGTTGACCTCAAGTTGGTAATGGCACATTAGGGTGACTTCAGCGGTCAATTTCTACTTGACCCTTATCAATGTTATAGTTCAGTGTATGCGAGGGTCTGTTAACACCTTTTTGAAGTAGATATTCATTAACAAGTGGAGCGAAATTAGTACTGACGATAACATCCTCTGCCAGCATTTTGTACATTCTGCAACCTCAGTTGTTAATAATCAAATTTAATTATCAGCACAAACGTAAGAGACGATTATGTATCCTTCTGGATAAACGTTGAATATTTAAATCTGAATTTCATCTCCGGCGATTAACGATTATGATTCTGTGTATGTGAGAAAAGTTTACAACATGGCCAGATTTATTATTTATTGATATTTATTATTTCTGATGTAATTTTAATTTCAGTTTATGTATGTATATAATGGGAGTAGTGAAGGGGGATACTAGAGCGACAATGGGAATTAGCATTACAGACCCCCCTTGGGAACATATAGCGACAAGGGAAATTTAACATGGAGAAAAATCGTGGGAACATATAGCGACAAGGGAAATTAACATGGAGAAAAATCGTGGGACTGTTGAGCGTCAAGGGGATTTGAACATGGAGAAAAATCGTGGGAACATATAGCGACAAAGGAAATTAACATGGGATTTTTTTTTTAAAAAAAATTAAAAAATAAAAAAGGGGTAGGCAATTGAAAGGCTATCTCTTTTCGAGAAATATGGCTGGCCCTGAAAAGGGCCTTTGGGATTTTTTTTCTTCTTTTAACTTCTTAACTTTTTCCACCATCCTCTTATTTTGTCCATCATTCCTTTCTTGTTCTTCTTCTTTTCTGTTTCCGGCAGCCAGTCCGGGTGGCCCATGGCCCGGAACTTCTCTTGGATTTTCATCCAGTTTGTGTTCAGTTTTTCGAATTCATCCTTTTTTTCTATTTTCTTCTTCTTTTCTTTCCTTTGACCACTTTTCTTTGATTATCTTGACTTGTTCTCTCATCACTTTCCTCATCATCTCCTCTGCTTTCATCATTTGGTTTAAACCCCATTTCACATAGGACCACTCAGTCCACTCCAAAATATCTTTTAAAAAACACCTCACTTCAATAGCATAATCAAGGGCCTCTTTCAGTTTACCTACTTTCACATAGTCAAGTTTTATGAAGCCTCTTAACTTTTTAACTTACTCTTCAATCATGTCCACAATCAGATCCCTGGCAAGTTTTAGACTCGTCACTTGACTTTTGACAAAGTCCTTAGTAACTTCATGCATCCACTCCTTCTCTAGCCTTTCCACCACATAGGCTGCATCTGTCATCCTTTAGCTCATTAAATAGTTCAATACTCATTTTCTTGGGTTCTTCCGTAGAATGGTTCCAACGACAAACTTGATGGGTTCTTATAGTGAAAGCGCGGACGTGATGGAAAACATCCCCTAAAAACGTAAAATTGATCTTACCTAGACCATGACCAAACAACGCGCGGACGTGAAGGAAAACATCCCCCTACTTTCTCATTTCATATAATATAACCCTAACTATACTCTTCACATACGCTAAGAAACCCATAATCTACTATTCACACAAGCATACCTGAGCTCTTACAAACACAAACACACAAACACACAAACACATACCCTCACACTATCTTAAAAAAGAGTTAGTGTTTATTTTATTTTCACACTACTCTACCTACACACATTGGCAAATCGATAGTTATTTCTTTTCTAGAGTATTGGATAGCCCTGAAAAGGGCTGTTTTTTTTAACTCCAGATGCAACTATCTAATGATTGCACCTTCCTGGCCTGGCGCCACACACGCATCTTCTTCCCCAGTCTCCTTTCACCTTTCTTCTGGGGAGCGAAGAGGGAGGATGATTCGCTTCATCACCCCAATCCTCTGTCTCGGGAATATTGAACGACATCCTCTCTTCTCTTTTCTTTTCCTCCTCTTCCCTCTGTCTTCTCTCCTCCTCTTCCTTCTTTATTCTTTCTTCTTCTATTATAGCCTCCGCAGCCAGTTCATTGACCAGGCGCCTTACATATTCCAGATGTATCTGGAGTTCAAGAAGTTTGCTTATTCTACTACTATTCATTCTTGTGTTGATCAATCAACAAGGGTAGCTAGACTGCCCAGCGAGTTTCAATTTATAGTGAAAGCACGGACGTGAAGGAAAACATCCCCCTAAAAACATAAAATTGATCTTACCTAGATCATGACCAAAAACAACAACAACGCGCGGACCTAAAAGAAACACTCACTCACTTTTTATGCTACCCATCACTATTTTAAATTTTTTTCATAAATCACTTCAATAGACTATCCACATACGCAAAGCAATCCAATCTAACCCCAAATATACACCTCAAACACCAAAAAAGACATCATTTTAATCTACTATCCACACCAACTTACGTGAGCTCTTACAAACACAAACACACAAACACATACCCTCACATTTTTTAAAAAAGAGTTAGTGTTTATATTCACACTACTCTACCTACACACATTGGCAAATTAATAGTTATTTCTTTTCTAGAGTATTTGGGTAGCCCTGAAAAGGGCTGTTTTTTTTTTTGTTTGCTATGGCATTCTTTTTAGTTTCTAAGAATGCGATGTCCTCTGAGGATTGACTTTCTGGCGATAGGTCTGCTTCTTCGAAAAGAGAAGAAGAACTCTTTGGTGTCGATACGACAATCGACAAAGCCTCTGTCAGCTTCAGGTTGCTGCTGCTGCTGCTGTTGCTGCTGCTGTTGCTGCTGTCTCTGAAGTCTGTACTTCTCTGTCCATTCTTCTTTTTCCCTGTTCATTTCTTCTCTGAAGAGCTCTTCTATCAGGTCTTCAGTGATTTTTAACATTCTCACATTCTCTATTTCTTCTGGCTTCGGTATCAGACTGTGTCTGACCCTATGCAAATTCACGTAGGCTTCGTTGAGCTTAGCTAGTTTGGAGCACATCTTCGTAGGAGGATGAGTCGACAATGGATGGTTAGACTGGAAACAACCCCGGTTATTAAAGTCAAACAATTTTTTTCTAATCACAAACATTTTTTCTCAATGGACCATCTACTTTAAACAGGGCTGACAACGTTGTGAATGAAATTGTGATTTCCACTGTTGGAAATCATTAGGCCATTGATGGACACTACGTTTCCTAGCTTGAGACAAAAGATAAGCATAATGGTCACAAAACCATCGATCTACTTTCACATCGTTTCTAGAAGAAGAACGAGAATCAAAATGAGTCACTAAATGTTCTAAGGAATAGCCCAGGCTGCGATGATGCAGAAAATACACACAGTACTGTCCACACACCAAGGAATCTGTGCCTTGTAATTTCACATTATTGAATCGGGTGGTTTGAGCATTTCTTCTCATAAAGTCAATGATATCGTCTTCCAAAGGGGGCAATCCGTACGAATCGAAATATTCCACACATCCTTCTTGAGGAAAGTAGAGGGCTACCCAGTGGGTTCCTGGGAGATGACTGTCATCCGTGTTGATCACGTAAGCTTGATGGTCTTTAGGTTTGCGATGAGGGAGTTCATCTTTAGCACAGACGACAGGATTCCAAGAAGACGTATACGAACTGTGGTTCAAAAGGTAATAAAGTTCCCAGGTATCCATTGATTTGTCTGTGTTTTTTTCTTCTTCTTCACAGGTAATAATAAGTCGTCAATTCGATCCTGACTTTTTGCTTGAAAATATCTGACGAATAAACGGTTATTCGTTCTGTTTCCTCACTCTGATTCAGGAGAGCTTCGATACGATGGATTTCTTGAGTGGTTAATGGTGGACAAGAATGTTCACGCAAGTCTTTATACCACTGGTGCAACACGTCTTTGTTCGAGATGAGACTCCAAGCTTCGTCCAGATACTCGTCCAATTTTTCTTCTTGACTCAACATCAGGCATTTATCGTGTTGAATTTGACTGGGATGATCGTTTTGACATCCATAGCAATCTTTCTTGATCAATTCTATTTTTTTGTCGACCAAGTGTTTGGCAAAACAGGAGACTAAATGGGCTTCTTGTTCTGGCCATCTCGACTTCATCATGATATCTTCTTCGTCTTTGTCTTGGGATTCTCCTTCCACGGTCTCCTCACATTCCATCTCCAAAGTTTCTCCACTAGGTAAAGAGGGATAACAATCTTCCATGGTTTCTAGTAATCTAAAATAACTTCTCTCAAACTGTTGATTTCTATCGTATTATCGAATTCTGCATACAGGATGACGTACACTGTCTCTGGCAGAGGATTTGCAAACTGAAGTTCCACACGAATCTGGCCTGATTTTATAGGGTGGAAATGTCCCTCGTCGCTGCCTTGGTCTGGAGTGAAATCGAAAGCCCACAAAGCATAACCTCGTGCGTAATCCTTGTACGTAATGCCGTGACTGGTGTTGGTTCCTAACTGGCCCGTGGCTTCGTACAGGGACAAGTACGATCTCAAGTAATTCTTCTTGGCAAAGTCAGGCTCGAAAGGTCGGGTACACAAGGTCTTGCCATCGCGACTGACTTCGATTTTCTTCACGTTGAAGTGTTGAAAGTGGAAAGGATTTTCAGCGAAGGCTCCGTTGAAGGCTGAATTCGAGACCATACCAAGGATTAAACGCTTGGGTAACTGTCCTTGAAACAGATGATCTTCGATCATGGAATGATGGTTAGTGGGAATGGTGAACGTTTTCACTTCCACACGTCGTATGGGATACTTGGCGGTCGTTCTGCTCAACGTCTGACTGATGTCGTTTCCCACTTTGGGTAACACTTCCACGCGTCGTACGTAGAGTTTGGCCTCCTCGATTTGGCTTTTGGGATTGCCAGTCTTAGTAGCATCAGCATCAGCCAACAAATGGAAAGCGGTACTGCTACGATTCAGTCTCAGGCGAACATTGACACCGTTCAGCAAATATTTCTCTTGCAACCACATGTCCAGATGTAAACGATCCATCAGTTCTAAACTCTGTCCATCTGTGATTCTGCTTCGTCTTTCCCCAAAGCCGTCATTGTCACCTGCGTCAGTTATCTTAAACTTGTCCGCTTCGTCAGGTTCCCATAGCACACAAGCATTGAGATGAGTGTCCTTGGCATCTATTCCGTACGTCAAGAGATTTTCCAGGTAGGCACGGTAAGGGTATGTATCCATGCTGCTGCTGACTAGTTTGTTATTCAAGTACAAGTCCACTGAGCTCAACAAGGAATGCATGAAATTGTTGACGGGAGCTATATTCTCAGTGTCTTCTACTGTTTTATTTTCCTTATCTAGAACTTTGACTTTCAGGTACAAGTAACTGCTATTCAGATCGATGTAATCTTCGGGCTGTCCTTTGATTTCAAACTCGATGGGAGCGGAATCGGTCAATGAGGAGACGGGATGAAATTCCACCCATTGGGATTCTTGCATGGTCATCATGGTAGGGGGCATGGCAAACAGATCCAGTTCCGTCTTGGAACAAGCGCAAGACTCTCGGTGCATCATTTTTTTCTGTGTTTCAATAATCGAAAACGTCTAAGTCTCGAACGGATCTTCTTTTCTTGATCTTTCTCGCTTGAAGTCTGGTGAAAGGGTGTTTTCTTCGTCGTCTCTTTCTGCCTTGTCCTTGCTGAATGCCTGATTCGGTAGCGTGCAGGGCATTTATAGGTGTGTCTCGTCGGCCTAAAATGTCTTTGCCCGTTTGCAGCAAGACATTTTTGCCTGCCCTCATGAAGGCTTCTTTAGGATTTTGTTTGTCGATGATGACATTTTGGAGAAATTCTTTGCCTTGCGTCAGTGCTGCGTCTTTCAAGGCGTGCAATCCGCGTGTCACCATCGGTTTCAAGACCGGGGCCACCGAACGAAAGGCTGATTTTAACATGTCTCCTAAACCGTGTCCTCGCTGTCGTGCAACCCCTCGGTACACTGGATACATGACTTATTTACGAGTCGTGAGAGAACCGTTTTCGAAAATGGAGTTTCACCGTGACTTTTCCTTTGGTGAATGGAATATTTTGTCCCAAATCTCCTTTTATAGCAATGTTGACCGTGTCCAAATAAGACTTGCTGACAGGCAAATAATGAGGATGCACAAATTCGCGGTGGACGTGATAAGTGTTTCCACCTTCCTCGTCAGTGGCCGTGGCAGAATTTACTTTGAAAGGAATGACACGCAGTAACGGTACGGAGGTGTGTCCCACCACGTTGTACTCCACCACATCGGAGTACACAAAGATCAAATTCAGTCCTTGGTTCAGTTCTACCGGGAAACGAAAGTACCTCGCAAAATGCAAGTTGTTGTCAATCTCTGCGATGTGAATTTGTTTGGTCTGCTTATCCGTGACCACATTGAGGTCTCCACCCAAAATGTCATGCAATCCAGGGCAAAATTTAATACGTATACTTTTTTCCTCACTATCAAATCTGATGAGTAGACGGTGAGACTGTTTGTGGTACTCGATGGTGACACGTTTTTTTAGAACTTTCTCAAAGGTTGCATAGAATTTGTCAGCGATGGCCTCCACCAGATGTTGACCACTAAAATAATGGCCTGAATTAATTTTAAAGTGATAAACGTAAAGAGGAGGAGAAGGGTCATTGCTGCTGCGAGGTATTGTGTCCTTCGCAAGATGTGATCTATGTTGAGGACTGTTCGTCATGGTTTGCTGCAGTGCTGGCTCCAGAATTTCGACGTCAAAAGTGTTTTGAGTTTCAGTGATGTTTTTGATTTGTGTCGGGTGAATCATTTCTACTAAAGCCACTTCCCAATGGGCTTCGTGATCTAAGGGGATGGCCTGAGGTAATTTGGCCGTGTAACAGCACAACGTGTTGTTGGGAAACACCTCCATGGAACTGTCACTGGGTAAGGTTAAGTAAAATTGGTTTTGGTGACTCATAATTCCAGAGTTCTGTGGCTGTCCGAGGGGTTACTGGACGTCAGAGGAGTGTCTCCGCCCAAAATGGGGTTCTGGTTGTGGTTGGAGTGGTGACTGGCACTGGCACTGGACACAAGGTTCCCGTGGTTCCCGTTCGAGGAGAAATTCAGGGAGGGTATGGGAAGTAGGTAACCGATGCAACTGCTCAATAAAATGGTCCACAATTGTTTGTCTCCTTGTTGCAAACTCAAATTGGCGATGGCTGCCCCGATGACACAATACACCACGAAGATTTGGCAGAAAAAGACGATTTGCGTTTTAGGCACACGTTCTCCACACCACACCCACAAGGGTTGTTTTTGTAAATCTTGCACAGAAGAACTAGGTGAAGAAGGAGTGGTCGACGTAGCTGCGTCTGCTGTGTGAAAGGGCATGATGGTCACTTCTTTTTATAGTCGATGACTTGCGAAGCGTCGATCCAAGAATCGAAACTGGGTGGATATCCTTTCCAACGTACTTTGACTTCTTTGACACGTCGTTTGCCCACTTTACGGGTTCTGCGTTTGAGAATGCTTTTGATGTCGTACACGTCGTCTTCTTTTTTGGTGACACGTTGTAACTCGGGCAAATAAAACGTTCCTTTGAGTACTTCTCCGTTCATGTCTTCCAATTTATAGACGGCAGGATGACGGCCATGCACTCGTCCAGTGACGCGAAACAATTCGGTCGTCCAGTTAGGTAAGTAACCTTTGTCGAAAGTGCGTTTGGTTTTGCCAATGCGCACCCAATCTCCTATGGCCAACACTCCACTTTTCTTGGGGACAGCCCTCGTCGGGGACGTACCAAACAGGCGCTCAAACACCAGCACTTCGTTGTCGGGAGTCACGTCTTGCGGGGCACGTCCGATGCTTCGATGGTAAGATTGGTTGTACGCTTGCACCAGGTGCGGTAAGATGTCGATGTACTTCAGAGTGTGGTGATGCGTAAAATATTTCCACATGCGTTCTTTCAAAGTGCGTTGAAAACGTTCCACGATGCTGGCTTTGGTTTCGGGATTCTCGGTGGTAAAAAAATGAATGTCACGTTTCTTTAATTCTTTTTGGAAAGCTTGGTTCAGAAATTCGGTGCCTTTGTCCGTTTGCCATCGAAGAGGGTGACGACCGCTTTGTTTCAACACCCGTTGCAGGGCTCGCACTAACTCGCTGCTCGATTTGGAAGTCAAGGGCACGACCCAGGCAAATTTGGAAAAGACGTCGATGACACAAAACAAATATTTGTAACCACGATTGTAGCTGGCCAAATGAGAGACATCGGCTAAATCGGCTTGCCATTGATGATCGATGCCTTCCACTCGGGTGCGACTTCTGGCAAACTTGCGTCGAATGGGTTTGTGTAAAGTGTAGGTAGCTTGTTCTTGTAACCATCGTTGCACTTGAGGTAAACGGAGACTTTTCAGTCGCGTTTTGGCAGCACGATACAATTTTTGAACTCCTGCGTAACCTGCAGGATGCGAGGGATCGTAGTAAATGTTGGCTAAGACTTTTTCCATTTTTTTTGCTGTGTTAATAAGTCACCCACTCTTCGGTGATGCTACTTTGGGTGGGTCGAAAGGGTGGTTTAGAAACGGATTTACGTGTCCGATGGGCTACGGGAGTAGAAGTCGAAGGTAGTGGTGGTGGTGGAGGTGGCAATGGAATGGCTTTGGTTTTCTTTTCTTTTTTCGCTTCTGGTTTCCCTTCTTTCTTTTTCACTTCTGTCGAAGGAGGCGTGGACATCATCTTTTTAACCCAAGCTTTCATTTCTTCTCGTTGGGGTGTGGGGGACGGGGTCAACAAGGATGCTGCAATCTTACTCGAAATGGGAGCTGCTGACGGTGTTTGAAACATTTCGCGCATCTCTTCTTCCTCAGGTCTTTGTGGGGTAGCATCTCTGGTGACGGTTGGGGATGACAGTAGTGGTGGTGGTGGTGGTAATGATGATGATGGTGCTGGACTTTTCATCAAGGTCTTAAAATCTTTCAGAGTGGGTAAAGCTGTTTCGTCTAAAGCTTTCTGGTGAAAGAGTTGCAGTCGTTGCAAGAGTTGACCGTACTTTTGCGATTTTTCTGTTTCGGACAAATCTTGGCGATCCATCAAGGATTGCAATTCGTGTTGTAACTGGGACATCTCGCTCAAATTGGGATTGGGAGGTAAATGCGGGGTGCGTTGTTCTTGCCACCGATGGTATTCCATCCATCGTTTGTAAGGCACTAAAGCTAGTTTTCGTCCTTCCATGGGGTTGTCAGGGGTGAATTCTGAGATCTTGGGACTTCCGAGGGTCTTTTTATCTTGCTCCCACCAGTCCTCCCAACATGGTTCCCAAGACTCCTTTCAGTATGGGGCCTAACAAGAGAGGTAAAATGCCTCCACGTTGGACCAACATCTTCTTTTTTTGACGAATGGGAATTTTCTTTTGAACCATTTTCCGAAGAACGTGACGATGTTTGCCTAAGCATTGTTTCTTGTGTTTGGACAAAGGGATCGTGCCTTTCAAAACGTTCAAACAACATTCGCACACGGTATCGATGACCTCTTTGGAGGCCGTTTGAATGAGTTTTTTTCGTAGGGGTGGAGAAGCTTTGGACAGGACAGATAACAGGTCCCCATGTTTGGCTAAACGTGGTGGCAGTCCTTTCCTTTTCTTTCCTTGGGGTTTTCTGGAGGGTGACATCTTTGCTTGTGGGTTCCGGGACATTCACCAAACAGACACTAACGTCGATGACTTAACACACACCCTTTTATCTTTTTTTTGGGACTATCGCTTTGTCATAAAGGTGACAATGTTTTTCCCAAAATCGCCAAGGAATCCTCCCCTTTGTTGACGCCTCTTTTTCATGGAACGACTGTGTCTTTTCTTAGGGTAACGTCGATGCTTGGCTAAGCGCTTTGTCGGATGACGCGTCTGCCTTTGTCTCTTTCTTTTGTGGCTTCTTGGAGGTGACATCTTTTACAAGTTCAATGATACCCCGACTTGGTCACAGGTCTTTTTATACTGGAACGCGTCGCCACTGATTGTCTTTACGTCGTATCAGTTTGAGGACAGGCATGACACGTCGTGCAGGGGTACGCAACGGACTAAATCGAGCCAGTTCATGCTCGGACAAATCCAGTAAACTTTGTAACATACCCGATCTTTCATGGACTTTGATTTTGGGAGAAGGTACTTTGTGAGCAACAGCCACTGCCGCTAAATTGGAGGGTCCTGCCACTGGGGAAGTTCTTTTGGGGGTCATCAACGGAGAAGTTCTTGGTGTGATCAACGTCTCCAAGTACTCTTCAGTTCCTGGTGACATCAACGGAGAAGTGGACAAACGTGAGGCTGCCGGAGACGCAGTCACCGCTGTGGCAGGTCGTGGTTTGCGAGTGTAAGGTTGCGTCCTGGCTGAAGTGCCTCTCTTGCGACTAGTTTTCTTCTGTGGACTTTTCTTTTTCTGAGGACTTTTTCTCTGTTTCTTTTTCTGGGGGCTTCTTTTCTTTTTCCGGGGTGGTGTCTGGTAAGAGGAGGGTCCTGCCACTGGAGAAGTTATTCTTCTTGGGGACCTGGTCTTTTTCTTTTTCTTCTTGGGGCTTCGTTGGACTTTTGTCTTGGGGATAACTTTGGGGGCATTAGGATCCCATCTTAAGAGTGAGCGAATGATGACCCCTCCTAGAGTACCGCTCCCTCCAGGTTTCAAAATGATTTGTTTTTTGGTTTGAGTGTCGATGCGGGGATCGGCCAGTTGGACCAAAGCGACTTTTTTTCGATCGAAAAAGCGTTGGGTTTGATGAGGAATCTGAATGATTCCTTGGAGTATTTGACGTGCCGTCACCGTGAACCATCGTAAGACTTCTTTGAGACTAGCTTCTAAGACACGAGCTCGTGTTTGTGGATCTTTTTCTCGACTGATGCCATACAAGGCACGAATCAATTTGACGGGAAGATGCGACTGAAGGGACGTCATGTTCACACTGTGTGAGACAGACGAAAAAGGGTCTGAGGTTTTTATAGATTTTTTTTTATGGGGAGTGAAATGAAGTCGAGGACGGAGACGTGTACAGGACAGGCGCTCCGTCTTGGCACCAGTGGTGAAACAAGTGGGTACGAAATCGCAAATCCTCGGGAGTCGTAGGTTTCAAATCGACGAGTAAATAGGCGTGTGGCGTTTGAGTGGCATCGTCGTACGCCTGAGTCAGCCAAGGCGTTCCTAACTGTTTGGCTAAGACTTGCACTTGCGATTTATCTCGAGGGCTTTTAAACAAGACCACGTAATGCGCATTGAGACTGATGGTGCGATGGGCTTTACTTTGTTGAAACAAATTTTGGGTGATGTAAACGACACTGGCATTACGGTGATGCCCTTTGCGCGTGAACCACAGTTTAATTTCTTCTTCGTCTTCTCCTAACATGTCGTCGAAAATGACCAAATGGGTTAGACGGGAGTCAGAGACGATGCCGTCGTCTTCTTTAGGAATGCCTTCCACAAACACGATGGAATCGCCTTGACTTTCTCGCAAGAGGCTGTACGCCGATTGCCACTCTTTGTAACACCACACGATCCGTTGAGGTGGCCGATCGATCAAATGATGTTTATGTTCGATCAAACGTTTGACGAATTCGGTTTTGCCTGAACCGCTAGGTCCAGCAATGAGCATGTTAAAGGGATGGCGAAGATACAAAGCCTCCCAACTGGCACGATCTAAGTGTTCGTCGATGACTTTGACAGTAGAGGAAGAGGGAGTAGAGACAGCAGAGGTAGTCATGGTGTGAGAAATGTCACTTGTGACACTAAAACAAACAAGACAAGAGTTTATGTACTTTTTCAGAATACGTTTATTGAAAGTTTTTTTTTCAAACATGAATACGAAAGACAAAAATACATAAAAGCCAAAGGCTTAAGTACAAGGATAAAAGGCACATGATAACGATGAACGTGGAATAAACACAAGTGTCTGTACAACATGTTTTGGGTAATGTTCTAACCAGTTCTATAGTAGGGGGTAAGGTCACACAAGTGTCCTCCCGAAAGGGTCTTTCAGGCCTGTCCACGACAGTCCTGTCCTGGGTGACGGGTTCTTCTGGCACCGTCACTAACACGGGTTGAAAAGTAACTTTTTTCCTTGAACAATTCTCGTGCATACTGGGCCACTTCTTGGGTCCAAGCCTCAAAACCCCATTCTTTCCAGGCACGGACATCTGTCCAATGGGGATGTAAGTCACAAGCTACACACACATCGTCATACACGTCTTGGGTAGCTAGAAGTTGACGAATCTTTTTTTCCTGTTGAGGTCGAGAAGTATCCAGATGAAAACGCAAGGCTTTGAGCAAAAGGAGTTTTTCGTGACCATTTAAGGCCATGGGGGTATGGTAAGTACTGATCGTAAAGAGTCCACAAATAATCGGCTGGTAAACGAAATCCCAGAAAACAAGTCACTAAGACACACACCACTTGTCGTCCCAAATTGAATGGATACAGTTCTTGTAATAATTGATGGTAATGATCCACGGTTTGAATATGGTCATTGAGTTCCTTCCACGAAATCTGTTGGATTACATACGACATAAGTCGTGGCATGGCAGCCTGTTTTTATAGTCTCTTTGTTTTGGAAGCAATACACGTACTTTCTAGCCAGTGATGTTCGTTTTCCAGTTGGGAATGTAAATCTTGCATACTGTAATCTGAACTTCAGACTTCGATTAGAAGTTTCCTCTTCCGCTAAGTAGATTCCACGTAACAAATGTTGGTAATCCTTTACCTCGTCTTCCTCAATGGGTTGCTCTAGGTGAATCTCGAAGTAACCAAAATGATCAACACGTGGATCATCGGGGGCCTGGAAGTATTGAACAAGGTCTGACCACTGAAACAATTTCTGACGAATCAGTTCTCTTATACCAGTCAGGTACCAGTGCTTAAAGATCTGGTGACGTAACGGATGCGATTGTTCTTTACGTTTCACTTGTATTTTCACCAGCTCTCGGTAAATCCTTTCTCTCAACTCCTCAGGCAAGCCCAAAATGTTCTCTTGTAAAGTATCCATAAGTATATACACTGTTTTTGGAATCGTTGGGTGGTGGCCAATAGCCTCGTTTAACTTTGTGCCTAATGTAATATCCACTCATAATCAGTCTTCTTGTACTTTGGAACATAGCATAATTTATAAACGGATGAATCACTTTGAGTTTGCGTTTCACTTGTATTTTCACCAGTTCTCGGTAAATCCTTTCTCTCAACTCCACAGGCAAAGCACGAATGTTCTCTTGTAAAGTATTCATGAATAGGTCTGTCCGTACAATTCACAAAAGTAATCCACATAGTGAGTAATTTCTGACCACTGCCATTCAGGGTAACGTCCAAGAATGTCACTGAACTCTTTTGATGTAAACGGCCTAAAGTAATATAATAGGATGAATGCAGCCTTGACCCAAAGAAATCTAACACACTGGTGGACTTTTTTCACTTTCCTCTTGTGAATTTCTCGGCACAAAAGTTCTACAGTGACCCATTGAGATTTCACTCTGGCAAACCCCTGCCAAACTTCCTTGTAAATCTTCTCTTGCAGTTCTTTAGGTAATGATTCAATATCGTTTTTGAAATGCAGTTTAAATACTGGTCTCGGTGATGTCCAACATTTGACTCCTAGCCAATCTGGTTTCTTCATCAACGACATGGTAAGTTCCTTCAATGTCTCGGTCCCACTAAGGGTAAGTAATGACAATTCGGTGACCATCGAGCATGTTCAACGTAGGCCGAATCTTGCGGTTCCCAGTGGTGAAGTGACACACCGCAACTGAAGCACTTGACTTTATCTCCTTCGCCCAAGTAGAAAAATCCGGCTCTGGCTAATTCTTCGGGGGTCGGTCCTCCCAGATACTTAGGCCATTTTCCTTTGAACGATTGAAGACGATTTTCAAAGTCGCAGTATTCCGACAAACGCACAGGAAACGAATATTCGTCTTTCACAGGTTCGTTTCGATGAGGGTTGGGTGACATGAACAGGAGTTTGCTCAGGGCTGGATGACATCCGTAAGGGGGTAGACGTGAAGGTAAACATTCCCCTTTAAAACGAAACCCAGTAAAATGTCCAAGAGGACGAGTGGCATCGCTTTCGCATCCCACAGGTTTGACACGCACAGCATCACTTTCCATGATAGGGGTAGGGACACTAAAGTTCCCATGATGCTTTACGGCATCGCTCAGGTCACAAGGTACAGCATCGTATCCATCGCAAGGCTCACAATCGCATTCCACTTCCGAAGTCTCACACTTGAATTGTGCCTTTCTAAACAACTTGTTTCGTGTTTCTCTGAAAGTATTCATCTTGTTCGCTCGGTTTTGATAGTCACAATGAACTATCGATCTTGACCATAGCCCCTTTTTTATACTAGTCGCAATGCAGTCTCCAGCTTGTACATCTTTATTTTTTACGTTTTTTATGTCCTGTTCTGGAAGGTACCGTCTCTAAGGTACCGTCAACATTGTACCGTAGTGTGATGGGTGGAAAGGCCATAGAAAGGTAAGGGCAGTGCGGAGACCATCGAGTATGTTCCAGAATAGCTGAATCTTTATAGATACATAGATCCATTCGTAACTTCAGTCCGCAAGCGAAACACTGTACCTCGTATCCCAATCCTGACTCAGGTCCCAAGTAGACAAATCCTGTTCTAGCTAAAACATGCGAAGAAGGTAATCCTTCCCTATCCGTAGGCCATTTCTGAAACGTGTCCAATCGACGGGCACAATCACAATAGTCAGGTAAGAAGACTGGAAAATGATAGGGTTTGAACTTGGAGTTCTCATCGGGTTTCTCACTCGATTCTTGCTGTGGCGAAGTCATCTTTCTGGTGGGTAACTATCCTCTTACAACCAATATTTTATACCAACGTGTCCATACGGTAAGGTGAAATGATTGGGAAGTCTCACTCGCTTCTGGTACACGATTTGATAGACTTTTTCCAAGGGCCGACTGACGATGTGGTGAGTGGGTAAACGTACAATCTTGTTCGGTTGGTAAGTGGTCACTTTAAAGTTTGCATCCTCTCCCGATTGCAAGGCTTCTTTCAATACCCCAAAGTTGACCACTCGACTGGTACGATAATTCAGAGTCAGTCCTTTCACTTTGCACGTCGTGTGCACTTCTCCTTTTTTGTCACGGTATTCGTAGCCGTAATTTTTGGGACCGCCACTGACGAAACTTAGAATCTTGTCGTCGGGATGCTCGTCTGTCCAGGCTCCTAAACGGTCTCCTTCGATGTCAGGGTGATGTTGAATCGGGTGATGGATGTAAATGCAACTGTCCGTGTCAAAGTACAGGACGCGTTCTTCTAACAGTTCTAAAGCTTCGTACAATTTTAAGCGAGCATGGGCTGTCACGTAAGCCGCAATGATGACATTTCCAAAAGGGTCGTCTTGTACAAAGTCCAGATCTTCTTCGTAATTGACCAAGATTAAATCCTCTCGAACGACGTCCACGTGTTTCATGTATTTGGTTTTGTCGTGAATCATCTGAAAGTAGCGGGAAGGTTCTGTCAAATATTCCGTCTTGGGTAAACACGGTCGTTGTGCCATTTTACCCCACAAGCAATTTAACATCACTTTGGCAAACGATCGCCTGCCTTCGTTTTTCTCGATGTGGTCTAAAGTGATGCCTTCTTGTTCGTAGTATTTCTCTTTGAATTGTATTTGGTCTTCGGGAGTGTGACACGAGGAAGGATAGCCGCTGGCTTCTTGTTTCAGTTTCAAAAAGGCATCCACGTAGTCTGCGAAAATGCCTTTCTGAGTAGGGTCACCCTTGCGGTATTGTTGTGTCTTGGGAAAGTGGCAAATTTCGTACACTTCTAACAGTTGGTATCCCATGTCCAGAGCTTTGAACAATTCTACGCTGACCCAGGTTCCCGTCAAGGCCCGTTCTTCCTGGCTTTGCTGACAAGGCTGATCTTGGTTGCACGTTTCGGCACAAGTACGGCACAAGGGAAACATCAATTTGCCTTGACAATTGTGAGGTAAGACGGGATGGTATAGATTCGTGGGAGGCAAAACTTTGCACTTGATCAAGCCTTCGTATTGTCGAATGTTTTTCAGGTCGATGTGTTCCGTCAGCAATTGCGGGTGCCCTACAGGAAAGCGACAATATTTGCACACGTAGGGATACAGCGAACACACGTCCAAGTATTTGATTTCTTCTCCTTTCTCTTCGTCGGCTTGGTACAGCAAACAGGTGGCATTGGTCCTTCCTCCGTACAAACTATCCCTCGGGTTCAGCGGGTCCATGAACTGGTAACTTTCCACGAGGCGTTTAAACTCGGGATCGGTTTTCATACGGTGATCGTACTCGTGTTCCCACATTTCCACCACTTGGTAACCTTGCTGTTCTAACTTTAGGCGTCGCTGACAAGTGTCCTGGTACAAATCTTCCATGGTTCGTTGTAAAAACTGATTTTTAGTGCCACGGTCAGGGTAACAGACGGGACATCCGTGAAATAAGCAACCGTTAAACTCGTACACGATCTTGGGGTTTTCTAAGTCCCAGCCATCGACCGAATACGTTCCGATGGTCTTTTCGCCCCCTCCGTTGCGAGCATGCTGAATCCACTTGTCTTCCTTGTCGCACAAGTAATGTAACCAGCGTAGGGCTTTGACCGAGTATTGACGCTTGACAAAGTGGGTCGTTTGAGGACTGATGACAGCCACGGTGTTTTCAGGCATGAATCGTTGTCGATACACTAAGGAACACGCTTTGGCAATGGTGCAAGCTTCTTTCAAAGGATCGACCCCTCCGTGATCCATGAACAGTTCTCGAAATTTTCCACAGCAACGTCGTAAAATGTCCACGTCGGAACGACAATACTTTAACATTTCTTCCTGAAAGTCGAAAGGGTCCGAGGCGTGAGTCTGGTACCAAGCGTAGAAAGCTTCTCGTTGTTCGGTACGCATGTTGTCAGGGTCGTAATAGTGAGCCTCAGGTAAATGGGGTAGAACGGCGTGTTGATTGGCTTCCGTATTGAAAAAGTGTGGAAAGTACCCTTTAGCCATTTCTGTCATTCCAAACGTTTTAGGCATTCGACTCAAAGGCATGGCCAAATAGCTCATCGAATCTTTAAACTGTACTTGTCCCACTTGCATGAAAATGATTTTGGCTCCGTTCAAAGTCACTTTAGGACGTTCAGTGCCTTGTTCCGTATAGTACCTCAAAAGAAACTGTCCATCGTATCCGGAGAAATTGTGAGCCATCACCGTGGCATGACGATGACAATCTCCGTAAAGTTCGATGTCCTCTTGGCTCCACGTCTTGTCGATGGGGTCTAAGACCCATTGTGCAAAATCGGCTAACGTGTTCGGTCCCCGAAAGATTTTTTCACGTCCTCCAGGAATCTTGCTGCAGTGAGGGCAATGACTGAAAATAGGTTCTTGAATGCACTTCTCGCACGCTCGATGAGCCACGCAGAAATTAGGAATGTGAATGCCGGTCTCTTGCATGCATTCGAAATCGAAAAAGATGAAATTGCCTTTCTTCTTGTGAACATCCTCTTTCTCTGGTGGGGGTTGGTATTTTTGCACGTAGCATTGGTGTTCCAAGTCCACGATATGGTGACAAATGTGACATTTTTTCTTTCCTGAACATACGTGTGCCTTGGTATTATTGGTACGTATGACTTGTTCACACGTAGGGCACAATCTCAGGAGTTGACAAGCACATTTCTTCTGTGAACCTTGCGTTTTCAGATGTTGTTGGTAACAGGTAGGGCTGACAAACGTGCGCAGACAAGTTGAACAAGGCACTGGTTCTTCGCTCAGACAGGGTGAAGAGGCCAAACATCCTGAACATTTCAATCCACAATGCTTGTGTTGCTCCCGATTATTATAACCATGGTCACATTTCTCACAGTAATAACCGTATCCCAGGAATCCGGTGATACTGGTAATGGTATCGAAATGGTCATCGTGATAATAAACGTGAATGTATTTTCCGTCCTTAAACTCTTGCCCTCGAAACAACAGAGGCCCGCGCACTTCTTGAGGGTGCACTTTCAAGGTGTATCGTGGAGCTAGGGCATCTTGCAATTTTTGCATCTCAGGAATGCCACAGGGTGTGTCTTTGGACAGGCCAGCTTGTTGCAACAGGAGTTCTGCTTCGTTTCGTTGTTTGGCTCGATCGGATCGTTGAATAGTTTTCCAGGTTCTTTTCCATTCTACCGTGTCGTTCTTGTTGGCATAGGTTCTTCCCACCACGATGGCACGGGCTAAACACATCTGGTCATGAGGGTTGTGAATTTGGACAAGGCTACGCTTAATGCTGCGAAGCTCGTTCACCAATAACATCTTTTTGCGTCCGGTCCCTTGAGGAGGAGACGTGGGTCATGTCCAATGTGGCTTTACCATCGGTGATGTCAAACTGATCATTAGATTGTTGTACGTGTTGAATCTTGTCCATGACTTTGGAAGCGGTCAATTCTGCAGGGGTGCTAAACTCGATCCAAACAGGGGATTTCAAACCGTCGTGTTGTATGGAAAGTCTCAAGCGATCGTCTTCTTTGGGTTGACATTGTTGCTTGAGTGCAGTGAGCAAAGAATCCCACACCCCAGTGATGAACACTTCTGCTTTCTCTAACGGCACTTCAGCCTTGAAATCTTTAAACTTCACCGTGTATTTGTAAGCCGTGGTTCTAAATTTTCTAGAGGAGCGCTTTTCCGTCTCTCGAATGGAATAGTAATTTTCAGGGTTGACTAAGGGTGGTGAACTTTGTTTAGAGGTTTCAAATTCTGGTTCACTCATGTCCTCTTCAAAATCACTGGCATGAATTTGTGCCAAGATTTCAGCCCTGGTACGAGGCGATAGATCACGTTTCTGCCTCTTACTTTCTTCTTCTTTCTTCTCGAATGAATAGGATCGTTTCATTTTGAGTGCAAAACGTCAAATGACTCAAGTTTAAACACCATAGACTAATTTATAATCATAGCAGACCAGCGTATATAAAAAGGGCGTGAGTCTTGTCCTTTCACTATTCATTTCACTCTCAAGCCGAGCACAACGATGGAAGAGACTAACCAGATGGAACGTTTCGTCAGAGCTTTGCGAGGGGTTATTAGAAAATTCTCTTCAGACCAGCCCACGGACTACTCTCCTTCCTTTCGAGATAAAAGTCAAGATACTTGCTATATCTGTCAGAAGAAAGGGCATTGGTCTTCAGAGTGTCCAGACCGTCAAAAAAGAAAAAAAAACAGGGGCTAAAAAAGACAAAAGTCAAGATACCTGTTATTATTGTAAAGAAAAAGGACATTGGTCTCCAGATTGCCCCAAAAAGAAACAAGAAGAGTCAGAAGAAAAGAGGAATTCTTCAGAAGAAGAGAGGGATTCTTCAGAGGAAGAGAGGGATTCTTCTCAGGAAGAAAGAAGACAGGTGAAGAAAAAGAAACAGGAGAAGTAAAGAAGAAGGGAAGAAAGCGAGGAGGAGGAAGAAGAGGAAAAGAGTGTGACGGTGAAGAAATTCAAAAAACAGAGAGACTAAACAAGGAAACAGAAGAAGTTAATGAACTTTAAATTAAAGTGTTGAGTTGTGAATTGTGAATTGGATTGTAAAAAATGGAGAAAAGAATAAATTAATGATACAAGGTAAGTGTCTTTGAGTTGTGATTTTAAAATAAGAACGTACACTCACGCACTCATACACAGAAACGTACTATAAGGGTAAAATGGGCTGTTTAATATTTTTTTTGAGTTATTGACAAATTGAAAGGCTATCTCTTTTCGAGAAATGTGGGTGGCCCTGAAAAGGGCCTTTTTTCTTTATGGTGTAGAGGTGAGTTTAAGCAATCAACTTTAACTGCCTTAAGCCTTTGCCACGGAAAAGGCCTACTTCTGGACTGCGTAATGTTGATGATGATGATAATGATTGGGTTGAAATCACTAAGGGTGGTACGGTAGGCTTAGTCACAGGGTTAACGTGTTTAGCTCGGGAAGGTCGTATTCTCTTCGGTCGTAATAAAGAAGTCTGATACATTTGTTTCAGACTTCTTAACTCCGCTAAAATGTCCAACAGTACCGTGACCGTTTGATTTTCACCCTCTTGTTTCTTTGCTGCTACTTCTTCTTGCTGTTGCTGTTGTTTTTTTCTTACCTCTTCTTCTTCTTGCTGCTGTTGCTGTAGGAGAAAAGCTTGTTCCGCTTCCTTTTGTCGTTGTATAAATTTCTCCAATTCTTCTTTCTGTCTCTGTCTAAAATTCTCCACTTGCGGTAATGAAGAAGGTAACGAAGGTTCCGGAACAAATTCTTGCGAGGAGAGAAAATCCACAAAATCCCAATGTACCTCTTCTGAAAGTAAGTCCGGGTTCCCTTGGGCAGTCTCCCCTGCTGGTGCACCCCAATGGATCGTTTTCTGAGTTTCCGTCATGTTGAATCACTGTCGCATAGATTGACTGTACACAAGCGCTAACGAATCTATATAGACCACGTGACGTCACAGACTGTTCTCTTCGGATTGGATGCGAGCTGACTGAATTTCGTAACGCGTGTTCGGATTGGTGAATGAACTCAAACCGTTTCAATCCTACCTGTACCTATAAATAAGCGCAGTTCACTGCATTGATTCACCTGTTCTCGTCGCTTCAAGATGTGGACCACAGTTGAGTCATCCACCCTTGTGTCTTCCATGATGTTTAGGACGGACATGCTCATGTATGTCCGATCCAAGTGGACCGTTGTCCACAGGACAAACACCAGCCTGTGGATACGTAGGATCTACGTTGAAAGACAAGGATGCCTGAAAAGAGTGCTGATTTACGGACCAACAGTGAGACGTAGCCTAAGGACAAGAAGAAGACCAATGCGGTGCCATTTATGTTAATGAATACATTAACATAAACCCAAAGGCCCTTTTCAGGGCCCCCATATTTCTCGAAAAGAGAATGACTTTTCAATTGCCTACGCATTTTTTATTTTATATTTTTTTTTTTAAAAAAAAAAAATCCCATGTTCAATTTCCCTTGTCGCTATATGTTCCCACGATTTTTCTCCATGTTCAAATCCCCTTGACGCTCAACAGTCCCACGATTTTTCTCCATGTTAATTTCCCTTGTCGCTATATGTTCCCACGATTTTTCTCCATGTTAAATTTCCCTTGTCGCTATATGTTCCCAAGGGGGGTCTGTAATGCTAATTCCCATTGTCGCTCTAGTATCCCCCTTCACTACTAATGGGTTTAACAGCTAAATACATTTGACTTATATTTCGGACAACAGCGACAAATTCACGACACATGAAAGCAGATAAACGAAACATGGGTATGAAAATAATGGTTCCATGGTAAGTTATATACTTAACTATAATGATTATGAGATCACATAAGAAGGATTTGTTATCATTCAGATCGTTCCACACAATCATACCCACACGATGATACATATTTTGGATGCCTCGAGATTTAGGTAGCCTCAGGCAATTATTCCAGTACACTAATACGTATTTTAGTAATTATTAGAGATTTCGAACTACATTCTGCAACTTCTCCCATTCTTCCACACTTGTAATGTAAATTTACCTCTTCCACACTTGTAATGTGAATTTACCTCTTTCACAATCTGAGGTCTCTACATGTATCATAATGGCACTTCGGTGTTATTTGACTCAGAGAATTAAATATCTAAGTACAAGCTGAATGAAATAATTAGACCAGAAATGGTTTTTGTTAACATTTGACCGTATATATTAAAGACACGAAGTGCAGGAAAGACGAAGAAGACATGAACTGATGATATCACGGTAATTGAAAGGTTAAATAAATTTGGCAAATAAGTAATTGCAATAAATGCACAATTCTTAGCAATCATATAATAACCTTGTGCAATGCATAATTTGTTCCTATTAGCTGAAAGCGGAGGTATCAATACTTACTCTTTCTTTTTTCTCTTTTTCTTCCTGAAATGATATATTAAATGTTATATTAGAAACCGTAATATAAACTTCGCTTATTTCCTCCGAAAAGAAAGGACAGGTAATTAGCATGCATTGGCAAATGCAAATACATTATAAACCATTAGTTGAATATAGTATTTCAATCTAGTGTTAGTTTGCATAGATGTAATACAGGTGTTCTATCGTATTTAAATCTCTGAAATTCATCTTTATCTACTTTGCTTTTTTTGAAGAGGCTACAATTAAACAACAGCGAAGGTTTTGCGCCATACAGTAGTCCTTGTAGTTTAGTTAAAAGTGAATAATTTTACGTTTAGACGCAAACTAGTAAAGATATAGATTTTCAGTGACTTGAATCATCTCCCATAACCGATACAGTGCGATGCTGATCACTATAACAAATAAAATGGCAGGCAAACCAATGTACGCTCTCTACAGTTTATGTTTTGGTCTTGTTTTATTCCTTGCACCCTAAACGGTGCATATAATATAAATAAGACATTTTAGTCTAAATATGAAAGCAACTGCATGAAAGATGAACTAATAACTATACGGTTTGTAGTTAAAATATAGTTGGCGAATAATTAGTTTTCATAAATACAGGCATTTCTGCAATCATATAATAACGTTAAGCAATGTATGTTTTGTACTTATTTAATGAGAGCAGTTATATGAACACTTACTCTTTCTTTTTTCTCCCTTTCTTCCTGAAAGAATAAAAAATCTGATATTGGACACGGTGAAATATACTTTGAGTATCTCATTCGAAAACGAGAGTATACACGCATGCGCATATTCGCAAATGGGAACACAGTGCATGTCTATACTTGAACATATACAAATTAAGGATAAAAAAGTACTCCACCTTAGAGTACTTCTAAGTGTTTAGGTAACAAGTAATCTTTTGATGATTACTACTATGAACAAAAAATATCAGGCCACTTAGCTTCAAATATGTTATAGCTAGTTTGTGTTTTGTTCTTAATACGCGCCCTTCATCCTAATACCGTACATATAATATTATCTAATCATACAACTATCAACGGCACTATGAATCTACACTGTGGACGCCGAAAGGTGTGCTAGCGGAAGTGGGAAAGGAAAACATATATTTTTATTCAGAATAGAATAACGTTTTTAACTTTCTTCATCGTGTTTATTTCTTTCAAAACGTTAAGTGCCATTTTCTTTTCCATGGTGCTTTCTTCAAAAATTAAATAATACTATGCATATCATTAAAACGTTTTACTTATGTGGCATACAAACCTGCAACTTCTCCCTCTTTTTAAGCAAAACCATATAGAAGAGCAGAAATAATTCATTTCAGCATGTTGACGTGATTTTGAAAAAGATAAGAAAGTGGAGTAAGCACTGGGTCATAAAATAGCAGATGTTATTACAGTACATTGGCCAGTTTATATTTAATTCGTACTAAATGTAATGTGAATAATGTGTGTTCTGTGCATGTCCTGGATTAGGCATTCTAGAAAGACAAACAAACATAATCTTATCAGAAACTTACAACAGGTTTCCTCGCTGTTTTCATAAAGGAAAAGGAGAAATAGTAAGGAGCCATCCACTTAGTACGTATGCACACATCTGGTAAAGGTTGACCCCTTCCCCCTGTACACATACGTAATTTTTAACACCTCCCCCCAGCTGCGTAAGTACGATTGACGCCCCCACCCCACACACACAATTGTATAGAACGATCTAATATTTAATCCACGCAGAAACGATCAATGATTAATTATATTAACGTGTTTAAAAAAACCAGATAGTCCAAGGACGTTGAAAGTCTGGCTGCATCAAAAGAAATAAGCTGCGTAACTTTAATAAGTTTGTCCGCTAAAATTCAAACGTCGACTGAACTCAGTCGAACAGGTTACGTATTACACAACTTATTATCGAGGTTTCACGCCCCCCCCCCCCCTTCACGCCCCCCCCCCCCCGTTTCCTATGCCTACGTACATTATCAGTAGAACCCTGCCCCCTCAATGAGTACGTACTAATCCTTCAAACGGGGTGCTATGACCAAATGCGCATACACCACAAGTCTAAAAGTATTATATATATATATATATATATATATATATATATATATATATATATATATATGCACACACAGAGAGAACCGACATCAGACAAACATACATACTGTTGGGTTTCCATGCATGAAGATCGGTAATTTGTAAATATATAAATTTATTGTTAAAATAATGTAATTTATCTAAATCTATCTCACATCATTGACTTGCATGGGGATACTGAGATCACATAAATGGGTTTCGCATCTTTTGGAACTCTGTAGTGCTAAACTTTTCCGAGCAATACTGTGGACACGCTGTTCGATACTACAGTAATCGTAAGGAAACTCGAAATATAATCTACACCTTCTACCACTATTTTGCACTTGTAATACTAATTTAAGTTCGTTGTAAAGATTTCGACCCATATTACACTATTACTCAGGTGTCTTTTGACTCCTACTATGCGTTGAAAATAAACAAAGAAAGTAGGATAAGCTAATTAATCTGAAGGAGAGGTAAAGATCCAAATTAGAAAAAGTGCAGTATAAATGAACAACCTTGTAGTCGCCGAAAAAGATTCATTAAATTCGATGAATAGTTTGTAGTAAATGTATGCGTCAAACTGTCAATTGTGTTGAATGCATAATATTTAACTTTAAACACAAAGCAGCCATAGTAATACTTACTCTTTCTATTTTGTTTCTTTCTTCCTGAAAGGATATAATAAATATACTATTAGAAACATGAAACAGACTTCGCTGATTCGGTCTCAATAGAGATATTATTTATAGAGGTGCAGAGTTGTTAATGCAAATACAGTGTGAATAATTAGTACTTTCCCTCTCTATATTAAAATTAGATACGCGCCTTTTCTTTCCCATTCTATCATATAATGACGACGGAGAGAGGGAGGCGGGAAGAAGGAGGTGATTGGGAGGAGGAGGAAGAGGGTTAGCTACAGTCTGGCTCCAGTCGTTTATAAATCGTACCTCACCTCCGGCTTTCGATCCATTTTATCTAGTTCTGATAAAGACTTGAACCAGAGCAATGTATTATAAGTAGAACGCGTTTTTTGTTATATGCCACACATTCTGAATAATGTAGTCTGAATAACCATTGACATTATAATATTGTTGAAGGTTCCTAATTAAGTGTCATTAGAAACGCCACTGTTTGGCTACATATAAAATACCTAGTAACTTATACATATTTTCTAACATTATTAGTATTAGTATTAGTAGTAGTAGTTGTAGAGAAGACAGAACGAACCATGTGCATGTGCATGTAGAAAAGGCAGTAGCTAAAATAATAATTTAAAAAGTTCAGACGAAAATATGTTTTACCAAACCAATGATAAATACAAATAAAAATAGAAAAAATATTATTAAAGAATGGCTGATATTTTTTATCATAATTTTGAAATTGTCAAATGCAATCAGATTATAAAATAAATAATTTCAATGATAACAACATCAATAGCAATTATGTTAATAATGTGTACATTTCATATTAATCTTAAATCATAATCAAACTACTGACATGTTAAATGCCATCTTTATATATATGAAGACACTTCTGTCCATATTGCTTGATTGGGTTTATGATAATTATAAAAATATAATGTCTAAGTGTGTGAGGTATACATGAATCGGATAGCTGTGTTACTTTATCCCTTTATTATAGAATTGTGTGAGGTATGCATGAATCGGATAACTGTGTTACTTTATCCCTTTATTATAGAATTGTGTGAAGTATACATGAATCGGATAGCTGTGTTACTTTATCCCTTTATTATAGAATTGTGTGAGGAATACATTAATCGGATAGCTGTGTTACTTTATCCCTTTATTATAGAATTGTGTGAGGTATACATGAATCGGATAGCTGTGTTACTTTATCCCTTTATTATAGAATTGTGTGAGGTATACATGAATCGGATAGCTGTGTTACTTTATCCCTTTATTATAGAATTGTGTGAGGTATACATGAATCGGATAGCTGTGTTACTTTATCCCTTTATTATAGAATTGTGTGAAGTATACATGAATCGGATAGCTGTGTTACTTGATCCCTTTATTATAGACATTGTGTGAGGTATACATGAATCGGATAGCTGTGTTACTTTATCCCTTTATTATAGAATTGTGTGAGGTATACATGAATCGGATAGCTGTGTTACTTTATCCCTTTATTATAGAATTGTGTGAGGTATACATGAATCGGATAGCTGTGTTACTTTATCCCTTTATTATAGAATTGTGTGAGGTATACATGAATCGGATAGCTGTGTTACTTTATCCCTTTATTATAGAATTGTGTGAAGTATACATGAATCGGATAGCTGTGTTACTTGATCCCTTTATTATAGACATTGTGTGAGGTATACATGAATCGGATAGCTGTGTTACTTTATCCCTTTATTATAGAATTGTGTGAGGTATACATGAATCGGATAGCTGTGTTACTTTATCCCTTTATTATAGACATGGTCATTAAATCGGTGGGAATCTTTCACGGTGTATGCAATATTGATCCACAGCTCAGTAACGCACCTTTTGATAAAACTATCAACCATCTTTATACAATGTTATTTATACATTTATTTGTGTTCATCATTAATTGGTTGAAAAGTGTTTGGTTGTTTGGATTTTTTTTTTTTAAATTGTCAATGAATGGTTAACTTTAACAGTACATGTCAGCAAAAAACTTGTAAATGATATTTAATGATGAATTGTATAAAGACAGTTTTGCTCAGACTGCAATTTTTTGGAATCTGTGGCATATTACTACTAAAAAGTACTAAAGTCTAAATTACACTTACATTCAATTTGCATGATTAAGATAATTGTTTTAGTGTAGTTTCATCCCCTTCATATTTTTTGGAATTCCGGTTATAGTGTTTGGTATCTTGCACATTCTAGAAATTATTGTTTTCAATTTTTACTTTCGCGACCATCCAGGTTATAATCACGCACCCTACGAAATGTATTAGGATAACAGTCTACCGAAAATAGCATTTCCTTAACATTGCACTTTTGTATCCAAATTAAATAAGTTTGAGCAGACGGAAAAGGGTTTAGTTTGAAATGTCAAGCTTGAAAGGAATTAAATAATCCTCCACAAGGTGGTAACTGAACCAAGAAAATAATTCCCCGAGGCAATAATGTAGTGTTGGGACAGGCCTGCATTTGGATCCCAAACTTGTCTACAATTGACTTATTAAGAGACAGGAGCACATAACTTGTTTGGTCTGTAAAACGGATTTTACATCATATGTAATGGACATACACAATAAGCGGATATATGATGTGTACGTAGGTACTAAATCTTGCACCCTTGTGCAGTATGTAGGTTTAATGAATCAACTATATTTCACCGGTTTTAGACAATATCTATGGATAAAGATCAGAGTGCATTGGTTGTGTCAGTGCAATGCAAAATAAGTAGATATTGTTTACTTTGGTATTTTCTGAAAGCCTAGATCAACAATCGACACAGAGTACAATAACTAAATTCAGAACTGAACATCAAATTTTATAATTAGCAGAACATTAATATAAGAAAGAAAAACAACACAGCTTCTATTTTCGTCTTGACTAGAGATCAGCCTCTTTTATCAAAGGCAATCATTAATGATATATAACTATGCAAACGAGAATTGATACTTACTTCAGTTGAATCTTCCATCGTTCCAAGTAAGGAAATCAGATCACACTGCTTCATTTCAGCAGGCGAAAACAGTTTGTTCTCCAGCTGCGTGTTAGGTGTGTGTTCAGTCTTCGATATGGCTGCAGAAATCAACTGCTTAACGTCAGGGCCTTTCTTTATTATATCGATGTCTGTACCTTGATAAGTTAACGTTTGCGCAATGTCCTTTGCATTCGAACACGCCTTAAATTCCTCCTCCACGTCCCTTGTGAAAACTGCGTTACGCTGTCTAAGGTCGTGATAAACATGTTTTATTCTTGCTTTAACTTTTTCCACTTCTTGAACAATGGCTTTGCACAGTTGTGAACTTTGGTCGTCAACTGCTTTTAATTCCTCTTGCTCAGCATCAGTAATGCTTTTATCAAGCTCCTCTCCCTTTTTCTTCGAAGCATCGACACGTCTGAGCTTGTCTGAACATTCATTCAGTTTGGTCTCTAGGGTCTTTTTCATTTCAGCTGCAGCATCAGGCACAGGCTCTGTTACATGATTTTCGTGCTTAACCACTTTGCACATGAAACAAATAAGTGTTTGACAGTCTCTGCAAAAGAGCCTGATTTCGTCCTCTGGATGTTGATCACAAAATATACGCTGTCGAATTTTGCCTTTCGTTTCGGAATCTAGTGTTCCGAGATCACGTATTTTGTGATGCCTACTAACTTTAGATTTTTCGTGGACAAAACAACATGACTGGCACAAATTTTCATCGCAGTCCAAGCATCTACTGCGTGCCACGTTTTTCGGACCACATATATCACAGGCAAATGTATCACCGGCGTCCGCGTCGATGTAAAAGTTACTTTGAAGAGCCGACACCCCACCCACAGGCAATTCTACACTTGTCCTGCAGACGGGGCAGTTAAATCGACCGTTGTGGAGGTTAACCTGTACATAATCATCCAGACACTTGCAACAGAAACTATGGTGGCATGATATTAGCTTCGGATTCTTAAAACTATCCATACAAATAGTACATTCATGTCGTCTTGCCGCCATTATGGAATACTTTCGTTTTGTTTCGACCAGGATGAATAAGGCTATGACCGTTCTATTGAGGTATATAATCAATTCCTCCTAATAAATACTAGCCCAATTGTTTGCATTATGATTTTACCTAATCCACAGATAAATCTTTATAGAAGGCGTCTGCGAGAATCCTCCCCCTTCGGATTTTCAGTATATTATGATCATACCATGTTCCAAGCGAAGGATTGGTGACTTTGAATGTTACAGTTCGAGATAACTGACCTAAATACCCAAGTCGATAATAAAATGTGCGATAAAAATAGTTTTCAAGGGAAATCACCGTTTAAGGTAAGTTATTGATATGATTATATCCCTTGGTGGATATGTAATAACGATATGTCCTTTTATTTAATGAAAGTGTGTGGGGGGGGGGGTGTGGGCGTCATTAGGATTTTTAACGTAGCTTTCACAATTTTTCGGTCATATCGCTATGATGTCTGCAATGAGACAGTTTATAGTGATGTCTTGCACTGGGGCATCATGCCAAAGATATGTAGCATGATTTCCCAACCAGTCATATTATCCTGACACCAGCCCTAACACTAACCTCTTGATTATGAGAGCCTAGCGAGACAGCTGTTAGTGCCATTTTATGTAAGTCTTTGGTATGACCCGGCCGGGGTTCGAACCCACGATCTTCCGCTTCCGAGGTGGACGCTCTAACCTCAGTGCCACCGGAGCGGTCGATATGTAATGAAAGACTTACATGTTGTCTCCCAATATATACAGCTGTACTGTATACAGAAGCAAAATATGTATGGGGTTCATTAGCGGATGCGTTTACATTGATTAAAGTGTGCGAATAGATCATATATATATATCGTGTAGCGACTGCTTAATATTCCTTTAGTGGTAGCAGTATTAGATGCCACAATGACTCGCAACACATATCAAGTTTCAGCTCAGGTCATACATTTAGTATGCTGTCTTCTTCAGCCTGATATTATTTATTATTAAATCTAAGCCGAAATAGCAAGGTACAAGGCAAACGTTGCATGAAGTTCAAAATCTATAACTATATGGACTATAACTTGGTCAAATTGAGCCAAAATAAGGTCACTAAAACACAAAGTTTAATATTCAAATACTTACACGACGCCTGGCTTACGGGCGAAGAAGCTGTTAAACGTCGCATGATAAATATTATACCAAAATGTCCACTAAGCAAAATACTAAATTTCACCAAACTCCATGCGATGACTGAATGTGATAAAATAAAAATTAATAGGCAAACATTAATTATGGAAATAGGCAAAAATATAAATATCACAGAAATAATAGGTAATACTTGGATGAAAGTGTGACAATACAACAATTTTACAAATAATAAACTACATAATTAAGAAAATGTTATCCTGCGGCCAAGTGATAAAAATAAAACAATAAACCTTTGTAATAGCCTTCTTTTTTTACTACTAATGATAGCAAACTTTCAAGGGAAAACTAGGTACAGGGGTCCGCCTTGTGGGAAAATCATGACGCACAGACTCCGCAGGGCTGAGTCACAACAGGCCACGCGAAGTGGAAAGGCCTGTGGAAGAGCGACGAAAAATCACACACATGTGATGAACAAAAATGATTGCCGATAACCAAAAGGGGCTAACCTCAATTTCAAATATCCTTTCGAAATTTCAGAACCTCTAAATAAGAGAGGAAAAGGCGTAGGTCCGCACACAAGGGAAGCATATACAAATAAATAAAATGTGGCTCCTTACTCGGACTATGCCAACTCCAGTATTAAAGATTAACGAGAAAACTACACACCATGATCACCCACATGAGACATTAGCTTTATGTTTGTTTTTATTTATATTAAAAAAAATTATAATGCACCGTTTTCTCGGCAACATTTTAAAAACTTGAAATTAAATAAGGAGATGAGAGGAGGGGGATGAGAGGGGAATTCGGTAAGACAATAAAAGGATGTTACCGCCAATGCAGGCTACAGCCCTCATCAAATCTTCCAATTCAGACCAATTGTTTGCCTCCAAAATACAGATATTAAGAATCTAAAGTAAAAAAATGGAGAAAAACTACAGGGGAAATTTTATACACTGCCGTCCTAACAAACTCTATAGCAAAACAAACAATATAGCAAAAAAAAAACATATAGAATACACATGACATAGGCGACATCTGGCAAAGGTCACTGAGGGAAAAAAGGGAGGGGGAGAAAGGAGATTCCGACTAGGAACAAAACCTATGTCGGAGGAACAACCCCTTAGATAACACTAGGAAACAAAAAAATACCCCAATCAAAATTTTTATATAAATACATTTTGAACTAAATTCTTTTTATAAAAAATAACAAACTTACACACCTGCGGGGGATACATATACACATGAAAAACACTTTTTGTGGAAAAAATGGGGGGCATCTGTCTGGTGCCACCCCTCCCCCAAAAAAGAAATTGTTTAAAATATATTAGGCTAATCTCTCTCTCTCTGTCTCTCTCTCTCTGTCTCTCTCTCTCTCTCTCTCTCTCTCTCTCTCTCTTATCGTGCAAACTACAAACGAGCCGATATATTTATCTGTATTACAAATATACACCAACCGGAACGGACAGCATTGTTTCAAAATTCTACTGGGGAATACCTTATAATGTTAGAAAGAATTAATATTTAATAAATACAATACTATCTTACAGGTTAAATACTGTTTTTAACTCTTGCTCTACCGAAATCAGAGGGTAAGCGACACCCATCTCCTTCCCTGCATGAAACAATGCTTCTACTGGAACGACTAAGCTCACCTCATCATAAAGCGATGCCATAAACTAGCAAGAATATGCACTCCCATGTCGACCTAGCAATACTTTCTCTTCTGACTACACTTGATGAAAATGTAAATTCGAGCATCATTTTCATGTGGGAACAAGAAGACATTATTGGAAGTCTTTTGTTGAAAATGCCAATTTCGACATGACAATCTAATAAGACAGTGTAGCTACAAGAATTTCATTTAAAAATGGTGGCAATCCCCCAAGAATGCCATCAATGGTACATTATACACCTGTCATGTAGATAAGAAAAACAATAAAGATAAACAAGATACGGTACTGTAAAAGGTACAGCACACACCTGCCAGGTGGTAAGGTAACTGAAGAATACTATAAAAGGTACATAACACACCTGCCATGTAGTAAAGTAAAATAAGAACACTGTAAACGGTATATTATAAATTTTTGCCATGTAGTCAAGTAAAAGAAGAATATTGTAAAAGGTACAATATACACCTGGCATGTAGTCAAGTCAAGCAATATTACTGTAAAAGGTACAATATACACCTGCCATGTAGTCAAGTAAAGCGATAATACCATAATAAGTATATTAATCTTAATCACCTGACATGCAGTCAAATAAAATAATAATGCCATAAATGTACAATATACACACGCTATGTAGTCAAGTACAAAAACAATGTCATAAAGGTATATTACATGCCTGCCATGTACTGATAGTCAAGTAAAACAAGAAGAGACTAAATTTTACATTACACACCTGTCATATTCCGGTAGTTGAGTAAAACGGTACATAATTCACCTTCCAGGTGGTTGAAGGGCATTACTATGTACATTTAAGGCCTTCTTTCTTTCACAGCATACTTGGCTCTTTCAATTCAAATCTGTAAATGTATGCTTGGTCTAAAACTTGTGACATCTACCAGATGTGTTCAAGATAAACAATGGTCATAGTACCCATGCTATTTGAAAGAAAGAGAATTCCTTCTTAGTGTCTCTCTGCTATTGACATTTGCTCTTTTAACCTGAAATCATTAAGGATCATTGTTTCAAGGTTTAGTGTAGCCTTGTGGTGAAGCTGTTAAGCGGTTGTGTAGTTGTTGCTGCTGTTGTTATGGGGTTAAATGCCAATTTTAGCACAAAATGGGCTATACATGGCGGTCAGTATTAATGGTGGAGGAGGAACAAGGGAAAACCCCTGGAAGGAACCATCGAGCCACAAGAAGCTACCGGCAAGATTTCTCACATATCCACATTGGCTGAGCCCGAGACTCGAGCCCACCCAGACATAGATGAGATGGCAGTGATCCATGATGGATAGCGCTTTAGATCACTCAGCCACTCAGGGCCCCAAGCTGTTGTGTAGAAATCACTGTTTATTCCTTCAATTCATGTGCCCTAGATATTTAACATTTGGACCCAAAAAATAGCTGTTTTCCTTGTCTCTATTTCTTGTCATCAGATATGTTTAATCAAAACATATAATCAATAACTCAAGGTTGTTTGAAAGCTGTTCCCCTTCAATGCCTGTGACTTAGACCTTTGACCGGTTCAGCATAAAATCAATAAATGTTACTTTCAAACATAAATCTAAGTTATTTTCAAATTTCTGGTCTACCACTCTGGTAGTCAATGTGGTTAGAGTGTCCACCTTGGATACAGAAGGTTGTGGGTTTGAACCCCAGCCAAGTCATTCCAATGACTTACACAAATTGTACTAATGAGTGCCTTCCTAGACACTCAACATTATTAGGTTACTGTTAGGACTGGCCAGCCTGTTGTCAGGAAAATGTGACTGGTTCGGACATGATGCTACATGTATGTGGCATGATGCGCCAGGGCTAGACATCAATATAAATTGCCACACTGCAGACATCATAGTGATATGACAGAGACATTTTCAAAGATACATTAAAAATCCAAATCACACACACACTTTGATTCAGATAGTTGGCATACAAGTTTTATATTGACTGGAAATATAATCCCTTTTTAGCAGCCGCTACCTTGACCTTTGAACTTTTAGGCTAGAAAAAGAGGGTTTCTTTATTGCTCTAAATATAAGCTACTTAGAAACTATGGTAGCATTACACTGTGAAAAACATATGTTATTGTGTGGACATAAAATATGGAACTGACAAACAATGCATAATGGAATGTCACACATATACAGAAGACTGATTCTAGAACAAAGGACCATACAAACCAACTAATCTTTCTGTACAAAATTCACTGAGGCAGTACAAAACATTATAATTTAATTCTTATCCAAAGGTACAACTGCCTTTTCTATCAAATTATTAGATAATAATATCATGGCATCAAAATCAGGACTGGAAAACATTTTTATGGCTAGCATATGCATAACTTTTAAATTTTCAGTCATTTTTAAAATTTAAATTTTCCTTGTGAACGTGCACATCATTGTCTCCAGATATGCATTTTGCTGGCAGTCTAAAAACATTAGTTACTGCTGTAAGTAACAAGCATCAGATGGTGCAATCCACTCTAGCTGAGTTATGGTTCATAGCAAAAATGCAGAAACAAATGTCTTTTGATATTTTCTTAATACATAGTCCCAATTTTTTATTGTCTGATAATATTCAATATATATATTCCTATGATCTAGCATGGACATGTTATGCTCATGTTCATTTCGTTTCTCTGTGATTACAACATGTTCATTGCATTGGTACAATATATGCTAATTCAATGTGCTAAGATATTATTCCAAGTTTCAACTCCTAGCCTTGCCATATAGGTATGTGTAGTATTTATGCCAAATTTTAACTCCGAGCCCTGCCAAATGGGATGTTTGTGTAATATTTATGTATATTGAATTTGCCAACTTTCAACTTCTAGCTTTGTGTAATATTTAAGTAAATTGGATTTGCCAACTTTCAACTCCAATGTTTGCCAAATGGAAAGTTTGTGTAATGTTTATGTATATTGAATTTGCCAACTTTCAACTCCTAGGTTTGCCAAATGGGAAGTTTGTGTAATATTAAAGTATACTAGATTTGCCAACTTTTAACTCCAAGCCTTGCCTATCATAAATTTGTTTATGATTTAAGTATATGGGATTGACCAACTTTCAAAATATGACCTAACCATGGGATGTTTGTGTACAATTTAGTATGTGCAATTCAAAAAAATTCTAATGTAATTACTACACACATATTTAGATGCTGAAGCCAAATATCTACAAAAATAGGTATTTTAAATTCTTTGAATTGTGAATAAAAGTAAATCATTACATCATTACTAGCTGTCATGCCTGTTGGTGAATTGGAAGAGATCTGCCTTCTTATCTAAATGAATAAATGATAGCAGTTTTGTCATACGGTAATTAAATAAATATGTGCATGAAGTAAGATCGCAAGATCAGTTCTCCACTGCTGGAAACATCCATAAACTTGAAAAATGATAGCAATAACAAATTAACTTTTTATAAATTACAATTGCAGTAAACACAAAATACACACAAATAAATACAAAGGAAAGAAAGCAATACAATTGTATGACTTTACACAAATTAATAGACCATCTAAATTATGGGAGCATCTTTAATTTAACATCTTTGTGTATTATAAAGTGGTTTTTTGTTAAGCAACTGATTATAATATAGGTGTTGGCATCTAGAAGAATAACCCAATCACTTCATATCAGAAAATAGCATGTGGTTATATAAATGGGAGTCAGCTGTCATTTACACTAATAACCATTACCAGAAAAGTGAGGATGAACCTCTTTGTTTCTCAGTTTTTGTAATTATTATTAATCTGAATTTATTACTGTTTATTATTATGGTATTGTTATTATTATTAATTTAAAACTATATCTTTGACTTGTATCCCCCAATTCAAATGTCCAGATTTAGAATATAAATTTTACTTTCTTCTAAGAAGACAGCAATTATTTCACTCTTATGTGCACTTTTCTCACACTCGCATATACATATTGTCCAAACAGTCTGATACATATTTTTTCTGACACTCTTAGTTATGCATTGTGCCTACTCTCTTGTACATACTTTTCCCACACTCTTATCCACATAATTTCTCCACACTCATATACACATACTTTCCCCACACTCATATACATATCACACCCTCTTATGCACATACTTTTCTCACACTCATATACATATACATCCCCACTCTTATACACATACATTCCCCACACTTATATACATATACATTCCCCACGTTGTTATACACAAACTTTCCCCACACTCAAATACATATACATTCCCCACACTCTTATACACATACTTTCCCCACACTTATATACATATACATTCCCCACACTCTTATAAACACACTTTCCCCACACTCATATGCACATGCTTTCCCCAAACTATTATACACATACTTTCCCACACTTATACACATTTATTTTACCACACTCAGATACACATACATCCTGACACTCTTATACACATGGTCCATAAACTCTTTCACACACCATTCCTCACTGATATATATACTTTCCCCTGCTCTTATATACATATGTTCCTACACTGCACATAAATTAATTCCCACACTTTTATGTACGTACCTTCCCACACTATTGAAATTAATGTATACATGGGCCTTTCAAGCTAATTATCAGATTATGGGATTGCCTTTCTTAAGTATGGACTTTCTTCATGCCCAAGACATCATCATTCACACATTCATTCAATATCCCATTCTTCTTGAGTTCATTGCTTGCAGTTAAAACAGAAAACAATTTATATGGGGAAATGCGATGGGGTAATATAGGAATTTATCACTTTGACCCAAAAAAAATGAGAGAGATACAAAACATGTAACACAAATGCAAAGCTCAAGTAAAATTAAGGTACTTCATAGAAAACAAATGATATGTCACATGATTGGCTATATTGATGTTTTAGGTAATTGAAACATGGGGAAGAGGTTAACTACCCACACTAAAAATGTCACTATATGAGCAGGGTGACCAATGGATTAGTGGTCTGAGGTGCTCATCTTTACAGATCACTGACATCTCACATCTGTCATTGTGGGTTCAAGTCTCAGGTTTAGCCAATGTGGGTATAAGAGAAAGCTTGCCAGTACCTTCCTGTTGGGTCCTTGGTTCTCACTGGGTTTTTCCTCCACCTACTATTCTAGCCACCATGCATGTATAGAATATCATGTGCTGAAAAAGTACATTATACCCACACTAGCACTAACAGAAAACAAACAAACACACACAGAAACATATATATATATATATATATATATATACACCACTCCCTCGATAACTCGCGCACATCGGGGTCCAGAAACATCGACCGCACTATAAGCGAGGGGCGAGTTATCGAGGGACCTATAAAATAAGCCCAAAACCAATAAAGTGATTGACGACATAACGGAAAATGGGGGGGGGGGAGTAGGCAGATTATACTGTTGAATACTCACTTTATAATCGTTCTGAGATTAACTGTTAATAAATATCTCTTCATAACGGTGTACTTTATTATTTTCTCATAGGACAACATTAAAAATTTCAGGATAAATTACAGTATATTGAGGCGATCATCGAAAACATTATTCCACGTGGTTTCCGTTCGCTGAACATGTGTACCACTTCACACATTGTGTACTACGTCACTAAGTTTTATGTTGAATTGTATACATTCTAGTTTTATTGTTTGAGCCAAATTAGAAGTTTTTTATACACAAAAGATCGACTCTTTTCGAGAAACAGTGTCGATCGAACGATAGATAGATAGATAGATTTTAATGCGATAGAAGTAAAATGGAAAACAAAAAAAAAAAAAAACAAGAGTTAATCAGTACTGATATATTTAATTGGTCTACAAATGTAGAACAACGTAAATTAGAACAAGTTAATACTTGCCATTTGTGCCACGCTTGACAAATATCAATTTACTTTTTGAAAAAATAAGTTAATTTTTTTTGTGTGTGTTACTCCTTGGTTTCTCTGCCGCCGAGCAAAATCCCTCAGAGCTTTACGTAGTCAACATTTTGGGTCTCCAGCCACCTTATGGTAATATCAAAATATTTGCTTCCTGTGCTGAGGGGTGGGGGTGCAACATCTGTGTCTGCATCACTTTCAACACTTGTGTTACTCCAGTTAGAATCGTCTTCTGCTGCAAATTTGTTCGCTATAGAAATAATTATAGTTCAATCTGACATGTATTCGGCTGTAGGGCAATCATTGTCAGCACAAATCCACTCCTCCATCAAGAGAAACGCCCATCTCAGGACCATGAGTCTGTACTAATTTCTCCCAAACAGCCTCGGCATTAATGACATCAGTTTCACTGAAACATTCGAAGTCACTATCGTCGTCGTTGTCTCTGTTACTGTTTTGCTTTACGTCAAAGGCAGCTCCAAGACCCTTAATCCAGCACCCGAGGTCTCTTGTAATCGATTTTTTTTAAAAATGCAACAAACACTTCCCCAAGTTGTTGATCAAAACAAAGCCGGCATGTACATGTAATTAGGTTCTCACAGAAGTACTCACGGGTTTCGATGTGACGGTCGATTGACTCTTTTCATGCTTTCAATGAACAGACTATGTTGTGATTACAATGTTTACACTGAAACGGAATTAAAGGATTAGAACGTGACTTTCACACAGGAAGTCGTTTAATTGGTGTTTATTTCATTCTCTGTTGCCATCTGTTAACATTTACCAGAAGTTTTCATTGATCGCTATTTCACCAGACTGTTTATTTACAGTATAATGACAACTATTTATCCTAAAAACTTACATAATATATGATATCTTTAAACAGAGGTCTCGCTAGGATTTTAAAACTGGGTCTTTCTGCCTCTGAATTCAATCACTAAATATCAGTATATTTTCTCACTCGGCCGCCAAGTCAAAGCCTTTGAACTAGCCGCCTAGCTGTTGCATCATGTTCTTTTTTTTTTAATGTACTCATATGAAATAGCAGCAGTACATCAAAGAGTCTTTCAGTCACTGAATTCTGTCATTGTAAATATCAGCACAGTGAACTGATCAACACATTTTCCCACAAAGCAGGTGGCTGAAATCTTTGAATTTTCCCGCGCACCTATTGCATGCGTACGGAGGACTCCAGCCTCAGTGATTTTCTGCGTCCCAGATCAAAAATTGGCGTCCAAATACGCGTAATTAAGCGTTTTCGAGATCTCTGAAATTAATTCTTCTCTAGAGCTTGCAAATTGCAAAATATGGATTATATTTTTACGGGCATTAATCACCATTTTCGATGATAAAACGAGCAATGTATCAAGGTTTAATTTATCAATTCTTATCGTAATTTTTTTCATGTTCAGCATATTTTAAAGATATTTTAAATACATTTTGTCTGGAAAAAATCGGGAGCCAAGACGGACACCGCGTTATAAGCGGGATCGCGAGTTATCCGGGCGCGAGTTATCGAGGGAGCGGTGTATATATATATATATATATACACCCACATTGGTTATGATATTATGTTGGTTATTATTACATTACTTATTTATATGTTGTGTCTTATTATATACTGTGTATGATTTGTTCTATATGTGAATTTCATTATATGAATTGTATATTTTATTACATATTGTGCACACATCATGTGATATGAATGATGTATTACATGCTGTAAAAACATCATGAGAGATGGATGTTATGTTACATTGTGCAGCCCTCAAAGCGATGTGGATGATTTATTACATGATACGCAAACTATTTGTATGTGATGTGGATGTTTTATTACCATACATATTGTACGAATATCATGTTTGTGAATGTTTTATTATATGCTGTCCATACACATGTTATGTGAAATCATCATAAAGTGATGTGCATGTTTTATTATCAGTTGTGCTTTATCAATTTTATGTTGTCACAGTCAAGGACAGCTAAACTCTACCATACATCTTATTTTACTGTTAAACCCTTTCTGATATCATGATCTGTTATTGAGAAACAATCTATATATTTAGCATCAATTATATTGAAAGAATGTAAATTCAAATTGTTCTTATCTTAGTACAAAAGTATAAAATATACATCAGTAAAATTGGCAGCAAATAGGCAATATATTGTTATCTGAGCAAACTGTATAGTGGATTGGCCTGTTTCATATATATAAAATGAAGTGCTAAATAAATCCGATTGCCTGACATCTGGGACACTTCTGGCTTCACACAAGGCCCCTTCTATATTCTAAGAGACACGCCCATCAGCAAATAAAAAAAATATAATATACGTGAGGAAACTTTAAAGAAAATGGTAAAATGCAGAATTTTATTTCAAGTTCTTGAAATACTAGCAAACTATTAATGTTTATAACCATGTGCAGATGTGAGTTCACATTAAGAAGTAAAGTTTGGGAAACAATCATGATGGGTATTTTTTTTCACTTTAGGGTACACTGACAGTTTATGATAAGAAATTGTCCCCTGGACATGTTGCTCACAGTAGGTGATGCATCATAATTTGTATATTTCTCTCTCTTTCACTTGATTCTCTGAAGCCTGTTAGCATGAGTAATGAAAGACAAAGTGGTAACATTATTTTTCATATATTTTAACAACTTTTTTTAATTCTTAATTTTATTAATGAAAACTTTGTTAGAAAGATTATACATATAAACACTAAATGCTTAGAAAAAATTAAACTTGTTAGTCATTTCTGTACATAAAATGACCATTTTTTCATGCCATTATGTTGAACTGTTTAGTTTTTGGGACTTTCTTTTAGTTGAAGTTGCGGTAAGTGTGAATATTAAATATGTGTTGTATAAAACACAATTTAATTTCTCTGTTTTACTTCTGTCTCTGTATAATACTACTCTTGTCCATCCATCCAACACTTTGTCATTAATACAACTATTCCTAGAGTTTTTCAAGGATTGCCCTGAAAGTTGGTAAATATTATGATCATGATTGGAAGACAACCATGTCAACAAATCACTTTACTCCCCATTGTTTTTGGAGGTCCTGTTCCTTTTGTCTTACTGCTGAATCTAGTACCAGACAACATTTTGTTGTGAATGCATGTGGTCTTGCCATTTTATTGACTGCGGTTAAACATGGTTTATATTATAAAGTCGTCATTCATAAATGCAATTGTAATGATCAGAAGATGTGACTAGTTATTGTGTTCACTATATATATGTACACTGGTGGTCATCAGAAGATGTGACTAATTGTATTCTCACAAGAGTTGTCATCTGTTTCAGCAATAAACATTCATATCATGAGGTATGGGTAGGGTGCATGAGAGATAAAGGTATGTTTATATGAGCACTGTTGTCAACATTTGTATGGCTTAAACCAGAAATAGAGTTGGTGTTGTATAACTCTTTGATTAAAAAGTATATCATCACTGGTGAAATGTAGATTACATAAACCTTAAGAAGTAATGGTGTCAGTTTGTACTTGGGTCAGATCATTATATAATGGATGTAGCTGATCAAGTGACCAATTCATATTATTGTGTGATTCTTTTACAGTACAGTTTTGTATTTATTTTATTTTGTTTATTTTAGTTTTGACAATTAATGATTGGAAAGGTATTTACATTTTGATAAAGTTTTTAACCAACTAAAAAGCTAGAGACACCACAACAAAGTTTCTACTGTGATACCAAAAATCTAGTTGATTGCATCATTAAAGAAAATCCAGTTTATTTCTGTCAGATTTTAGTCTTAAGAAAAACCTTGCAAAAACCTTAAAAAAACTCAAGGTTTTTAAATGTAATTTCACTTCTAACCCCATGAGCATGTCTTGATTGACAAATTGTAAATTAATTTAGAGCTTGTATACAAAATCATCTGTCTCTAGAAAGTGAGGTTGTTTCTTAATCATTATGTGACACCCTGTCTAATACATTTAACAATTGGTCATTATATGGTACCATGTCTAATACATCTAACAACTGATCATTATAGGGTACCCTGTCCAATACATTTAACAACTGATCATTATATGATACCCTGCCCAATACATTTAACAATTGGTCATTATATGGTACCCTGTCTAATACATTTAACAACTGATCATTATATGATACCCTGTCCAATACATTTAATAATTGGTCATTATATGGTACCCTGTCTAACACATTTAAAAACTGACCATTATAGGATACCCAGTCTAATACATCTAAAAATTGATTTTTATATGGTACCCTGTCTAATACATCTAAAAATTGATCATTATATGGTACCCTGTCCAATACATTTAACAAAACAATTTGTCATTGTCTGGTACCCTGTCCAATACATTTAACAATTGATCATTGTCTGGTACCCTGTCCAATACATCTAACAATTTATCAGTATATGGTACCCTGTCTAATACATTTAACAATTGATCATTATATGGTACACTGTCCAATACATTTAACAATTGATAAGTGTCTGGTACCCTGTCTAATACATCTAACAATTGATCTGTGTATGGTACCATGTCCAATACATTTAACAATTGATCATTACTGGGTACCCTGTCCAATACATTTAACAATTGATCACTATATGGTACCCTGTCCAATACATTTAACAATTGGTCATTATATGGTACCCTGTCCAATACATTTAACAATTGATCATTACAGGGTACCCTGTCCAATACATTTAACAATTGATCATTATATGGTACCCTGTCCAATACATTTAACAATTGGTCATTATATGGTACCCTGTCTAATACATTTAACAACTGATCATTATATGATACCCTATCCAATACATTTAACAATTGGTCATTATATGGTACCCTGTCTAACACATTTAAAAACTGACCATTATAGGATACCCGGTCTAATACATCTAAAAATTGATTTTTATATGGTACCCTGTCCAATACATTTAACAATTGATCATTGTCTGGTACCCTGTCCAATACATGTAACAATTGATCATTGTCTGGTACCCTGTCCAATACATATAACAATTGATCATTGTCTGGTACCCTGTCCTATACATCTAACAATTGATCTGTATATGGTACCATGTCCAATACATTTAACAATAGATCATTTCAGGGTACCCTGTCCAATACATTTAACAATTAAACATTGTCTGGTACCCTGTCCAATACATTTAATGATTGATCATTATATGGTACCCTGTCCAACACATTTACCCACTGATCACTGTATGGCAACCAGTTCAGTACATTTAGCAATCTATGCTTGGAAGGGGTAAATTGCACATTTTCTGCACTAATATGCTGATTGCTGGATGTGTAAAAAGAGACAAAACATTTCTAGCCATATATAATGAATGACCATTTTTCAGGGGATCACTGTTCAAGATAAGTACCATTATAATGAATGTCATTAAAATAGTACACATGTATGATTCCCATGAATAGTGTGATGGTGAGGGATTACTGTATACATTTGACTGGTAAGGACAGTACTGTGTACACATGATTGTATGATTCCCATAAATAGTATTATAATGAGATTACTGTATACATATACCTGTTAAAGACAATATGGTGTACTCTTGTACTACTTCCATGAGTAGTGTTGTATGGAGGGAGTACTAGGTACAGATGTCTGGCAAAAACAGCATTGTGTACTCTTCTACAACTCCCATTAATTGTGTTTTAGGGATAGAGTACTGTATACAGGTGTCTGGTAAAGACACAGCACTATGTATACTTGTAAGAGTCCCATAAATAGTTTTATAAGGAGGGGAAAATGTATACTGGTAAGTACACAATGTAATCGTTTTACTCAGAGTTATCTTAGATTTTTAACATATAACCATCATGCTTAAGATAATGAGAGTTGATAGTGATAACAATTTTAATCCAGAGAAGGCACAATGTCTCAAGAAAATGGTTGGATCAGTTCTCATGACTGATATGCAACAATTCATTGAATGCGATGCTTTTGTGAGTTTTAAGCTATCCAGGTTGCTGAATTTTGAAACACCAGTTTAAGGGCAATTTATTTCCATAGGAATATAGATAAGTACTGTGGAAAATATTTACTTGGGGGGGGGGGCCTAGAAAGATGCAAATTAAGGCACTTGTGTGATCTTTGTCATAGTTTTCTCAACATCCTTGACAATATCATATTATTTTTTTCATAGTGTAATACTGCAGACACCAGAGAACCATCCTTACTTGCTATATTGATCCAGTGGCTGTCTTGGAAGCAGGAGGTCATGGGTTGGAATCCGGCCAAGACATGCCAAAGACTTACAAAAATGGCACTAACCACTGCTTCACTAGGCGCTCAGCATTAAGAAGTTAGTATTAGGACTGGTTGTACTGGTGTCAGGATAATGTGACTGAGTGGGACATCAAGCTACATGTCTGCGGCATGGTGACCCAGTGCTAGACATCACTATCAACTGCCACACTGCAGACAGCATAGCAATATGACTGAAAAATTGTTAAAGCTACATTAAAAATCCTAATCACACAAACACACTTGCTATATTGAACATGAGGAAATGGATATGAAAACTACATTCAGTTGCAGGAGATGACTAACATGATATCATTTTTGCATATTTAAGCACTTTAGATTTAAGTTGAGACATAATGGTCTTGCAACCTTGAATGGGTTAATAATGTTAGTATGTGCAATTTATTTTTGTGCCATTTATTTGTTTTGTCCTTTGTTGGTTCAGCAAAACAGCTGTTAAAGCTGTGTGGTAATGGACATACCAAATTACTAATACTACATTGAACATTAATTTTGTATATGAAGACCGGGATAAATACTACATTGAACATAAAGTTAGTGTATGAAGTCAGGGATAAATACTACATTGAACATTACATTACTCTATGAAGACAGGGATAAATACTACATTGAACATAAAGTTAATATATGAAGACAGGGATAAATACTACATTGAACATCAAATCAGTATATGATGATAGGGATAAATACTAAATTGAACATTAAATTAGTATATGAAGACAGGGATAAATACTACATTGAACATAAAGTTAGTGTATGATGACAGGGATAAATGCAATTTGAACATAAAGTTAATATATGAAGACAGGGATAAATACTACATTGAACATAAAGTTAGTATATAAAGACAGGGATAATACTACAATGAACATAAAGTTAGTGTATGATGACAGGGATAAATGCAATTTGAACATAAAGTTAATATATGAAGACAGGGATAAATACTACATTGAACATAAAGTTAGTATATAAAGACAGGGATAATACTACAATGAACATAAAGTTAGTGTATGATGACAGGGATAAATGCAATTTGAACATAAAGTTAATATATGAAGACAGGGATAAATACTACATTGAACATAAAGTTAGTATATAAAGACAGGGATAAATACTACATTGAACATAAAGTTAGTGTATGAAAAAAAAAGAAGTTGAATTAGGTTATAGCACACATAACACAACATTATGCATTGGGCTGATTGACTGACAATGCTGATACAAGATTTCTTCAAACTATAAAATTTAGCTGTGAACAACATGTTTGTTAATATAATACTTGAGTCACTGCATTTAATTTTACAGAAAAGCCAATTCAAGTTTATAATCCACTGCAAAATTTCTTAGTCGACTTATGGTTTCTGAAAAATCATCTTGTGCACAAGTCCAGTCAATATGTGTGGCTCCATAGTCACTTTCTTCATCCTGAAATATATTTAACACTAAGAACAATATAACTAAAGTCCTAGGGATGTTTGTCAAAACCTCAGATACAGTCAACAGACGCATCACAAAATGCACCTTGTCATAATATGTAATAAACTTTAGCTCTGTACAGCTGTCTGGATGCATAAATATATTGATTCTGTTTGGCTGTCCATGTTTGGATGCTTGGCAGCTGTAAAGCTGTTTGGGCTGTATGGAGGAATCTGGATACCGCAGATGTGATATTAGCTGTAGAGCTAAATAGGTTAAACGCAGAGTTGTCACTATTGGTAGGTTGTTGTATATGCTGTATGATGCTGTGAAATTGATGACATTTGGCTTGGAGGAAGATAGAGGTTGTCTCATGTTGGGAGACCAAAGCTGTGGGACCATAAAGTCTGCAACGAAAAAAGGTTTCTGAGGGAAAATTTATGTTGGCAGACAAGAAGGGGAATTTCCATGTGTGGTGGATCCATGATCATCCAACAATGGTGGGACAGAAGAGACTTTTTATTCATCAATTAACACCACTAGCTATATGTTCATTTAATACAAATGCATTCAGTATCACAATTTGTGTGTATGGATGTTTCCATTGGTGTATGAGATAGATTGCACACTATGCTATTATTGGAGACATATTCAAACTGATGGAAAAAAAAGATACAGTAGCCATTTTTTAAAAACAATACACTGGTACAAATGTAATTTATGACAGCTAATGATAAACCATTTCAAATACTATCAGTACTTAGAGACAAAATGTTTTATTGGTAATGGCTATTTACACAATCCATGAAACAAACTGTTTAAGGCATGATAGATAAAAATAAATAATTGCTATTCACTTTTACTATATTTGCAAGACTTTTATTTTATATTTCAATGCTAATTATACTTCTGGGTCAGTAATATAAACAACAAAAACTTGAGCTGAATCATTATTTTCTATCCACACTATAAATGTGATATTGCAATGGTATTTAATGCTTTTAAAATATAAATTACTATTTTCAGTTCAGGTGTAATGACTAGAAGATATACATTGTTTTAAGGTACATGCAAGCAGTGAACAGAAAAAGAAAACCACAAAATATTATTGCACAATTTGCATGTGCATATTATTATTATTATTATTATTATCTTAGGTTTTAATATTAGTCAAATGTAGCTTTTACATATTTTATTTGAAGCTATCTATAGGTGATATTCTATAGCATTTGTAATAGCTGAGTTCTTCAGTGTACTCAGAGGTGTTCAAAGTCTTCTTATGTTTGGAAGGAGCAAAATGATCATATGAAGAAAAAGGACAGAGCTGAAAACAGGAATGTTTGGAACAGCCCAAAGATACTAATATTAATTACCCTATTTCAGCCACTGTATCCTAGCTAGCATACATGTAGACCAATATCCACCTTAGAGACAGTACAATATGGCCACCACCAGGTTATAGGCCTATCACATTTTATTTTACTTATCTAGAATACAAATCCAGGGTGCTCCAATATTAAAGTACCTTAGGTCCAAAAATAAGAAGAAAAAAAATAAACAGCAACAACAACATATGGTGATGCTCTACTGTGAGTTTCTTCATAGAATTTAAAAGAACCAGTATAACCAGTGAGGAAAGCCGGAGATTGTTTTTTTTTTAAATTCTTGTATATCTTAGGTATAGTTCAAAAACAAATTGCTAGCTCCACTTAGTCATTTCATTTCCTGAACTTCAGAGGTAAATTGTATAAAAAAGAGCCAATAACTTCTTTTTACATTTTATATTTATGGTAATTTATTCATTGTGCTTTCAGGAGCTGATATTGTCTAGTCTGGAAAAAGTCATTTTCCCTCTTGTAATAGCTCCTAAGGATACTGTACTTTTACAAATTCAGGCTGATTTTTGGAGCACAAGGGAGCAGTCGTTTTAGTTCATATGGTGCTTAGATCATTTACAATTTCCAAAAGTTCAATATCCAAAGAAATGTCAGCCATATTACAGTAAAGTAGCATAGGTGGCGCTATACAGTTTCGTATTTTCCATAGGGTTAGGATTTTAAAGAAAAAGAAATTCCCCAGCTTTCCTCACTGGTTATACTGGCTATTTAAAAAAGACCTTGTATATCTTAGGTATAATTAAAAAAACCTTTAATTCCATTTATTTTGGTGTATAATTAATGGGTGTACTATGGGTTATAGAGTATGCAGCTGGGCCTTACTTCAAATGTGTACCTTTCAAAAAAGTGCTAGCTCTACTTGGTCATTTTCACTTCCTGAACTTCAGAGATAAATTGTATAGAAAGGAGCCAATAACTTTTTTTACATTTTATATATTTGGTACTTCATTAATTACACTTTCAGAAGCTGGAATTGTCTAGTCTGGCAAAATTCATTTTCCCTATTTTAATAGCTGCTATGTATAGTGTACTTTAGACTAATTCAGGCTGATTTTTTAAGACAAGGGAGCAGTCATTTTAGTTAGCAGTGTGCTAAAATCATGTTGTTGTTGTAGGGTTTAACGCCATTTTTCAGCACACGATAGGCTTTACATGGCAGCCAGTATTAATGGTGGAGGAAGAACCCAGGAAATCCCCGGAAAGAACCACCAACCCTCGAGAAGCTACTGGCAAGCTTTCTCACATATCCACATTGGCCGAATCCGAGACTCGAACCCATGCAGACAGAGGTGAGATAGCAGTGATCTTAAATCAGGTAAAATTTCCGAAAGTACAATATCCAAAGAAATATCATCCACATTACATTACTGTAGCATATAGGTATGCCAACATTATCTCCATTGTGCATGTTTTAAATGCAAACTACTTCACCTTACATACACCACTCTCTCTAAAGTACATATTGATTGGTGATCGCCCCCATATAGGTATGATAATATTCTCTCCATTGTGCATGTTTTAAATGCAAACAACTTCACCTTATATACATCACTCTCTCTAAAGGACGCATGGTACTAATTATACGGAAGAACTGTGAACCAGTCTAGAAATGGGTGAAGACATAATAGAGTATTTATGGGTTTGGTGGTCCATAATTGGTTAATAATGAAAATTAAAATTTTAGGAAAAATATCTTTTGAGAGCTAAATTATCCTATATGTAATTTTAAATAAATATAGACAAATTCATACTGCTGAGATTTTAGCATTTTTACAGGCTTGACTCAGGAGTACTCAATAATGAAAGTAGCACCTGATTTGTTTGGTGCAGAATCAATAACATGTGTTTCATGCACATGTATGTAAACAAAATGTCGCAGTTCATATGGTGTTCTCCACACATAAGCTTGCACCAAAGTTAGATGTGCATGGAGAATTATAGGTCTCATCATCAGCACCCAGAAATTTTAAGTTATTGAATTTTGAATATGATAGTGTTTCCATATGTTTACTATTGGAGTTGAATTAGTACCATGAGTCCTATATGCAACCTATACCATAATAGGAGCTTGTTGTTTCCATGGTTACCACATGCATCCAGGGTATCATTCTGGTGGTTTTTACATATGACAATCATAATGGAGTCTTATTTTCATGGTTTGGATGTGATTTTGGAGAAGAAATCAATACAAAATACCGATGGGAAGGGTTGTATACTGTTGAATTGGCTGTGTGAAATCAATCTGAATGTACACTGTGGGAACCAATGTTATTGGCTGGTTGGGTTTTAAGACATCTTGTTAAGTGTAGCATGAATATGTGGAGTCAGACTGGGGGAACCAATGCTATTGGCTGGTTGGGTTTTAAGGGCACTTTTTAAGTATATTATGAAAATGTGAAGTCAAACTGTTAGAACCAATGTTGCTGGCTGGTTGGGTTTAAATTGCACTTGCAAAATGTAGTATGGGTTAGTGAAGTGAAGCTGAACGTATTCTGTAGGTAGGAACCAACGTTTTTGTCTGGTTGGGTTTTAAGGACACATGTTAAGTGTAGTTAATGGGAGTGTAGATTCAATCTGAAGATATGCTGTGGAAACTAATGTTGTTGTTTTGTTTGGGACATAAGCACACTTGTTAAGTGTATGGGAGTGTGACAATCAGTCTGAATGCATGATGTGAGAAATAACATTGTTGATTGATTGGGTCAAGGGTCTTTTCAACACACCACTGAGTATATCATAATCAGAATTCATGCTATGAACCTATCCCAGGGAAATACAGAGACAGCTGACCTGTGTACGCCTATAGCCAGGTATCAAACTCATGACCCTTCTGTGGAAACCAAATTGTGTACAGAAAGTCAAATATAATAGTGGTCTTGATGTATTCATCATGCAGAACTCTAATGTGTGTACTCATGATACCTCTGATGCGTAATTACTCCTGGCTTTGCCAAACAAATGTTGAACAATAATTTGCACATACATGTACATGGTTTTCTCCAGCATTTATCTGATTTGAATGGGAAATGGAGCTCTCATTAGCCATGGATACTGATGCCAATGGAAATGGAGCTATCAAACTATAAATACTGATACCAATGTGAAATGGAGCTCTCAAGCTATGATTACTACTGATACCAATGTGAAATGGAGCTCTCATTAGCCATGAAAACTGATACCAATGGAAATGGAGCTCTCATTAGCCATGAATACTGATACCAATGGAAGTGGAGCTATCAAGCTATAAATACTGATACCAATGTGAAATGGAGCTCTCAAACTATGATTACTACTGATACCAATGGGAAATGGAACTATAAAGCTGAGAATACTGATACCAATGGAAATGCAACTCTCAAGCCAAGAATACTGATACCAATGGGAATTGGAACTCTCAAGCCACGAATACTGATACCAATATGGGAAATGGAACTCTCAAGCCAAGAATACTGATACCAATGGGAACTGGAACTCTCAAGCCTTGAATACTGATACCAATGGGAAATGGAACTCTCAAGCCCAGAATACTGATACCAATGGGAAATGGAGCTCTCAAGCCATGAATACTGGTACCAATATGGGAAATGGAACTCTCAAGCCATGAATACAGATACCAATGGGAAATGGAACTCTCAAGCCAAGAATACTGATACCAGTATGGGAAATGGAACTCTCAAGCCAAGAATATTGATACCAATGGGAATTGGAACTCTCAAGCCATGAATACTGATACCAATGGGAAATGGAACTCTCAAGCCATGAATACTCATTATACCAATGGGAAATGGAACTCTCAAGCCATGAATACTAATAATTAATCAGAAACGAGAGCTTTACAAAGTCAATAAAAACTGTGCTTGAATTCAAGACAGCAAAATGATTGGCTAGGTAACTGAAATGAAAAAACAGTTGCTACACTGACCTAAATTTAGGGTGATGATGCATACATGATTAACTTTTGTAACTCTATAATGATGACTAAATCAGAAATTATTTTAACACAAAATATAATGCAAAACACCAGAATGAGAAAATAGGTCATTGTGTCCTGCCTTCAAGTGTATGGTGTTGTATATATTTCAATATCAGCATTTGTACAGTAACTCCATTTTTCATTGGAGCTAATAATGAAACATGCCCATCCAACTAATGAATGACATAACCCCAATAAAACTTATATTGGGACCCCAGGTGACCGAGTGGTCTAAACCACTCACCTTTACTAGTCACTGCCATCTCACCTCTGTCCACATGGGTTCAAGTCTTTAGTTTGGCTAATGCGGGTACATGAGCAAAACTGCCAGTAATTTCCAAAGAGTCAGTGGTTCTTACCTGGGTTTCCCTGGGTTTTACCACCACTGATTATACCAGCCATCTTGTATAGCCTATCTTGTGCTGAAAATGGTCTAAAACCCTCAAAAACAACAACATTAACAACATACAAGATGTCACAGGTACTTTGATGTAGACAATGGCTGAGTGGTCTAAAATGCCTGCTTTTATTGATCACTGCCATCCTACCTCTGTCCACGCGGGTTTGAGTCTCAGGATTGGCCATTGTGGGATTGTGAGAAAGCTTGCTAGTACTTTCCCAAAGATCACTGTCTCATAACTAGTTTTCCCAGGGTTTTATTTTCCATTAGTTAAACTGACCACCATGTATAGCCTATCATGTGCTGAAAAGCAGCATAAATCCACAGCAACAAAAACAGTTAAATGACTATCAGCACGTGCAATGAAAATGTATAGTTCAAGCTATTTAGATGATCAGAAGCTGAAATAAACCTAAATTATACAGTCTACATCTAATGATGTGTGGCATTAGATTTGTATTAACTTTGTTTAAGAAAGCTACCAATACAAAACAATTAATAGTCAAAAGCTGAAATACCCAGCCCCCAATGGATAGTCAACCTACATTAACAAATTGCTGAGATAAACTATAAATGCATTGGGATTTAACAACATGCCAGCACAATACCAGCTAAAATGTAAAGTAAACATGAATGCGTACTAGGAAGATTAAAGCCTGCAAATAAAAGTACAGCCATATTTGGGGTACCCATCATTAACCACAAACATTTTGTATGGCAAATTATTTTGCCTGATGATAAAAGCTATAACATTCCAAGGAAGGAGAAGTAAAGTGCCCTTTGCAATAACATGATGATAGACTGGCTACTCCTGGTTGCCAGGGTGAGTATCAAACACAGACCCATTGTATTATGGACTTGATGCTCCATCAGTGATAGACTGGCTACTCCTGGTTGCCAGGGTGTGTATCAAACACAGACCCATTGTATTATGGACTTGATGCTCCATCAGTGATAGACTAGCTACCCCTGGTTGCCAGGGTGTGTATCAAACACAGACCCATTGTATTATGGACTTGATGCTCCATCAGTGATAGACTAGCTACCCCTGGTTGCCAGGGTGTGTATCAAACACAGACCCATTGTATTATGGACTTGATGCTCCATTAGTGATAGACTGGCTACCCCTGGTTGCCAGGGTGTGTATCAAACACAGACCCATTGTATTATGGACTTGATGCTCCATCAGTGACAGACTGGCTACTCCTGGTTGCCAGGGTGTGTATCAAACACAGACCCATTGTATTATGGACTTGATGCTCCATTAGTGATAGACTGGCTACCCTTGGTTGCCAGGGTGTGTATCAAACACAGACCCATTGTATTATGGACTTGATGCTCCATCAGTGATAGACTGGCTACTCCTGGTTGCCAGGGTGTGTATCAAACACAGACCCATTGTATTATGGACTTGATGCTCCATCAGTGATAGACTGGCTACTCCTGGTTGCCAGGGTGTGTATCAAACACAGACCCATTGTATTATGGACTTGATGCTCCATTAGTGATAGACTGGCTACCCCTGGTTGCCAGGGTGTGTATCAAACACAGACCCATTGTATTATGGACTTGATGCTCCATCAGTGACAGACTGGCTACTCCTGGTTGCCAGGGTGTGTATCAAACACAGACCCATTGTATTATGGACTTGATGCTCCATCAGTGATAGACTAGCTACTCCTGGTTGCCAGGGTGTGTATCAAACACAGACCCATTGTATTATGGACTTGATGCTCCATCAGTGACAGACTGGCTACTCCTGGTTGCCAGGGTGAGTATCAAACACAGACCCATTGTATTATGGACTTGATGCTCCATTAGTGATAGACTGGCTACCCCTGGTTGCCAGGGTGTGTATCAAACACAGACCCATTGTATTATGGACTTGATGCTCCATCAGTGATAGACTGGCTACTCCTGGTTGCCAGGGTGTGTATCAAACACAGACCCATTGTATTATGGACTTGATGCTCCATCAGTGATAGACTGGCTACTCCTGGTTGCCAGGGTGTGTATCAAACACAGACCCATTGTATTATGAACTTGATGCTCCATCAGTGATAGACTGGCTACTCCTGGTTGCCAGGGTGTGTATCAAACACAGACCCATTGTATTATGGACTTGATGCTCCATTAGTGATAGACTGGCTACTCCTGGTTGCCAGGGTGTGTATCAAACACAGACCCATTGTATTATGGACTTGATGCTCCATCAGTGATAGACTGGCTACTCCTGGTTGCCAGGGTGTGTATCAAACACAGACCCATTGTATTATGGACTTGATGCTCCATTAGTGATAGACTGGCTACTCCTGGTTGCCAGGGTGTGTATCAAACACAGACCCATTGTATTATGGACTTGATGCTCCATTAGTGATAGACTGGCTACTCCTGGTTGCCAGGGTGTGTATCAAACACAGACCCATTGTATTATGGACTTGATGCTCCATCAGTGATAGACTGGCTACTCCTGGTTGCCAGGGTGTGTATCAAACACAGACCCATTGTATTATGGACTTGATGCTCCATTAGTGATAGACTGGCTACTCCTGGTTGCCAGGGTGTGTATCAAACACAGACCCATTGTATTATGGACTTGATGCTCCATCAGTGATAGACTGGCTACTCCTGGTTGCCAGGGTGTGTATCAAACACAGACCCATTGTATTATGGACTTGATGCTCCATTAGTGATAGACTGGCTACTCCTGGTTGCCAGGGTGTGTATCAAACACAGACCCATTGTATTATGGACTTGATGCTCCATCAGTGATAGACTGGCTACTCCTGGTTGCCAGGGTGTGTATCAAACACAGACCCATTGTATTATGGACTTGATGCTCCATTAGTGATAGACTGGCTACTCCTGGTTGCCAGGGTGTGTATCAAACACAGACCCATTGTATTATGGACTTGATGCTCCACCAGTGATAGACTGGCTACTCCTGGTTGCCAGGGTGTGTATCAAACACAGACCCATTGTATTATGGACTTGATGCTCCATCAGTGATAGACTGGCTACTCCTGGTTGCCAGGGTGTGTATCAAACACAGACCCATTGTATTATGGACTTGATGCTCCATTAGTGATAGACTGGCTACTCCTGGTTGCCAGGGTGTGTATCAAACACAGACCCATTGTATTATGGACTTGATGCTCCATCAGTGATAGACTGGCTACTCCTGGTTGCCAGGGTGTGTATCAAACACAGACCCATTGTATTATGGGCTTGATGCTCCATTAGTGATAGACTGGCTACCCCTGGTTGCCAGGGTGAGTATCAAACACAGACCCATTGTATTATGGACTTGATGCTCCATTAGTGATAGACTGGCTACTCCTGGTTGCCAGGGTGTGTATCAAACACAGACCCATTGTATTATGGACTTGATGCTCCATCAGTGATAGACTGGCTACTCCTGGTTGCCAGGGTGTGTATCAAACACAGACCCATTGTATTATGGGCTTGATGCTCCATTAGTGATAGACTGGCTACCCCTGGTTGCCAGGGTGTGTATCAAACACAGACCCATTGTATTATGGGCTTGATGCTCCATCAGTGATAGACTGGCTACCCCTGGTTGCCAGGGTGTGTATCAAACACAGACCCATTGTATTATGGACTTGATGCTCCATCAGTGATAGACTGGCTACTCCTGGTTGCCAGGGTGTGTATCAAACACAGACCCATTGTATTATGGGCTTGATGCTCCATCAGTGATAGACTGGCTACTCCTGGTTGCCAGGGTGTGTATCAAACACAGACCCATTGTATTATGGACTTGATGCTCCACCAGTTGAGCTACTATGATTCCGTCAACAATTTTTGGAAGATTATCATGTACAACATTAAATTCCATCAACATGAAATGAAACTTGGCTTTTCAGTATTATTTGTATCAGTTAATGAATCAACAGACCATTCATTAGGTGTGGTGATATGTCAGTGTAAAGGCCATCAGTATACTGTTATTAAAAACTTGGATATGGTCATCTGATACCTTAATGTAATGTCCATTAGTATAATGTTGTCTCGATTATAACATACATACATACATACATATACACATACATACATACATATATACAAAATTATCACTTGATGGGCCCCGAGTGGCCGAATGGTCTAAAGCGCTCTCCTTTCCAGATCACTCACAGCATCTCACCTCTGTATGTGAGGGTTCGAGTCAAAGGCTAGGCTAGCATGGGTATGTGGGAATGGGTCGATGGTTCTTCCCTGGGTTTTCCAGGGTTCTTCTTCCACCAGTTATACTGGCCGCCATGTATATTGCCTATATTGTGCAGAAAAATGGCGTTAAACCCTAGAACAACAACAGCAACAAGATCATCACTTGTATGATTAAAAGTTACATTCCCCTTTTGACTGGCTTGCTAAGAACAAAGGAAATGTTATAAACATGAAAATATTTTCAATGCAAATATGATCCTTGGAAAAAGCAGAAACAATAAGAGGATGGTGGGGGAAGATTAAAAAACACTGAAGGCTCCTCAATAGTTATTTAATTTAAAATTGAGCAATTTTAGTAAAATTAATATTATAATTCAGTATCATGCTTGCTGATCATACATCACTTGATAGGAAACACACTTAGATGAAAACAATGAAATTTATGAATTTTATCCTTGTTTCAATATTTTATATTCAGGAAATAAATTACAAATTGAGTGGACCAATCAAAACAGAGACTTCTAACTAAAAGTTTATACGCCTTATGATCCTTTAGATTTACAAAAGTTTAAAGTATTTGACACAATGGATCAGTTTAAACTGCTAGAAGTTATCTGCTATTAAGGTAAAATGAATTAAAGATCTCTCCAGTGGCCTAGTGGTTAGAGCATCTGCCTCAGATGTAGGACGTCTTGGGTTTCGAACCCCGGCCAAGTCATACCAAAGACTTACATAAAAGGCACTAACAGCTGCATTGTTAGGTGATCAGCATGAAGAGGTTAGTGTTAGGACTGGTCGGCCTAGTGGCAGGGTAATGTGACAGGGTGGAACATCATGCTACTTGTCTGTAGCATGATGCCCAAATGCTAGACATCACTATAGATTGCCACACTGCAGACTTCGTAGTGATATGACTACAAATTTGTTAAATCAATTAAATGGTTTTAAGCATACATACTGAAGTTTCTCCAGTGGGGTTCCTCAGGGCAGCATCATTCGGCCACATCTCTTTCCTTGTTAAATAAATGATATGGCTATAAGCATCAGTTAATATTTTATACTGAAAAGTAGAATAATCTTCTCATATCAAGGCCAAAGTGGGACAAGACCATGATTTGTGGTTATTACATTGTGCATATTCATTTTAGTTCTAATTGTAAACTTAAAATCACAAAGGTCACTGCTCAATTTGATTAACATAGCCTTAAGCTATCAGGTTGTTGGAAAACACAAATTTTGACAAAGACATGCATACAGGGGTCATATTTCATCTAAATGATGACATGAAGTGCAGGAAATCCAACACCATCAAGGCTTCATCAATATCAAGGTGTATACAAACTCGGACTAAAATAAAATATTTTCTAGTGAAGTTATGATGTGAAAACCAAAGTCTGGAAAATGGGCAATCAGGGGTGATAACTCTTTTAAATGATGTTGTGGAATGCTGCAAATCAAACACACTCAAGGTCTTTTAAATCTTCTTATCAAAATGTAGCCACATGCCATGTTTGGTGGAAATTCAACACATCTGTGAAGTTAACTTGCAGAAACCAAAGTCAGTAGATTCTTGACTGGTTCCTGAACTATTTTGGTTACAAGAATCTAATAGTGGAGATGTAATATTGATGGAAAAAGTGAGATAACTTCATCAATACTTCATCAAAAAGATGAAAACTTTAAAGGGCACAGCTACATGATGCACAATCAAATGTATCTATATGTGATATCAGTGATCATCCAATCCATGTTCCTTACTTCCTGTTCCAAATATTCTGTATATAATTAATGAGCAAAAGAGTCAACTTCTTTCTGTAGTCAGTGACCAGGTGTTTCCTATATGAATACATATTTTCTAGCTGCTTTAAGTAGCCATTGTGTTATAAAAACCAAGCGTTTGCTTCCTCAAGGAGGTATCATTAGGAAAAACTCATATTATGAGATCTGATGTGTAATTATTTCTTATTCGCTTATCCACACAGTAATACCAAGACACATATATATATATATATATATATATATATATATATATATATATATATATATAGTATGTATGCTGTGTCAATGATATACCACAAGATGTATATTTTGAATGAGTGGTATATTATTGATACAGCATACATACTATATATATATTTTATTTATATCACATACAAATACACATATTTTGCACTTTGAATGGAGTTACGATATGCTCCTGGTAACCATATTGACTGAGTGAATCAACTCCTCACATTCCTGTGAGTGTGTCTGTTACAAAATGTAGTTCTACAATTTTTCTTCTTGTTCACATTTTCATATATGCAAAATGATAAGTTGATTGTGTTCTCTTTCAGTTTTTAGTTTTATTCACATTTATTCAATCAATATAAGACACACTCATAATTTAAACATGAAATATGTTTTTTTAGGAAGACAGTAGTGAACTGCAAACACAGTTACATTCTTGTACACTGAACCTGTCCTTTCACAATTTGATATACCAATAAAACCAAAACCTTAAATGCCATGTTAGTTTTAATGTATGTGGTGTATATATATATATATATATATATATATATATATATATATATAGTAGAGTCTGGTTAATTGGGCCATCTCTTAATCAGGGCAGCTGTTTTGCAGGGCAGAGCGTAAAGGACAAAAATACATGGTTACTTCATTAACTCCTTTGCACAATTGGGGCAGGTGCTTAATTGGGACAAAGCACTCTACTTCTGATGTGTCCCAATTGAAAGGAATCCACTGTATATATATATATATATATATATATATATATATATATATATATATATATATATATATATATATATATATTGGTGCATCAATTTATGGCAGTCAAGGGTATGTTTTGTTTGCATTCACAATATCCTGACAGATATGGTAATTGGGTACCCATGGTTAGGCTAATTTAGTAGTTAATCTGTACCATCTAGGTAAATTTAAGACACTTTCCTACTGTACCATGTAGGTAAAAGTAGGGCAGTCAAACTGTATAATTTAGGTACCTGTAAGGCAAATTTAGGACAGTCAAATAATGTACTGGCTAGGTATCCATTAAGCAAATTATGGTATTCAAATTTCATTAACTGCTAATGTAAAAACATAATACTGAATACAGTTTATGGGAGCCATACTAAGAAGACTGCAGGCTAATTGCGAGGTCATATTATATTGAGGTATTGGAAATGCATGTAGACAAGATAAAATATAAAATGGAAGGATTTAAATACTCTGTAAAATAAGTGGAGAAGCTGATTAAATATAATGTTGTGTATAAGCTGATTAAATACCATTGTGGATATAAGCAGATTAAATACAATTGTGGATATAAGCAGATTAAATACAATTTTGGACATAAGAGGATTAAATACATTTGTGGATATAAGCAGATTAAATGCAATTGTGGATATAAGCAGACAGAATACAATTGTGGACATAAACAGATTAAATAAAATTGTGGACATAAGTGGATTAAATAAAATTGTGGACATAAGCGGATTAAATAAAATTGTGGATATAAGCAGATTCAATACAGTTGTGAACATTAGCAGATTAAATACAATTGTGGACATAAGCAGATTAAATACAATTGTGGATATATGCAGATTAAATACAATTGTGGATTTAAGAACATTATACTCAAAACAAATCTAAAAACATGTTGATTCTGAATCTAATAAAACCTAAGAAATTTGTTTAACATTTTCTTTTCCAATCTTAAAATAGATTTACCTGTAAAGAACATATAAGTATAATAATAGTGTAATAGTGTAAAAAATGTTTTATCAGTAGAGTATAATAATGCCTTAATTAGTGTTTGACTTCCTAATTAGTACTTGACCAAATCAATAACAAATAACCCATGGTATTAAAATATATAATGCATATACATGTACAGATCAAGTATGTACAATCCATTCCTTCGTTCTATCTAGGGGGCCTCAAATAGCCGAGTGGTCTAAAGCACTCTCTTTTACAGATCACTGCTATCTCACCTCCGTCTGAGTGGGTTTGAGTCTCAGATTCGATGTGGGTATGTGAGAAAGCTTGCCAGTAGCTTCACGAGAGTCAGTGGTTCTTCCTGGGGATTTCCCAGGTTCTTCCTCCACCACTAATACTGGCTGCCATGCATAGCCTATCGTGTGCTAAAAAATGGCGTTAAACCCTACAACATTAACATCATTCTATGTAAACATTTATAATGTACATCTTATGTTTCATGTCTATTTTAGAATTCACCATTCGTCACGCTTTATATCAGGTCCAAGATTGAAAGGTTGTGTCAATAACTTTGGCAAAACACAATAATAATAATAATAATAACAATAATAATAACCCACCAGCAGTAATAATAATGAGAACCCAGCAAGTTAACAAGCCTAACATTGTATAGGTCTCCCGAATAACTTAAAAATTAATAATAATAATAATAATAACAATTCAGCACTGATCATTTAATTAGTTTGCTGCCACCTCCTTCCTTTACATGAAGTATAATACACATTCTTTCCCACACTCTTATACACATTATACACTTTTTCCCACACTCTTGTATACATTCTTTCCCACACTCTTGTATACATTCTTTCCCACACTCTTGTATACATTCTTTCCCACACTCTTGTACACATTCTTTCCCACACTCTTATACACATTCTTTACCACACTCTTGTACAAATACTTTCCCACTCTCTTGTATACATTATGTCCCACACTCTTGTACACATAATTTCCCACACTCTTGTACACATTCTTTCACACACTCTTGTACACATACTTTCCCACACTTGTGTACACATTCAGTGCATGAGTAGGTGGGCTGTACAGGTAAATGGATCTAATGACAATTGATTATTATAAAATTATGTTATGTTTATAACAATCTGAAAAAGACTAGCACAAAACAAAACATTATTAAATGGATAAACCACTTGTAAAATAAACCCAAGATGCAGAATGTATCAACTCCATTACAACTTCCCCACCAAAGATTCCTATATAAATATAGAACATGGGTTAAAATCCATGTGTTTTTTGTCTTGTTTTTCTTTAATGCAAGTAATTTCACAACCAAGTACAATGTTAAAGATTTTAGTTCAAAACACAGTGGGAAGAGATAACTTGCATTGAACTGATTGTAATCACACAGTGGAAAGAGATGGCATGCATTCAACTGGAAGTAGTCACACAGTGAAAAGAGAGGACATGTATTCAACTCTCAAGTCACTCAGTGGATATAGATGATTTGTAGGCAACTGGCAGTAGTCACACAGTGGGAAGAGATGGCAATGCATTCAACTGGAAGTAGTCACACAGTGGAAAGAGAGGACATGCATTCAACTCTCAAGTCACTCAGTGGAAATAGTCTAAACCCCAGTTACAAATTTGCCATGTTCCATTACTCTTGTGTCTTTTCTAATGTACCAATTTTTTTGTATGTTTTGGTTGATATGCAAATGCTTTCAATCATACACTTAAATATGTGCATCAACTTCTTCATTACATCTATGGGGCTTCTGGTGGTTGATTGGTCTAAAGTGCTAACTTTTGCCCATCTCTCCTCTCAACCAATGTTTGTGACAAAAGATCACCAGTAGCTTGTAGTAGGTCAGTGGTTTTTGCCAGGGTTTTCCTACATTTTTTCTACACTAGATATACTAGGTGTGAAATAAAGCCTATCATGTTCTGCAACAAATAACATTAAGCCCAAAACAACAAAAATAGGGCCTCTGGTGGCAGAGTGGTCTAAATTTATCACCTAAATAAATGGATAGATTCCTGTGAGTTCAGAACCTGTAATAAGTATTATGCCCCCACCATCTTTGTATCCACTGACCAATACCCTTAACTTCATTATGCCCCCACCATCTTTGTATCCACTGACCAATACCCTTAACTTCATTACACCCCCACCATCTTTTTATCCACTGACCAATACCCTTAACTTCATTACGCCCCCACCATCTTTGTATCCACTGACCAATACCCTTAACTTCATTACGCCCCCACCATCTTTGTATCCACTGACCAATACCCTTAACTTCATTACACCCCCACCTTCTTTGTATCCACTGACAATACCCTTAATTTCATTACACCCCCACCATCTTTGTATCCACTGACCAATACCCTTAACTTCATTTATAATGAGACCCTGCAGCCCACAGTTATTTATTGCTCCAGAACTGCATGTAAAAGCTGATATTTTCTAGGAGATTACATAACAATGCATTCCAATATTTGTATCCATGGGCAACAACAGTAGAGAGTCACAGAAGTTATTACTAAAACATAAACATGGTCTAACAAGGTAAACCTGCCATTTGACCATTGTATTAACTTTCCTGATTAGTCATGTCAAATTATGCATAAATAAGTGCTATTTTTAGATGAGGATGAGGAAACTCCCACATATGTAAAGGTTTGACCTTTAAGTATGATTTCTTGCCATTTTGCATTGGAAATTAGCTTAACTTCAAAATCAGTTTTGAAATAAACAGAAACAAAATGCAAAGTAAAATTATGAAAATTAATAGAGCAGTGCTTTTTTAACATAACACAACAATAAAACCTCAGAAAAGAGTTTGAAGAAAGTTGATTGGATTTAGTAGATTATAGATTTTGTTACTTTAGTCCAATATAGATTTTTAAATTTTAGTCTGATATAGTACTTGTAATTTTAGTCTAATATGGAACTTTTAATTTTCATTGATTAAAGAATTCTTTTTACATCTTAGTAAAATATAAGATGATTAATTTTAATCTACTATATAATTTTTAATTTAGTCTAATATATAATTTTTAATATTAGTCTAATATAGAACTTAAAATTTAGTCTAATATAGATATTTTATTTTTAGTCTAATATAGAGTGTTTATTTTAGTCTATTTTAGAAATTTTAATTTTAGTCCAATATAGATATTTTAATTTTTAGTGTAATATATAATTTTTTAATTTAGTCTAAAATAGCATTTTAAAAATTAGTCTCATTTACAGTTTTGAATTTTAGTCAGTATCAAATGTTTTACTTTAGCCTAATATAAAATTTTAAATTTTGGTTTAATGTAAAAATTTTAATTTAGTCTAATAGAGAATTTGTAATTTTATTGTAATATAGACTTTTCAATTAGTCTAACAGAATTTTGAAGTTTAGTCTCATTTAGAATTTGTTATTAATCTAGTATAGATGTTTTAATTTTAATCTAATAAAGATTTAGTTTATTTTTGTTTAACATGGAAATTTTAATTTATAATATATCATTTTTCAATTTTAGCTGATTGTAGAATTTTTCCAGTATTACTAGAATTTGTAATTTTTTTTCATGATATCAAATTTTACATTTTAGTCCAATATATAAATTTTAATTTTATTTGATTGTAGAATTTTGCTACCTTTATTCTAACATAGACTTAGTAATTTGTGTTGATTATATAATTGTTTATTTTAGACTAATTTGGTGTTTAATTTGAGTCAATTATAGGATTTTTAGTTTTATATTCTTAAACATTATTTTTAAATATGGTCTAATATAGCATTTTTAATTTGAGTGGATTAATTATTTTTTAGATATTTTAGATAAATATGGGTTCTTTAAATTTAGTCTAATATAGGTTTGTTAATTTCCTTTTAATACAGATGTTTAAATTTTAGTTGATTATAACATGTATATATTTTAGTCAATAAAAGACTTGATATGAGTCTAAAATAGAATTTTTAGCTTTAGTCAATTACAGAATTTTTAAATTAATCTATTATAAAAAATGTAATTATATTCTAATATAGATTTTTTCATTTTATTCTGATATATACATTTTAATTTAGTCTAACATAGCATTTTTAAATTTAGTCTAGTAGAGAAGTTTTAATGTTAGTCTAATATAGACTTTTAATTTTACACTAACATATATATATGTATATATATATTAAGTTCAGTCTAATATGACATTTTTAATTTGGTCTAAAATATTGTAATTTTAAAATCACTCTAATACCCAATTTTTAATCTTAGTTTAATATAGAATTTATGATTTAATCTGATATAGAATTTGTCTTTTCTAAATATAAAATGTAATTTAGTCTAATATAGAAATCTTTAATATAAAATTTATAATACAGTATAATATATAACTTTTAATCAATTGTAATGTAGACTTTTTAATTAGTCTAACATCATTTTAATTTTTAATTAATTTAATTTTTAGTCTAATATAGAAGTTGTTCATTTTTGTTTAATATGGAAATTTTAATTTAGTCTAATAATAATATATAATTTTTCAATTTTAGCTGAAGATAATTTTTTCAATATTAGTCTAATATAGAATTTGTAATTTTTTATTTAAATTTAATATAGGTGTTTTAACTGTAATTGATTCAAAACTTTTATATTTTAGTCCAATACATGACTTTTAAATTTAGTCCAATATAGGATTCTTAATTTCCTTAGCCTGATGTAGAATTTTTCATTTTATTATTGGGGACCCGAATGGCCAATGGTCTAAAGTGCTCTCCATTACGGATCACCTCTGTCTGCATGGGTTTAAGTCTAGGATTTGGCCAATGAGGGTATGTGAGAAAGCTTGCCAGTAGCTTCTCTTGGGTTGGTGGTTCTTTCCGGGGTTTTCCTGGGTTCTTCCTCCACCATTAATACTGTCTGTCATGCATAGCCTAATGTGTGCTGAAAAAATGGCATTAAACCCCACAACAACAACAAAAAAATTTTATTCTAATACAGGATGTTTCTCATTTTTGTTTAATATATCATTTGTATTTGGTCTAATATCCAAATTTAAATTTTAGTCTAATATCAAATTCTTGATTTGCAGTATGTGCCCTGTCCCAAAATATTCATCCCTTTAAAGGACCCCATTGGTAATATGTTTCTATAAACTTTTATGAAATGAACACATTTTCTTCTTTTTTCCATCTTGTTTCCTTAGTCTAAAAATATGGAACAGTATGTAGTTTAGTCTTGATAATTGTACATGCTTGATATTTTGTTGTTGCTGGTGTAGTTGTTGTATTGCTGGTGTAGTTGTTGTATTGCTGGTGTAGTTGTTGTATTACTGGTGTAGTTGTTGTAGTTTCCATGTAATGAACTACTTTATTCATGCATGTATATGTCATTATTACAGTTGTCTTATGTGTGTGCTCTGTCGCATGTTACATGTATTATTTTTTTTTATAGTTGTATTGTGTGTGCTCTGTCACATGTTTCATGTATTAGTTTGTTTCACAGTTGTATTGTGTGTGCTCTGTCACATGTTTCATGTGTTATTTTGTTTTATAGTTGTCTTGTGTGTGTGCTCTGTCACATGTTTCATGTTTTTTATATCCTTTTCTTATGGATGTGTTTTGTGTTGTGTCATATTTCATGTGACTAATTTAGATTTGTTACAAGTATCACTATTTGTGCTATATGTTGATAATGTTATTATTATTATTATTATTATTATTATTAGTGGTAGTAGTAGTAGTAGTAATAGCAGCAAATGCTATAACAGCAAGAACAACAACATTTATTATTATTATTATTATTATTATTAGTGGTAGCAGTAGTAATAGTTGTAGTACTAGTATGACATACTTATGACTGTCTAGGTGTAGCTTGGTGGTAACATTTGGCTTGTAATTAGTATCTGTTGAGGCTTTTGACATTTTGGTAGAGGCAGCCTGTGTTGTTTCCATTTCTGTAACCTGAAAAAGTGTCAAAACTGTATTAGCAGTCACCTCTGTATAACTGTCACCTGTTTATATTGCTGGTGTATGTGTTGTAGTTTTTACCTAATGCTTTGCTTTAGTCTTGCAGGTGTTTTGTTTGTATTATAGTGTGTGTGTGTGTGTGTGTGTGTGTGTGTGTGTGTGTGTGTGTATAACATGTTCTGTTTTAGGTCTGTATGTATTAATGTTGTATTATGTTGTATATCTGTCAGTATTATGGTTGTATTTACATATATTTGATTTAATTTGTGTCTGATTTGATTTGATTTTGGGTTTTGGACTCTTTTTATTTTCATTACATGTCAGTGTAATGTAAATTTGTTTAAAAGGAATTTGATATTTTACAACATGCACCTATCAGTGAGTGATATATAACCCTTCAGTATGAATGGTTAATAATTCTCCATACTAAAATCAGACTGGGGTTTATAATAGAACCAACAAATGTATTGCTTTCAATACATGACCATGACCTTGACCTTTTAGAAATAAGAGCATTTGGAATAGGTCTTTCTTGATTGTGATGCCTATTTTTCAATTTATAGCATTCAGCCCAGTTACTACTGAGAATATCACTCAAAAACATAGGTTTTATCATATTCTAAAATGCAAAAAGGGTGTCATGTGATCATGTTCCAGAACCTTGTCAAAATTATGTACTTGTTAAAGATCCCTTTTATTTTTCCTTTTATTTATCATTCAGCAGAAATCAAAAAGAAGACTCTCTGCATTGGAAAAGAAAGAATCAAGGAGTTCTGGAAAAAATGGCAAAAATAAGAAAGGTACTGCAGAACAGCTGTATGAGTTCAGATGAGGAAGGTACAGATGGTGGGCATCTTTCATAGGAATCCAGTACATTTACAAAATTAAAGGAGATATTGGACCAAAATTAGATTGTCGTATTCAACAATATGCAAGATGCTTCTGTTAAAAAGAACCTGGAGTGTCAAAAAGGTCAAAGAAGCTCCTGGTGTCCCAAAATAATGAAAGTAGATGATAGCTAAAAGCAGTCGGGGGATGATGATGACAGTGTTGAATTATAGGTCTGCTGAACATTGGGGAGAGGGAGACTTTCCCTTACATAATTATGCTATACATTGGGGATTTTTTCTTACAAAATTATGCTGTACATTTGGGATTTTTCCTTACAGAATTATGCTGTACATTGGGGATTTTTCCTCATAGAATTATGCTGTACATTGGGGAATTTCCCTTACAGAATTATGCTGTACATTGGGGATTTTACCTTACATAATTATGCTGTGCATTGGGGATTTTCCCTTACATAATAATGCAGTACATTGGGGATTTTCCCTTACAGAATTATGATGTACATTGGGGATTTTCCCTTACAGAATTATGATGTACATTGGGGATTTTCCCTTACATAATTATTATGTACATTGGGGATTTTCCATTATAGAATTATGCGGTACATTGGGGATTTTCCCTTACATAATTATGCTGTACATTAGGGATTTTCCCTTACATAATTATGTTGTACATTGGGGATTTTCCCTTACAGAATTATGCTGTACATTGGGATTTTCCCTTGCATAATTATGCTGTACATTGGGGATTTTCCCTTACAGAATTATTAGCCTGTGCATGAAGAAAATGAACTGAACTTGAACTTTATACATTCATGATAACTACTTGTGTATTTTCATCTCTATGACTAATGATTAGCTCACAAACATTTTGCTTGCTTATTTTTTGATTTGCCTAAAATATTGATTTTTATGATTGTTGCACCTTGATACAACATTACATATATCTCTGACCCATTTTAGCATTCATGACATGGGTATTTATTTCACTTTAGGGTACATGGGTATTTGTTTCACCTTAGGGCACATGGGTATTTTTTTCACTTTAGGGTGCATGGGTATTTTGTTCACTTTAGGGTACATGGGTATTTTTTTCACTTTAAGGTGCATGGGTATTTTTTTCTCTTTAGGGTGCATGGGTATTTTTTTCACTTTAGGGTGTATGGGTATTTTTTTCACTTTAGGGTGCATGGGTATTGTTTTCACTTTAGGATGCATGGGTATTTTTTCACTTTAGGGTGCATGGGTATTTTTTTTTCTTTAGGGTGCATGGTTATTTTTTTCACTTTAGGGTGCATGGGTGATTTTTTCACTTTAGGGTGCATGTGTATCTTTTTCATTTTAGGGTGCATGGGTATTTTTTTCACTTTAGGGTGCATGGGTATTTCTTTTACTTTAGGATGCATGGGTATTTTTTTCACTTTAGGGTGCATGGGTATTTGTTTTTACTTTAGGGTGCATGGGTATATTTTTCACTTTAGGGTGCATGGGTATTTTTTTCACTTTAGGGTACATGGGTATTTTTTTTCACTTTAAGGTGCATGGGTATTTTTTTCTCTTTAGGGTGCATGGGTATTTTTTCACTTTAGGGTGTATGGGTATTTTTTTCACTTTAGGGTGCATGTGTATTGTTTTCACTTTAGGATGCATGGGTATTTTTTTCACTTTAGGGTGCATGGGTATATTTTTCACTTTAGGGTGCATGGGTATTTGTTTCACTTTAGGGTACATGGGTATTTTTTTTTCACTTTTAGGTGCATGGGTATTTTTTTCTCTTTAGGTTGCATGGGTATTTTTTTCACTTTAGGGTGCATTGGTATTTTTTTCACTTTAGGGTGCATGGGTGATTTTTTCACTTTAGGGTGCATGTGTATCTTTTTCATTTTAGGGTGCATGGGTATTTTTTTCACTTCAGGGTGCATGGGTATTTCTTTTACTTTAGGGTGCATGGGTATTTTTTTCACTTTAGGGTGCATGGGTATTTGTTTTTACTTTAGGGTGCATGGGTATTTTTTTTAACTTTAGGGTGCATGGGTATTTTTTTCACTTTAGGTTGCATGTGTATCTTTTTCACTTTAGGGTGCATGGGTATTTTTTTCACTTTAGGATGCATGGGTATTTGTTTTTACTTTAGGGTTCATGGGTATTTTTTTCACTTTAGGATACATGGGTATTTCTTTTACTTTAGGGTGAATGGGTATTTTTTTCACTTTAGGGTGAATGGGTATTTTTTTCACTTTAGGTTGCATGTGTATCGTTTTCACTTTAGGGTGCATGGGTATTTTTTTCACTTTAGGGTGCATGGGTATTTGTTTTTACTTTAGGGTTCATGGGTATTTTTTTCACTTTAGGATACATGGGTATTTCTTTTACTTTAGGGTGAATGGGTATTTTTTTCACTTTAGGGTGCATAGGTGTTTTTTTTTTACTTTAGGTTGCATGGGTATTTTTTTTATGTTAGGGTGCACTGACAGTTTATAATATGAAATTGTCCCCTGGACTTGCTGCTCACTGTAGATGATACATCATAATTTGTTTCTTTATCTCTCTTTCTATGTATCCTCTGAAGCTTATTTGTGTGAATAATGATTTACAAAGTGGTAACATTTAAAAAAATATTTTTAACAAAATTATTTAAAGTTTTGTTTATTTAGAACTCTTAGTTTCATTAATGAAATCCTTGTTAGAATGAGTATACATAAAAACACCAAATGCTGACAAAAATAAAACCTTTTAGACACATGTGATTGATTTATGTTTGTTGCTAAAACTCAGGTAATTTGATTTCTCTGAATCAAGAATGTTTTATATTGAGTATTTATATCTGTCTGTATATTATAATACTCATTTCCATCCAACACAACCTTGATAAGGCAATTAGTCCCAGAGGTTTTGATGGACTGCCATGAAAGTTGGTAAATATATGATCATGATTGGAAGACAAACATGTCACCAAATCACTTTACTCCCCATTGTTTTTGGAGGTCCTGTTCCATTTGTCCTACTGCTGAATGTAGTGCAAGACAAAATCTCATTGTGAATACAAGTTGTCTTGCCATTGTATGCACTGAGGATAAACTTGATTCATACTATATGGTCATCATTCATAAATGCACATATTGACAAATCTTAGTCCTTCCTTAATTTATGGAAGAGTTATTGCCCTTTTGTACTTATAGGTTGATGGAGCGTATGTCACAATTATTTTAATGCAACTACTATTGCACTTTCGTTTGGGATTGCTGTAAAACTGCATGTACAATAATAATCATCAGAAGATGTGACTAATTATTGTATTGACACAATTTTCACCAGAGTTGTCCTCTGTTTTGGCAATAAACATTTCCATCAACTATATTTGCACATATAGTACAAAATGCTAGTATATTGTAAGTACCAATTAGAGGAGTATTCCTTTCTGACAATGGTGTGCAAATCTTATTTTGCAATAAATGTGGTTAGAGCAATCCACCTTTGCTGGGGGAGGTCACAGTTTGGAAGTCGTTTTTGTTTCATACCAAATACATAAAAATGGTACTATCAGCTGCCATGTTTGACACTCAGTCTTAAGTGGTTAGTGTTTTCTAAGGACTGGTCACACTTGTGTCAGGATAATATGTCTGGGTTTGAAATACTGTCACACTGCAGACATCATAGCTGAAATTTTTAAAGCTACATTAAAGATATAAAAAACACAAAATGTACACACATACTCCAATAAAAGAACAACTATTTTTTGTTGGAATATAACTATTTTAAAATGAAAAATGCTCCTTGAACATTCTTGGAATCCCTAGCTGAATTAGCAAATAAAGATGCCTGATTACTACTGTTGACTGCATTTCATTCAGCAGTCTTATTCATTATCTTGTGTCCAAGTTCATCTCTTATAATATGCTCATGAAATATAGTGATAATGCAGTGCTTAGTGATTACTACATTTATGAGGCAGAATTAGGTCATTGTGACCTATATTTCATCCATTGCTGACTTGGAACTGTTAACACCTCATCATAAGTTATCTTCACTTTTACTTCAATTTACATCTTTAGTCCAGGAACTGAAAATGACCAAGTGGAGATTTCAGTTCTTTTGTCTATTTTTTTATAAGTACACATCTGAAGTAAGGCCAGCTGTATACTCTATAACCTACATTATGTCCATCAATCATGCAGAAAATAAAAGCAATTAAACGTTCTTTAGCAATACCTAAGGTCTTTTTAAAATAGCCAGGATAACCAGTGAGGAAAGCCTGGGAATTTATTTTCTTTAAAAACCTAACCCTGTGCAAAATAAGAGACTGTACAGTGCCACCATTTATATATTGCCCAAGCCAGAGTAGTCACTATGTAAGTGTTGTAGGGGAATTAACTCTCTTCTAGGAATATTCTCCATGTTGTGATATCTATTTACATCTTGATTAAGCCAGAAAAGTTATTACAGTATTGTGTTCTAAGGGGAGATAAGTCAACAAACACACCTAACTGCATACATGATCAGATTCACCATTATTTAAAAATGTAAGATCCAGAAACTTATGAAACAATTATGATGATCTGAACATGTAATCTCTCATACTTAAAAACCTTTAATGACAAAATATGTAAATATTCCATATTCTTCCCCGTTAAATCTATTTACTATCCAAATATGTCAACTTTCCATATTCTTCCCCATTAAATCTGTTACTGTCAAAATATGTATACATCCCATATCATTCTCCATTAAATTCATTACTGTCAAAATATGTCAACTTTCAATATTCTTCCCCATTAATTTTACTACTGTCAAAATATGTATACATTCCATATATGTCCTCATTACATCTGTTATGGTCAAAATAAATATACATTCAGTATTCTTCCCCATTAAATCTATTACTGTCAAACTATGTCTACATTTCATATTCTTCTCCATTAAATCTGTTACTGTGAAAATATGTCTACATTCAATATTCTTTTCCATTCATTATTTTTATAAAATTATTGTTAACTTTTCTCTGTCTTTAAATAGTCTAGAGTTATCTACATATTTCTTTGTAAAAAGATGTAACTCATTTATAGGAACAGGTATCATTTATAAGACCTATTCTATATTTAGACCACTTGGACACATTATAAGACCTGTTCTATATTTAGACCTCTTGGACACATTTATAAGACTTATTCAATATTTAGATCACTTGGCCACATTTATAAGACATTTTCTGTATTTAGACCTCTTGGCCACATTTATAAGACCTATTCTTTATTTAGACCACTCCGCCACATTTGTAAGACCTATTCTATATTTAGACCTCTTGGCTACATGTATAAGACATATTCTATAATTAGACCACTTGGCTACAGTTATAAGACCTATTCTATAATTAGACCACTTGCAGTAATCAGATAAACATCCCCTAAATTGTGTGGCAGTGTTTTTTAAATAACATTATATAATTATTTTCAGTATGAATACATATTGGAGATATGTAATGTAAACATAACAGAATAACCTTGTCTGCAAATAAAAAGACAAGACAGCATACATATTACATCATTAAACATTATATGTATTGCATCAACAAACAGTGTACATATTACATCATCAAACAGTATACATGTCATCAAACATTATACATATTACATCATCAACATTATACATATTACATCATTAAACATTATATGTATTGCATCAACAAACAGTGTACATATTACATCATCAAACAGTATACATATTACATCATCAAACAGTATACATATTACATCATCAACAGTATACATATTACATCAACAACAGTATACATATTACATCATCAAACAGTGTACATATTACATCACCAACAGTATACAATATTACATCATCAAACAGTATACATATTACATCATCAACAGTGTACATATTACATCATCAAACAGTGTACATATTACATCATCAACAATGTGTACATATTATGTCATCAAATAGTATACATATTACATCATCAAACAGTGTACATATTACATCATCAACAGTATACATATTACATCATCAACAGTGTACATATTACATAATCAAACAGTGTACATATTACATCACCAACAGTATACATATTACATCGTCAAACAGTATACATATTACATCATCAACAATGTACATATTATGTCATCAAACAGTATACATATTACATCATCAACAGTGTACATATTACATCATCAAACAGTGTACATATTACATCATCAACAATGTACATGTCATCAAACAGTATACATATTACATCATTAAACATTATGCATATCACATAATCCAAAATAATACATATTTCATCACCAAACACTATACATATTACATCAAACATTATATGCATTACATCATCCAACATAATACATATTACAGCATCATACATTATGCATATTACAGCATCAAATATGTATTGCATCAACAAAAAGTATATATCATCAAAAGTAGTAAACTTGGATATAATACAATGATTCATTTCTGATATACATGCATATATATATATATATATATATATATATATATATATATATATATATATATATATATATATATATATATCTGAGAGGCTCAGATTCAGGTTTTATCCTCCAACCAGAGAGGCCAATTCAGTTTCAGGTTTTGTTCTACAGCAAAAGTCATACATAAAGTTTAGACATAGTAACTGTGATAACTACTTTTGTTTTGCTCCTCATGAAAGCAACTCGGATATTATTTTATTGAATTTCCTTGAACTGGTTTGTATACACAGTGATACTGTACACACACCTTGCCCTGTACAGACATGATATTTGCAATGTGTTACATCATCTCACACACAGTGGCTTGTACAGAAATGATATTTACAATGAGATTCATCATCTCACACACCATGACCTGTACAGACATGATATTTGCAATGTGTTACATTATCTCACACACCATTACCTGTATAGACATGATATTTGCAATGTGTTACATCAACTTACATACCATGGCCTGATCGAACAAGATATTTGCAATTTATTACATCATCTCACACACCATGGCCTGTACAGACATGATATGTGCCATGTGATACATCATCTTAAACAACATGTCCTGTACAGACATGATAGGTTGAACACTGACATCCACTCTACTGAAGTACCATATAATAATAATAATAATAATGATAATAATAATTATAATAGTAATAATCATAATAATAAATATGATACGTCAAAACAATTATCATACAAATTGTGTTAATGTTTCAAAAGAAAGAGTTACATTTTGTTCATAAATCTTTAGTAACCCAGTGGTACTGGCATATGTCCTAAGTTTACAATAAATCTGGCAAAGACAAATTTTATCAGAACAAATCAAAATAATGTAACTGGTTGACAATATTTAGGACTGAAAAAGTAGGTTGTAGTTTACAATAAAATTTGTAAACATGTTGGTGTGACATATTGGCCTTAGAATGTTTGCAAGCAAACTTATGACACACATACTGGTCATATTGTTGTGTATTTAGTTTTTATACATGGTCCTTAAAGAAAATGAATGGTTCCTATTTTAATATCAGTCTAGTGAAACCACTTTTAGCTTTCTTCACATAGAATTTGTGAGGAATAATTATTCAAATCATTTATTGAAATTGCTCAAGTGCTCATTGACTGGATTAACAATATTTCCAGATTATTGTGAATTTGTACAAATTTTATTTGGACTTGTAATAGAGCAGTTAGGATTATTTGTGATTTAACTCGTGTATGCTTTAATTTCTTCATTAATTTGTATTGTATAACAGAGATTAATTATTTGTGATTTTACAAAACATTTTGTTTTAATTCTTTGTGGTACTTAGTTTAAGACTATAGAGTAGTAACATATTACTGTGGTTTTTTCTGCATAACAGTTGCACAGGATTGAAGGGTATGCCTAGATTTGTTTGCCTACTTTGTTACACAGGATTAAAGGGTATGCATAGATTTGATTGCCTACCTTGTTACACAGGATTGAAGGGTATGCATAAATGTGATTGCCTACCTTCTTGTACAGGATTGAAGGGTATGCATATATTTGATTGCCTACCTTGTTGCATAGGATTGAAGGGTATGCATCGATTTGATTGCCTACCATATTATACAGGATTGAATAGTATGCATATATTTGATTGCCTATGTTGTTATACAGGATTGAAGGGTATGCATAGATTTGATTGCCTACCTTGTTACACAGGAGTGAATGGTATGCATATATTTTGATTGCCATCGTTGTTACACAGGATTGAAGGGTATGCATAGATTTGATTGCCTACCTTGCTACACAGGATTGAAGGTTATGCATAAATGTGATTGCCTACTTTCTTATACAGGATTGAAGGTTATGCACAGATTTGATTGCCTACCTTGTTGCATAGGATTGAAGGGTATGCATCGATTTGATTGCCTACCATATTATACAGGATTGAAGGGTATGCAAATATTTGATTGCCTACCTTGTTGCACAGGATTGAAGGGTATGCAAATATTTGATTGCCTACCTTGTTGCACAGGATTGAAGGGTATGCATATATTTGATTGCCTACCTTCTTGTAAATCTTCTTCAGGGTACCTCATTATTTGTATAGTATAGTGTGGTTGTCTACTTTACAGTCAAGATTCAAAATCAATTTATTATTCATCATCATAGGTGTATCACAGTGTGGTTATCTCCCTTGTAATGAAGGTCCAAAATCAATGTATTATTCCTCATCATACATGTAGTATAGTGTGGTTGTCTCCCTTGTAGTGAAGGTCCTTGATCAATGACTTATTCCCCATTATACACTGAGTATAGAGTGGTTGTCTACCTTGAAGTCAAGGTCCAAATTAAATGCATTATTCCTCATTATACATTTAGCATAGTGTGGTGGTCTCCCTTGTAGTCAAGGTGCATGATCAATGTATTATTCCTCATCATACATGTAGTATAGTGTGGTTGTCTACTGTGTAGTCATGGACCAATATCACTGCATTATTCCTCATTATACATATTGTATAGTTTGGATGTCTCCCTTGTAGTCAAGGTGCAAGATCAATGTACATGTATTATTATGTAGTATAGTGTGGTTGTCTCCCTTGTAGTCAAGTTCCAAGATCAATGTATTATTCCTCATCATACATGTAATATATAATGGTTGTCTCCCTTTTAGTCAAGGTTCATGATCAATGTATTATTCCTCCTCATACCTGTAGTGTTTTCTGGTTGTCTCCCTTGTGTTCAAGGTTCAAGACCAAGGTATATCTCATTAAACATGAAGAATATTGACTAAGAGAACTATACAAGCTAACTTCAACACAGCACAATAGTAAAGCCTACCTGACTATTGGCATGGCTGACTACCTGTTAATATTTTAAATTACTATAGCATTTCTTAAGCTAGGTCAGTGTATATCAAACTGATAGGGAAGCCTTTAATGAACAGGATATAATTAATCTTGACTTTGGAACTATTGTATCAGGGGTCAAGGTCATAGTTGTATGATGTATTAATAGTTCAGTTCCTACATCTTTATTTTACACTGCAATGAAGGAAGAGAAGAAGAAAGTAAAGCTTCTTAAAAGTTCATAAAAGCAAAACTTCTGTTTCATTCTGGAATGTAAACTAAATATCAGCCACTTTTTATATAAAAGTCTGTAAACCTACCACACTTTTAAAAAAATGTCTTTGGGAATTGGGATTGGGAATGGTGACCCGATTTAGCCCCAAAATTGGCAAGGAATATCTGTATTTATCAGTCACTGAGAACATTTTCAGTAGAAGGGTTTCACTTTTGTCACAACTTCTAAATATAATTAGGTCAAACAAAATAATTTATATTAAAATGTTTCTCATCTTTTACAAATTTAAAAGTTTAAACAGTATTGGTATTGTGAATAGGCTTCATAGGGTGGGACGGGTGTGGTATACCCAAATATCATGCATATAACCTAATACAGTAAGTGGGAAAATGCAACATAATGTACTTGTATAACCTGTCAATGGAATGTGAAACTATAACCTGTTTTGCTGACAAGGTCTTTTATGAGCTAAATTAGGCAACTTGATATTATATTGTATGTGCAACAGACAATGACATGTACAATTTTTCATGGTGATCTGATGGTACTGTATATGATGATAAATCTGGGTCTATGATATTCATTCATAATAACAAATCCTATGCACAATAATTGATTAGTACATCAAGTGCTGACAGGTAAAGGTCTATGAATTTAATTTGAAATCATAATAACAAACATAAACGCTATATACACTGATCCACTGATGTATCAAACATAAACACTATATACACTGATCTACTGGTGTATCAAGCAATGACGGTCAGGGGTCTATGATGCTAATTTGAATTCATAATAACAAACATAAACACTATAGACACTGATCTATTGGTGCATTATGCAATGACAGGCAAGGGTCTATGATGTTCATTTGAAATCATAATAACACTATAACACTATATACATTGATATTTTAGTGCATTAAGTTATGGCATGCAAGAATATATGTTCATTTGAAATCACAATAACACAATAACACTATAAACATTGATCTATTAGTGCATTAAGTGATGGCAGGCAAGAGTCTATGATGTTCATTTGGCAAAATAATAACAATAGCTACATACACTAATCTATTGAACATAAATTATGGCAGGTATATAATGTTTACAGACAGGTGTAAGCTATATCCAGACAGGTATGGTGCATGAGGGCAATAATATATCATTTTGACAATGTATGTACCTGTACAGCAAATTTAGGTCAGAAATTTCTTTAACTGCTGATTTAAAAACTGATACTTGATACAGTACACCCTCATTAGAGCACTGCTGATGTGAGTCATGCAAAGATGTATACTGAATGCATGTGAGGTTAATATATATATATATATATATATATATATATATATATATATATATATAATAATAATAATGATGAGGACTTTGTATAGTGCCTAATCTTTAGAAGCTCTAAGTGCTTTACAACATTAGACAACATATATAAGATAAAAAGCATATAATAATATTATAACAAAAACAAACACCATGCAATTAGAAAAAAATAAAAAAATAAAAAACATGCTGAGAATATTTCATGTAGGAAACATTATTAGGTCTTTGAGTTTGTTCTTGCAGTTGAAATAAGTGAGTTTTGAGAGCCCTCTTGAATGTGATCACTGTGTCTTTGTGTCTAAGTTCAGTTGGCAATTCATTCCATGTTGCTGGGTCTTGGTATGCAAAATAATGCTGTCCATATAAGTTTGTTTTCGTAGTGGGAATAATGAGTATACGATTGTCAGAAGAGGAGCATAAGTATCTTGCTGGTGTGTACACATGGGTGAGATCGGATAGGTATGTTGGACTAGAGTCTGACAGTGAAACGTAGCACAGAGAACAAATTTTGTGTTTGATTCAGGATCAAATGGATAGCCAGTGTAGGGTACAGAGCAGCAGGGAGGTGTGCTCTGATCATGGTACTCTAAGTATGATCTGAGCAGGTGTATTTTGAACTTTTTGAAGTTTCTAGAGTAGATATTGAGATAAACCAGACATAATTGAGTTAAAATATTCCAGTCTTGAAAGTACTAATGAACACACAAGTTTTTAGTGGCATCGACTGAAAGATATTTGTGAATTGAGCTGATGGTCTCAGCTCAAGATATGCAGCCTTGCATATGTTCATGACATGTTGGTGCAATGTACTGTTCAGGTTTCATACTGATTGTGTGAATTTAACGTTGGCATTGCTGATATTTATTGTTTGAGGTAAAGGATGTGAATGAGAAAGTCTTTATGTTGTGATCAGAATGGCCTCAGTTTTATCATCATTCACCTGCAGCATGTTATATGTCATCCATGATTTCACATCAGAAATGCACCTCTCTACAACTTGGATGGTAGCATCAACTTCAGTTGGGTGGCTAGATTTGTATATTTGGGTGTCATCAGCGTACAATTGGTGAGACACTGGATGATGGTCTATGACACTTGAGAGCGACTGAGTGCACAGAATGAAGAGAACAGGTCCAAGAACAGACCCTGTGGAACACCACAACATAGATCAACTCAGGGCTTGAGTGTATTCCATTTGCAGATATAATTTGTGTCCTGTTGACTAAGTAGGACTTGAACCACAGTGTGTATCATGAATGCCAAATACACGCTGGAGACGGTGAAGTAATATATTATGGTCTCTTGTGTCAAATGCTGCAGACAAATCAAGGAGGGTGAGGACTGTAATCTTTCCGCTATCCAATGCAGAGAGAATGTCATTAACTACTTTTAGAAGAGTTGTTTCAGTACTGTGACAAGGGCGATATCCAGATTGTACATTGCTAAAAAGACTGTTTGAATTTAAATGAGATACAAGCTGGGATAGAACAACCTTTTCTAAGATTTTTGATATGAATGGGAAATTATAAATTGGGTGGTAGTTCTTTAAATCATTATGGTCTAGTGTTGGTTTCTTCAATGGAGGCTTTACAATGGCAGTTTTGAAAAATGATGGGAATTACCCAGATGATAGAGAGGTATTAATAATATCAGTTAGTGAAGGCAATACTGGATCTAAGCACTCAAGCAGCAGTGATGTTGGAATTGGATCAAGTTCACATGACTTTGGTGCACTCTTCGTCACGATTGTACATACAAAATCCATAGAGACAGGTTCAAATGAGTGTAGATGTACTAGTCTTTTGGGTTTCCCCTGATGATCCAAAAGGACTGCTGATGGACTAGTCTTTTGGGTTACCAATGAAAATATGTAAGGACTATATATGTACTAGCCTTTTGGGTTTCCCATGTAAGCCCTGTAAGGACTGCAGATGGACTGAGATATCCAGAATACCTATAATCGGAGAGAGCATGAAATCTTTTTTGCTGAATAAAATCTTTTATAAAGACTTCTTGGAAATAATACACAAATTGATAGACATACATACATATATGCATGCTGCATGCATACACACACACATACATACTTACATGCATACACAGTGTTAAGGAATTAGGTATGATCTTCTGAATTTATAATACAATTTTTGTGTAAGATATTTGATACTATACAATAATGAGAGCATGAAATCTATTTGCTGAATAAAATCTTCTTTTACAAAGACTTCTTGGGAATAATACAGAAACTGTACAGACAGACATGCATACAGATGGACATGCATGCATACATACATAGGTATGTCACATGCATACATCCATATATACATCCATACATACATACATACATACATATATATATATATACATACATACATGCATACATAAATACATACATACATACATACATACATACATATACACTTTCACACTGTTATGGAATTAAGTATCATCTTCTGAATTTATAATATAATTTTTTGTGTAAGATGTTTGAGACTATAAAGTACATTTTATATTGTTTAATTAAATAGTTAATACTATCATACAATTATATTTATACTTTGCAGTAGAATTCATTCATACAGCTGACCTTGGTGAAATCAACAACTGAAAGATGTCAAAATGACATGCAAGCATTGATTGTAGATTGCATAAACAAATGTGGGAGATCTCTACAATGACCCTGACACACATGCTGTAGCATTTGATTGGTTCACTGAAATTTAAAGGTCAGAATAGGGCTGCTTCTGTCTTTGACCAGTTTGAATTATGCTGAACTAATAAAAGTTAATTGTTCAAGATTATACTAGATTTATTATATTTGAAACACCAAAAAGGACATTGATATAGTGATGATACATGCTTCATGTGGACTTTTATGTAGTTGTGCTAAAGCATTCATAAGATGTGTTGAGGGAGAAACTGTGATTCATTGATAATATATCCAGTGCATGTAGTTGGGCAGAGTAGTCATTCATTTAAACAGTCACTACCTTGGAATTATGTGATTATTATATTCAAGGATTTGAATATCTAATTTCAGTCAGATTATTGTGAAACCTTTCAGGATTCAGTGATACTGTATTCTCATGGGATTACATTTAAGCAACAACATTTTGGATTAAACATTCTGTTCAATTCAGTAATTTTATCAAGGTAACACACAAGCACTATACAGGCTTAATTCAGGTTATATTCAGTAATTTTATCAAGGTAACACACAAGCACTATACAGGCTTAATTCAGGTTATATTCAGTAATTTTATCAAGGTAACACACAAGCACTATACAAGCTTAATTCAGGTTATATTCAGTAATTTTATTAAGGTAACACACGCACACACTATACAAGCTATATTCAGGTTAAATTCATTAATTTTATCAAGGTATCACATGCACACACTATACAAGCTATATTCAGGTTAAATTCATTAATTTTATCAAGGTAACACACAAACACTATACAAGCTATATTCAGGTTATATTCAGTCATTTTATCAAGGTAACACACAAACACTATACAAGCTATAATCAGGTTATATTCAATAATTGTATCAAGGTATCACACGCACACACTATACAAGCTATATTCAGGTTATATTCAGTAATTTTATCATGGTAACACACAAACACTATACAAGCTATATTAAGGTTATATTCAGTAATTGTATCAAGGTATCACACGCACACACTATACAAGCAATATTCAGGTTATATTCAGTAATTTTATCAAGGTAACACACAAACACTATACAAGCTATATTCAGGTTATATTCAGTAATTGTATCAAGGTATCACATGCACACACTATACAAGCTATATTCACGTTATATTCAGTAATTTTATCAAGGTAACACACAAACACTATACAAGCTATATTCAGGTTATATTCAGTAATTTTATCAGGGTAACACACAAAGACTATACAAGCTATATTCAGGTTATATTCAGTAATTTTATCAAGGTATCACATGCACACACTATACAAGCTGTATTCAGGTTATATTAAGTAATTTTATCAAGTTAACACACAAACACTATACAAGCTATAATCAGGTTATATTCAGTAACTGTATCAAGGTATCACACAAACACTATACATGTACAAGCTATATTCAGGTTATATTCAGTAATTTTATCAAGGTAACACACAAACACTATACAAGCTATAATCAGGTTATATTCAGTAATTGTATCAAGGTATCAGATGCACACACTATACAGGCTATATTCAGGTTATATTAAGTAATTTTATCAAGGTAACACGCACACACTATACAAGCTATATTCAGGTTATATTCAGTAATTGTATCAAGGTATCACACGCACACACTATACAAGCTATATTCAGGTTACCATACAAAATTTCCATACTGATTGAACATTTCATGATTTTTAGGATCATTATGATTTCATGCTAAGTTATTTTAATTCTTTCCCTTTGTTTGATTAGTATGTTTCATTTAAATAAATTTATAGTTTGGAAACTTGAATGCTTGTTGGGTTGCCTTGTTCTGTTAACTAAGTTTAATCCCCATGACTTAACAATACCTACCTACCTATCTACCTATCTTCCTACAGCACCTACCTACCTACCTACCTACCTACCTATGATATCACCAGAGTACATATGGTATACAGTTGTACATCGAAATAGATGGTTGTTTGTGATTTGGATTTAATAATGTTGCACTGGGGGCATCATTTCCCACACAGTCACATTATCCTGACACTTGAGGCCTACCAGTCCTAACACTAACCTCATAATGCTGAGCACCAAGTGAGGCAGCTGCTAATGCCATTTTTCAGTATGATTGGGGATCAGGCCCATCACCTCCCTCATCCAAGTCAGATTCTGACTACTATAACCACTTAGGCCACTGGAGTGGTCAGAAATAGAAGGGACAAACTCTGTGATCAAGTTTGTGGTATAATGAACTGTCTTGGATTCCTAACATACAATCTGTAATTTAGCGATCTATCCATAGTTTAACATCTCAGTCTGACACCGGATGCAATATCAACAGCTTTGCAGAAAACAAAAATAACATTCATAGTACTATTCTGAAAGTCACTGATTAATTAATTTGTTTCCTGCCACCACCATTTTTGTATAGCAACAGTTAAGTCTTCATAAATTGACTCATGCTAGGTTACTTTTCTTCAGGGATTCCTACATCTCCATTAAGACCATCTCATATGTCATTCAAATTGTCAGATCAAACATTCCACTGATTCATTTTATTCATGATAAGCTTATTGTCAGAATATTAAATCAGCCAGGTAATGATTTTCCTCACAATTTAATAGATGCATGAATTAAGTGCAGTATAGCATTCTCAAGTGTTTTTCCCGGCTGTACTTTTTCCATCGTATACTCTGGAAAAGGATGGAATACGATGGAAAAACATGGAAAACCCTGGAAAACGATGGAAAAATGAAATATTCTGCAGAATTTAGCATGGAAACCCTGGACATTGTGCATGGAAAATGCTGGACATGCCTGGAAAATGCTGGACATTTTGGACTTTGATTTTTTTCAGCATGGAAAACCTGGAAAATGATGGACATTTTGGACTCTGAATTTTTTTCAGCATGGAAAACCCTGGAAAAGCATGGACAGTTTAGACTTAGAATTTTTTGGATAAATTTCAGCAAGGAAAACCCTGGAAAAGGATGGACAGTTTGGACTTAGAATTTTTGGGATAAATTTCAGCATGGAAAAACCCTGGAAAAGAACTTAGTCAATTTTCAAGATTGGTACAAAGAATTATTTTGAATGACCTAAAGAAAGAGCAATCATGACTAAACTGCGCTGTAACACAGATTTTTGAACTTGAAACTAAACTATTATTTCAAACCTATGATAAATATATACTGAGAAATAGAGGACACAAGTCAAATAAACAAACTAAACCATACACACACACACACACTTGACCCCTGCTTTAAAAAAAAACAAACTACAAGTGTTGAAGTAGTACATCATTTATTGTATGTACCACATATGTAATTAAATGTTCATTATCAAAAGAACATCACTATACAAAAATGTTGGTGTAATACAAACTATACATGTATGAAAAGATATCCTGAAAAATTAGTTAAATCCTGACCAGAAAATATCTGGTGCATATAAAATCATAAATATGTCCAAATCTGTTCACCACTTGAGCTTGACACTACAGTGTATAAGAATGAAATTCTGCTGTGCAATGGTGAGAGCCATTTTAGTCCTTTTCATGATGATTGGGGAGAACAGTGCCATAAATGGCATTTCCAATTTCAACAACAATAATAGGTTCTCGAAGACACTTGATCCTATTTTTGATGATGAAAGGAAGTCTTCTTTCTTGTCAGAGCCAACTTCATTCCAAAGAGATGTTTGCTCATAATTATTAGTTATGTACACCTGTATAGCCCCCAGTTTCACACATTTCTTCTTTATCGGAGCACAATTTTTTGCAGATCTCACAATAAAAATTGTATTTGAGATACTCCTTACTGAATTCACATTTTTTCTTCAAATCTTTGACAATTGTCAATCCTGTGTTTGCTGAAGGAAGATGCAAGTGAATTAAGTCCAAAAAGTCACATATTTAGCATCTGACAAATTATGTCTTGTTGGCAAAGCCCCAAGGACAATAACATGTTCAGACTTTGTGATTTCACTACAATATATATCTTGTTATGGGGCTATGACATAAAGTGGGGGATCTGTGACATGGGATTGGTAAGACTGAGTTGCTTCATTCACCTGATGATACTGTTCATCGTCTGAACTTGATCAAAACTCTATACTTTCTTCTGAGTCTTCTGAGTCAGATGAAAAACTTATGTCACTGTCACCATATCTAGTTGGTTCATCTGTTGATATTCTCATTATATTTGAAGATTAGTATTACGTACAGTCACCAATTTCATAATATCCAAGACCAACAGAACTGGATTCACCTAGATCAACAACACTGTAATGAGAAATACAAATTTTAGTGAACATGTATAATTCATATTAAAATCTTAACATTCAAACATTATTGTTTTGTTGTGGGAATTGAATATGTACAGTTAATATTACACTGTTACAGTAGTTTAGTTTGACAAATCCAATGTTAATGCACGCATCATTTAAACATGGGTAATGCAAACATTATACACAATGAATGCATGTAAATGACAAGTAATTGATACACAATAATATACTCAGTCATACAAAGTACATGTGATACAATATACACTTCATAAATGTATGTGATGTTTTCAGAAAAACAACTCAAGTTTCATAACTTTTTAGGGCATTATAAGAAAAATGAAAGTAAAAATTATATTTAACATTTTAAATAATTAAAAACTGAAGTATGACAATGCATAACAATAAATTATTATATCTTGTTCTGCAAGAATCAATACTGATCAGATATTTCCTGGAATTTCTGTAATTGGCTGATTTGGTTAAATATGGTGTACATTGTGCATATATTGTGTATGGTGTGTTGGATAACCCATACAGAGTGAATGTTCTGTTCAAACACGTACATTGAATATTCTGTCTGTAAATACTGAATGATTTCACCATATACTCAGAATTTGTTGAACTCTGAAAATTCCACTTAGTGTTGTATAGTGAAATTTGTTTATTCCTTAAATTATTGATATGGTAATGAAACTGTGTTTAAGATATGAGCCATGTTAAGCTGTGAATGTCCTAGGTAAGAACAAATGTATAAAGAATAATGCTTATCTTCACACAAATAAACATTGTTGTGGGAGACAGCTGCAGACATTATTTAAAATGCTTATCTTCACACAAATAAACATTGTTGTGGGAGACAGCTGCAGACATTATTTAAAATGTAAAAAAAACTCTCTATTACTCCTGGAATTACCATTGTTTTCTCTTCCTCCAGTACATGGTGCTTTTAGGAATGGACTTTGTGGAATTAACTTCAAACTGCTTATATATTTTGTCCTGAACACCAGTACCTGTAATACACAAACAGCATTAAAATGTGTACAGTCAGACTGAATAAAACATTAACATATCGTTCAAAAATCATTTTCATGGTAAAACTTGTGTACATTTTAATCTTGCTAAGATTAATGTGAAATTTTTCAAAATTTCTTTTTCCTGGACTTAAGTTACTTAAGTTATGATTTTACTTATATATGTAGCAGTCTGAAAATTTAGCAGTAACCTAAAGACCTTTTTGGACTAGATCTACAAATACTCAAGAAATTCACAACTTTATCATAATACCAGAGCAGTCCCTGTTTGGGCTTACATGTATCACTGGAGTTAACATTTCCAAGACTGAAAATTACAAGGTTATGACTGTTAAAATAAAATTCCACAAATTACGTTGCTTTGAAAGTTATACATACATATATATTGAAAAACAAAAATACCTACTCTAATTTTAAAACTGGTGCAAAAGGAAACTTGTTTTTGACCTTGTATATCTTTTCACATTTATTGAAATACTTGCTTAATTATCAGTCATACATATATAGTGTTGGGCGGTTAATCATATAGTCAGTTTATAGTTGGGCAAACGAGATAAAGTCGAGACTTCGTTTATTTCATACTCACCTATAATATTTGGGTGTCCAGTTTGTGTTTTTCCATTTATGTTCCACACCTCGACACGATATTGCCTCTTGGTCGTAAACTTTTTGTCTTCTAAAACCACTTTACTGTAAACCAATCATTCCCCAACATATCTAAATCACGGCGTTGGTATCCGATGTATAGATATTAACTCTTTAGATAAATCATAAATCAAAAGAGAACAAAATGTCTGATTTTTCTGTGAAGTATTCGCCTTCACGTATCGGAGTCACGTTTTTGTCACGCAGAAATAGCCGAGGTTGTTCCGTATGATGATGGCTGATGAAGCTGACTATGATGGGATATAAAATTATGAACTTATTGTTTTTAACCAATTACTACATTGAAAAAGCCGGCATATTTCGATTTCATGCATTAGAACCAAATTTTCTGTAAAAAGAAAAAAAAAGAAAAAAAAGAAACCGTTTCTGTAAAGTTTGCTTCCAAATTTGGCACCGTAAAACGCTTTGGATAACCAGTCTAGAATTTGGGCGCATTTTTCGATTGGAGTGTCATTGAAATTGTAAAATATAAAATATCCCAGGATTTTAAGATGACCACTGAACCAGAAATATCACTGGTTATATGGGTTAATGATCGTCCCATTCAGGGAGGCATAATCTGTATGGCTGATGTACACTCGCCACGAAAAGAAATGAAGGAATATATCACGGGAGAGAAAGTGATGGCGGTTTGTCGTGGATTCAAGGGATACCATGCGTGTATTATTGCGAAAATAGCAGGTAAGTCATTACTCAGTCCAGTTGTAGCAAAATTATTTGCACGGCCGCCAAGTACCTTAGCTGCGAAAGACTTTACGTGACGTAAATTTACGGAAAGCTATTACGAAATATATCCTATGGAACAATTTCTTTTTTTTTATGCTGTTTGAAGACCGATAAATTAAACGTCAAACTTGTAAGGATATTGAAAGGTATGTGTTATGTCTTAAGCTTTGTTTACATAATTGGCAACATTTTTTACTTATCCTAATGCACAATGACCAGTCATCTCGTGTCTGTCTTTCAAAAAAGTTGGTACGTGCCGGCCTTGCGAATATACATTTCCAAATTGTAAATTTCACTTTAAATTTTATTCACTTGATATTATTAATGATCTGACTGGTATTTGTATTTTTTACATTTTCGTTATTATTTTCCAGACAGTGTGCTATTTGTAGCAATAAGTTATATTTGTTTTAATTAATTTTAGACTGTGACTCGGAAATATACCGGTAGATCTCTTTTCTGATTAATCTTCAATTCAGATTATGGCTTGTTTCTGTTTATCCAATTTATATTCAGCCATTTCAGTAATATTTAATAGTAACTTATTGTATAATTAATAGTTTGTGTCCTTTAATTTCAGAAAAAAAGTGGCAAGGCACAGTTATGTAAACAACTTGATGGCGACAGCTTCATTGAAATTCTTCGATCTTTTAATTTTGAATTAAGCAAGCGAGAGGTAATACCACATTTGTTTCAAATTCAAACGTCTAGAACATTAGCTGTAACCTGGAGTTGTGTATGTAGATAAGTAAATATATCAGAAACTTAGTGCATATGAATCATCATGGTGAAAATTTGGATTAAATTTTTTTCCACACCCAGCATGAGGCAGAAATATGTCAAATTTTGGATTTTAACAAGCTGCTAAATAAATATTCAGAATGCTGTACAGCTCTGGTGAATATAATGGCAAGACACTAACTGGGGCAAGAGCCAATAATAAGCACACACAAGGCCACCTCTCCAAGACCAGTCCAGAATTCAAATAATTTATGGTATATTTTAAATTATTAACCATGCGTTTTAAACTTTGTTAACCTATGACAAAATATATGCCAAATTGTAACAAAATTTTTTTATGAACTAAGGCTGGAACATTGTTATGAAATTTAAATGTATACACAACTACTACTTGAAACATTATAGTGTAGACAGGCAATATTCAAATAGACAATGTAAATCTACTTTCAGTTTAAATGGTATAATCAGAACTGCATGTATATAGTAGCCAGTTTGTGTGTGCGTGATTCAGATGTTTAGTAATGTAGCTTTAACAAATGTTTAGTCAAATTGCTACGATGTCTGCAGTGTGGCAATTTATAGTGATGTCTAGCACTGGGATATCATGCCACAGACATATAGCATAATGTCTCCCACCCATTCACATTATCTTGACACCAGGTTGACCAGTCCTAACACTAACGTCTTAACCGTTTACCTTATAGAGCATAATTACAAAGTGCAGCATGCTATAAATAGAGCACCTGTTACCTATTCGACTCCATACGCATAGGCCTGCCTGTTAACTGTTAAGCAATGTAGTGTATTTTATGTTAAACAGCAATTATAACCATTTTACATTTTTGGTACACATCTATTATGTGTGGAAAAATTTAAGATTAAAAGTCTGATTGTTATAGCTGCGTAATTATTTTTCACTGAAGAATTTTTTACGTGCTTTAAAATCTTGAGAGGACTCATTCACCGTCATGTCAGTGAGGCCGCGTGACCAATCGTAGCTGCCATTTCTCATACTTGAAATTTACAATTTGTCGTCTGCATCTACATCACTAAGTCATCTGAATTTGATAATTTATGAAAACTAATTGCTGCCCGCATCAATATCAGAGCCTTTACCTAAGTTATTGAATCTTTCGTAGTTCTGATTCTGATCGTGAAAACTTCGTAAGTACTGAATGAAATCCGCGACCTCCATTTTGGAGAGTGGAGATTATGACCCAGTTACTTTAAATAGCAGATATCGACCAGGGCATAAACAGTGACCACGTGATCTGATGTAATTGTCATTCACAGAAATGAATGTAGTATCTAAATGGGTGTTTTCCCCGAAGGTGGCGCTATGAAAATCGGCTTAAAATGGCTGATGTTTACAGCAGGTGTCAAAAGGCGCTTCCACATGAATAGATTAGAGGCGTCAAAAGATGCTTGCATGAGGTAAAGGGTAAAGGGTTAATGCTGAGCACTCTTTGGTATGACTCGGTTAAGGGTTCAAACCTGTGACCTCTCACACCCGTAGCAGGTGCTCTAACCACTTAGACTTACGCCACAGGAGCAGTTAGGTAGCCAGTTTAATTTGTGATGGAAACCACAGGTTTTTAAGCCTATCAAGTTAGTCATCAAGCCAAGTGCCTCATTACAATTACCAACCTCAGGGATTGTAAAAGTACTGTAATTACATGAAATGTTTCAGGCATAACTCTCATTCTCTCTCTCTCTCTCTCTCTCTCTCTCTATATATATATATATATATATGGGATTGAAATAAATTTGAAATCTTGCTTGATTCTATTCATTAATATACAATGATTTGTATTTCAGAAATCATGAAGGAGAAGTATAACATTGGGGAGGTGATGGTGAGACAGAAGCTTTGTGATTTGGTTAAACCATCAAGAGTACCATCACTTCCACAGACTCCAGTGGTGACAACATAAAAATAAGAAATGTGGTGAATGAACTATGAAACAACTTGTGTAAAAAAAAAATATTTTAAATTTTTTTAATTAAAATTGAGATAGAAATTAACGTGAATTTCTGTTATTTTGTTGTTAAGGTTGCTTCAGAATAAATTCAAACTATAACTAGAGTAAGAGAACATATTTTTAGAAACTCGGATGATGTTAAGGAGCCAGTAATCTGGATTTTATGACACACCAGTAGAAGTGTAGCGATATTTATGACAACTTAAGCCATGTTGTCTACTGAATACTAGTGCACAACCTATTAAGTTATCAGTGACAAGTATAGTTTTTAATTTTTGTTTCCTTGTTTAAAACTTACTAAACATCACAGTCAATACAAGGAGTTGGTTGGGGTAATTTGGATCATGTTCTTCTTGAAATTATCATCAAATAAAAGTTGCATCACTGTTAAAAATCTCGTTTTCATAAAATATTTCAATTTTCAGCTAAATTTTAGTGTTGTCCAGGGTTTTCCAGCCTACCCTGGATAAAGACTGGAATATTAGTCCAAATGCTCCAGCATTTTCCATGCTAGAATTGTCCAGGGTTTTCCAGCCTACCCTGGACATAGCCTGGAATATAGTCCAAATACTCCAGCATTTTCCATGCTAGAAATTTCCAGCGTTTTCCATGCAAGAATTGTCCAGGGTTTTCCAGCCTACCCTGGACAGAGGCTGGAATATTAGTCCAAATACTCCAGCGTTTTCCATGCTAGAATTTTCCAGCGTTTTCCATGCTAGAATTGTCCAGGGTTTTCCAGCCTACCCTGGACATAGGCTGGAATATTAGTCCAAATACTCCAGCGTTTTCCATGCTAGAATTTTCCAGCATTTTCCATGCTAGAATTGTCCAGGGTTTTCCAGCCTACCCTGGACATAGCCTGGAATAATAGTCCAAATACTCCAGCGTTTTCCATGCTAGAATTGTCCAGCGTTTTCCATGCAAGAATTCTTCAGGGTTTTCCAGCCTAACCTGGACAGAGGCTGGAATATTAGTCCAAATACTCCAGCGTTTTCCATGCTAGAATTTTCCAGCGTTTTCCATCGTTTTTCATGGAATATGATGGACATTCTACAGCCGGGTAGTGACAGAGCTGACATAAGCCTAATAAATTAACAGAATGTTGACACACAAAACCAATATCAATTTGTACTTTATATTTTTGTGAAGTATTCCATTAAATAAGTAAGTATTTAAACTGCAGCGGTGTACAACTCTCCTTCCCATTAATTTGTGCGGCCTAAAAAAAACAACAAGAAATGCTGCTTTCCTGGTTATAATTGTGTCCCACATCACTCAATAATTTGTATAATAAAGCAATATACAGCATCACCCCTCAAAAAATGATCACTAATTATGGAACTAGTTAACAGTGGGACCACATTTGTTTATTTGTTGAATGTTGACTTCTCTGTAAAGGAATTTTATGTATAGTCCATAGCTGTAACTTGTATGCAAGGTTCATCTCTTGTTATGTGTTTAGGCTCTCAAGAACAGCAACAAGATAAAAAGTGAAGACAACAAGCAATGCAAAATTTAACAAATAATTTTTTTTCCAAGAAACAACATGGTAAAAATCATGAAAAGAACTTATGGTTTTAAGAATCAAATCCAAATGTAAAACAAGAATAATCCAAGAATTAAAAATTAGAAGTCCTAGTAATAAAATGTTGTAATGAATTTGAGATTGAGTCCCAATGAAAATCCTAAATGGAAGGCGATGATGTATACTGAAGCCGGTATAGTACCAATGTGTCTACAGTGCTTTGTTGAACCACAGAAAATAATAATCCAGTTTTTAATTCTGAATAAAATTTCAATAAATGTCTTTGTCCAAATATTTTGTATGAGCACTTAAATATTTCCAGGGAAAAGAATTAATCTTTTAAAATCTAAATGATTGAAGAAAATTTAAATTCAACTCCAACTGGTCACAACAAGAATGAACACCTTGATGTCAAAGTGTTAAAAAGCCGGACTAAAAATTATTTCTCAATACATCACTATTAAATCTGATTACAGTGCAATTCTGGTAAAACTAGAATTTTTAAATAGAGGTTATCAGTATTCACATGTCTAAAGTCACATACACCCAGTACAGCCTCATTTTCACCTTATATATCCCACAATAAAAAAATATAAAATGTAAAAAAGAAGCTGTTTACTGATTCTGAATCAAGGCCAGGAACTAGGTCAGCAATAAAATACAAAGTTCTAATAATAGATTTTACAAAAAAAACCAGTCAGGTCATACTAACTTCTGGAAAATGTCAAATTTTGCAGTAAACAAAATTACATTACTATAACATGTAATGGAATAAAAGAATTAAAACAAACAGACAAAAACTTAAACCAAATCAAATATAAATTAAATTAAATATTCATAACACTCTAACCAACCTTCTAGACATTCACTTACAAAAGTTGTTTCATGCATCATGAAATAGTTGTTAAGATTTTGTGATAATCTCTTCTGACATTTTAGGAGTCAACATCCAACTAGATGCATCAGCACTTAGCAGCATCTTATATACAAGCTATGTAAAAGCACGACAAATTTCCTCTGAAAAAACGGCAGCCATTGTGGATGAAAAGTTAGCATGCAGGACTCATGACCAAAAGGGTCTTGGTTTGAATCCAACCATTGGAACAGCCTGTCAGCTCCTGTTTTGTGTCCTGGGCATCACATTTTACTCCAACTGGCTGAGCACTAAATAACCTACTTTTTGTGTTGTAAAGTAAAGGTATAGTCTTAAGTGAACCAGAACAAATTTCATTATTAAATCAGTGGAAAATGAATAAGAAAAAATGCTTGATACAGACTGATATTCAATGTCCATCTATGTTTTATATCTATCTCAGAAACATATCCTAAGGTGTATATTTTCTAATTTTTCAATACTATATTTTAATTTTATTTTAAGCACTGGTCACATTTATCAATGTTGTCTGATATTCCATTTGTTTCCATAAAAGGAGAAACATGCTTATGAAGACACATTTGTTAAGATGTAGTTGGGAGGGTTTATTTTTATAAATAAATCTTGAAATACTAATATGAATATTAATGAGAAATACATTTACATGACCTAGCCAGGTATGAGAGGGATAAAAGAGAATAGAGACATTTAGCAAAGGAAATAACTATAGCAATCAAGCAAAAGCATTTTAGTCCCTTCTGTCTGAGTTTGATTTCACCACCCCATATGGATTTTTTAAATAAACTATAGCCATTGCATGTGATTTTGATTGAGACAATATACAATGTATAATTATTTGTTACTTACAGGGCCTGATCAGGTCAAAGACAGTTTAACAGATTATTAGCACAATAAGGGATATATAGTACCACTTGTAAGTTCTGAAAATGCAAAGATTTGAAAATATACCATACAAGATAGGAAGATAAATTCTTCCAAACAATGCAAACCTGATGGTCTAAAGGAGTTCAAATAATATGCAACTTTGGTAAAATTATTTAAAGGTTATAAATAAATTATACAAGTTCAGATTTTCTTAAAAGCTTTAAAATAAGGGGGCAAAATTTGTATACACACATCCATGTTTTAAAAGGTCCCCCAAAATTCTGATTGTACATCACAGGGTTTTTAAATTGAGTTTACATTTCAAAATATACACATACTGACTTTGCAAATGGGAATTTTTAAATGTTGCCAATCCTACATCTGATGTAGCATCTTTCAGTGCTGTTGATGTTTGTTTTTTTACATCGCTTTTAACTCATTATTTGCTATATCATGGCAAGGAAATGGGAGATAAGTTCTTTTTTCCAAGACGTCTTGAGGCAGCCCATTTGGACTGACCTGGGCAGGTATCAAACCCACCACCTTTGGATTACAAGTCTAACATTCTACAAAATGAGCTATGTCTTCAAATACAGAGTGGGGAAAAATGTGTTAGACAAATAGACAAGTACTGAGTGGGGTAAGAGTGCTGTATGGACATGAACCAAGTGGGAAAAAATGTGTCAGAGATGGATGAGTCAAAAGTGGGGTAAATGTGTTAGATGGAGTGGGGAAAAAGTGTGTTAGACCGATGGACAAGTACAGAGTAGGGAATAAGTGTGTTAGACCGATGGACAAGTACAGAGAAGGGAAAAAGTGTGTTAGATGGACAAGTACAGAATGGGGAACAAGTGTGTTAGACATATCAACAAGTATATAGTTGGGGATGGGTTTGTTAGGGAAATCAACACATATATGGATGAACACCAAAATAATAAATGGAAAGACTAATGGAAGGAAATACAAATAGCATGTCACTTGGTTTTTGTGGAAAAGAAATTGACTGTAACACGATTTAAGCTGAATCGGTATGGATTAATGAAAACAAGGAACATAATGCATACAAATGAATTGTTTATGATAATAACGTATTAGAGTCTCTTCAAAACCATAACTTTTGATGTAACAATGAAATTTAAAAAAACAATTTAATAGTAAATACAAACAAACAACAAACTCAAATACTCTATTAGGAATTAATATCTTAAAACTTTAAATGCATTCCACACCATGACATTAACACATTAATACTATTACACCCATCCATGAATATATGCAAAAGTTCACCAATTTTTATGATACTGATGTTGTCATATCTTTTGAATAGAATATATTTTGGCTCTTCCATTCACTTTCTGGTCATGCCATTTTGTTGTTCTGTTGCCAACTACATTGCCTTGCTGCTGAATATGTTGCATGGTTGCAAGTTGTGTTTATCTGTTTTCAACCATGTTGCCCTTTTGCAGACTATATTGCTTTGTTTCCAACTATGAGGCTTTGCCCATGCTGCCACTCACATTGTCCTTTCTCCTATTCAATTCCCATACTGTCACTCACATTGTTCTTTTTCCTTTTAAATGCCCATGTTGCCACTCACATTGCCCTTTTTCCTATTCAGTGCCCATGCTGCCACTCACATTGCCCTTTCTCCTATTTAATGCCCATGCTGCCACCTGCAAATAAACCAAACTGATTAGCATCTTATATTGAAAAAAGGTTTAAGCTGAAAATTTAATTTCTATATTCGATCAGTCATACACATACTATAAATGAAATAAATGCTTACAATTATTGAGAAAAACCATTTAAATAACAACTTACAATTATTGAAAAAAGCCATATAAATAAACACTTACAATTATTGATAAAAGCCATTTAAATAAACACTTACAATTATTGAAAAAGGCCATATAAATAAACACTTGCAATTATTGAAAAAAGCCATATAAATAAACACTTACAATTATTGATAATAGCCATTTAAATAAACGCTTACAATTATTGATAAAAGCCCTTTAAATAAACACTTACAATTATTGAAAAAGGCCATATAAATAAACACTTGCAATTATTGATAAAAGCCATATAAATAAACACTTGCAATTATTGATAAAAGCCATATAAATAAACACTTACAATTATTGATAATAGCCATTTAAATAAACACTTACAATTATTGATAAAAGCCATTTAAATAAACACTTACAATTATTGATAAAAGCCATTTAAATAAACACTTACAATTATTGAAAAAAGCCATTTAAATAAACACTTACAATTATTGAAAAAAGCCATTTAAATAAACACTTACAATTATTGATAATAGCCATTTAAATAAACACTTACAATTATTGATAAAAGCCATATAAATAAACACTTACAGTTATTGATAATAGCCATTTAAATAAACACTTACAATTATTGATAAAAGCCATTTAAATAAACACTTACAATTATTGATAAAAGCCATTTAAATAAACACTTACAATTATTGAAAAAAGCCATTTAAATAAACACTTACAATTATTGATAATAGCCATTTAAATAAACACTTACAATTATTGATAATAGCCATTTAAATAAACACTTACAATTATTGATAATAGCCATTTAAATAAACACTTACAATTATTGATAATAGCCATTTAAATAAACACTTACAATTATTGATAAAAGCCATTTAAATAAACACTTACAATTATTGATAAAAGCCATTTAAATAAACACTTACAATTATTGATAAAAGCCATATAAATAAACACTTACAATTATTGATAATAGCCATTTAAATAAACACTTACGATTATTGATAAAAGCCATTTAAATAAACACTTACAATTATTGATAAAAGCCATTTAAATAAACACTTAAGATTATTGATAAAAGCCATATAAATAAACACTTACAATTATTGATAATAGCCATTTAAATAAACACTTACAATTATTGATAAAAGCCATATAAATAAACATTTACAATTATTGATAATAGCCATTAAATAAACACTTACAATTATTGATAAAAGCCATATAAATAAACACTTACAGTTATTGATAATAGCCATTTAAATAAACACTTACAATTATTGATAAAAGCCATATAAATAAACACTTACAATTATTGATAATAGCCATTTAAATAAACACTTACAATTATTGATAAAAGCCATATAAATAAACACTTACAGTTATTGATAATAGCCATTTAAATAAACACTTACAATTATTGATAAAAGCCATTTAAATAAACACTTACAATTATTGATAAAAGCCATTTAAATAAACGCTTACAATTATTGATAAAAGCCATTTAAATAAACACTTACAATTATTGATAAAAGCCATTTAAATAAACGCTTACAATTATTGGTAAAAGCCATTTAAATAAACACTTACAATTATTGATAAAAGCCATTTAAATAAACACTTACAATTATTGATAAAAGCCATTTAAATAATCACTTACATTTATTGATAATAGCCATTTAAATAAACACTTACAATTATTGATAATAGCCATTTAAATAAACACTTACAATTGTTGATAATAGCCATTTAAATAAACACTTACAATTATTGATAATAGCCATTTAAATAAACACTTACAATTATTGATAAAAGCCATTTAAATAAACGCTTACAATTATTGATAAAAGCCATTTAAATAAACACTTACAATTATTGATAATAGCCATTTAAATAAACACTTACAATTATTGGTAAAAGCCATTTAAATAAACGCTTACAATTATTGATAATAGCCATTTAAATAAACGCTTACAATTATTGATAATAGCCATTTAAATAAACACTTACAATTATTGATAATAGCCATTTAAATAAACACTTACAATTATTGATAAAAGCCATTTAAATAAACGCTTACAATTATTGATAATAGCCATTTAAATAAACACTTACAATTATTGATAATAGCCATTTAAATAAACACTATATTTAGCTTTCTACTTCAAAATAAATGTTAAATAAATTGTAAACTATTCTTTATATCCCTAACTCTGTATAATTTAATGAAATTCCAAATATAAAAAATAAAGGCTGAACTAGAACATCCAGACAAAACATTATAGGTATGAAAACAATTACAAATATAACTTAGTAATAATATCAAGTAATCAAGTACTCACTGCTGTGGCTGAGTTTAAGTTTCATTTAACATTTGTGTAGATGAAACATCACTAATATCTTTAACACTCCCTAACCTTTGAAAGACTAAGTGAAGCACCTGTAGCCACCCATCAAATCATCCCTTAACAAAGCATTCAGCAAAACAAATTTAGTCCTAACATTAAAATATTCAAATCAAAATAAACCACTGTCTAACTCTCCCCATGCTGAGCTGATGACCATCATCTGATAATTATGTTGCACAAAGATTAAAACAATGTTAAATACTTAACTATACCTGCTTCCAGCACTAATGGCTTTATTAATAAGGAAGACATTTGAAAGGGACAAATAATTTTATTTTAATTTATGAATTAAAATAACTCAAAGACCTATTTTGGGTTCATAGTGCTGACCATGGTTGTTTTAATGGGGCAATATCTGAAATTAAATTGACATTAATTGTATAATATACATACATTTCAAGACTTCTGATATTGACAGTGCCTGACAAAATCAACCCATGATATCCTGATACAATACTATATTCAATGTAAACCAGTGACATAAATACAAATCAAGGTGTTTTCAGGAGACTTGTACAACATTCTCAATATCAATATATTACTGTTTACATCTAATGATGATCTGAAATGCAGGATGTATGGAATTAGATCTATGTTACATTTGTTCAGGAAATCTACAAATACAGAACACTTCAAAAGTCACCTAAGCTCACATACCACCCCCACCACCTATGGATAGAAAATCTACATCACCAACTTGGTGAGATATGCTATGAATGTATTAGGATTTAACAGTATATTTTTATAATAAAGGCTAAGAATTAAGTTAAAAATGATTGCACATTATGAATATTAACCCCTCCAAATAAAAGTACAACTATTTTTGTGGCATCCAGCATTTACCACAAACATGCTACATGGCAAATTAGTTTTCTTGATGATAAAAGTGTTATCATTCTAAGGAAAACTAAGTAAAGTGTCCTTTTCAACAACACAGTGAGACTGAATACCCTGGTTGCCTTGGTGTGTATCAAGGCCAGACTCCACTGTATTATGAGCTTGATGCTCTATCAGTTGACCTACCATGACTCCATCAACAGTGTTTGGAGGTAAATATCATGTTAAAGTGTTATCAACATGAAAACATCTTCTTTGAACATATGCTCCTTGGTAAAAGCAGAAACAACTGGAGGTTGGTGGGAGAATAGTAAAACAACTGGAGGTTGGTGGGAGAATAGTAATACAACTGGAGGTTGGTGGGATAATAGTAATACAAATGGAGGTTGGTGGGAGAATAGCAATACAACTGGAGGTTGGTGGGAGAATAGTAAAACAAGTGGAGGTTGGTGGGATAATAGTAATACAAGTGGAGGTTGGTTGGAGAATAGTAAAACAACTAGAGGTTGGTGGGAGAATAATAAAACAACTGGAGGTTGTTATGAAAATAGTAAAACAGCACTAGTGGCTATTCAATAATTAGTTATATTTATAGCTTAAAAATTAATGATGTAACTCAGCATCATGCTTGATGATCAATATATTTGACTAGAAATATACTTAGATGAAACCAATGTACTGTATGAATTTTAGTCTTATCCTATGATTTCCTATTCAGGAAATAAATCCCAAATTGAGTGTATAATCTGTGTCAAAACAGGGACTTCTAAAAGTTTACACACTTTATGATCCTTTGAATGTATTACTGACACAATATATCAGTTCACTCTGTGCAAGAAGTTATCTGCTATTGGAGTAAAATTAATTAAGTGGTGTTAACCAATCTTACTGACCATTCTCCAAATTGTGATTGTAAAAGAGACAATGTCTGAACCCATGGCTGTAACATGTGGGGTGCATCAGGGCAGCATCATTGGGCCATATTTCTGTTCTTGTTAAATAAATGACATGGTTATAAGCATTATTTCAATTTGTATGCTGATGAGATGAATAATCTTTTCACATCAAGATCAAAGCTAGGACAAGATAATGGTTTTTGTGATCGTGTGGTTAGTTAAAACAGATTGGATTCATTTTGGTTACAATTGTAAACACAGAAAGAAGAGGGCTATTAGTCTGACATGTGTATAACAAAGTTCACCACTCTCTATAATTTGATAACCAGGGCCTTAAGCAATAAGTTCTATTGGAAAATTGTAAGCTTAAAAAGATGAGAGCTAGTTGTCTGACATGTGCATCACAAAGGTCACTACACTCTACAATCTGATAGGCAGGGCCTTAAGCAATAAGTTCTGTTGGAAAACATAAATTTTGATGCAGAGTCAAATGTTGTGCTAGTGCCAGTGTGACAAGTATAGTTTGATATATTTATATATTTAACAATAAATAAAAACTATCCATGGTGACAAATTATATCTTTGTGAAAAATATATGACTTACAGTTTTCCATTACACTCAGGGTTAAATAATAAATTCAGGTAAGTTTTGTTTCATGGTTTGCTAATGATAACCAAATAAGGGACTTACATTTGAAAGGGGGTGAGTGGGTGGGTGGGAGCTGCCTTTTTTTTTCTTCCTTCCACCTCACCATATTAGATTATTTTTTTTGTTCAATATATTGGGTATAATTATTGTTTGCCTTGTACAAATCATAGCAATAATGTGTTTTGCAATCAAGTTATTTGAGAACTGGAAATCCCAACCCCCTCCACCTCAAAGCCTATTTTAAATGGTTGATTGCTTTTTTTCTGAATATGCTGTTTGGTTATTATTGTTACTGGCTAGCTAAGATATTGTTTAAGTAAGAACAGTTGTTTATAAGCCTGTTTATACAAGATGGCTAACCAGAGAGATAATCCTCTTTTTCAAGGTGATATGTAAGCTGTCAAGTCATAGCAAAACAAATGTTTTTCATGGATTACAAAATATGGTCATTGATTTGTTTTTAGAGTTGGTGATGACTTAATTTATAGGATGGACTAAAATGGACAGGATCAAATAATCTTGTATCAAGATAACACCTATTACATGTATTTACAATTTTATTAAATAATGCACTAATATAAATTTGTTGACAAAATAATAATAATAATAAGAAGAATAAGAATAATGATAATAATAAGAATAATATAAAATAATAATAATAATAATAATAATAATAATAATAATTATAAAGAAAAGACAATAATAATAATTGGTTCATGGTATTTGTTTTTAAAAAGTTCAATAGTTTTTGACCTACATGCAAAGGTCACTTCTGTGCAAATGTCAATTTGTCCTTTTATCATTGGTGGTCATTATATATAACTTTGACTGTAATTGGTAATTTCACTAACAAATGGCATCCAAATAATGTGTAAGAATTGCATAAAACATGGACAGATGGAAAGGTGATTACTATATGTACATCACAATGTACGACCCAAATATTGCTTCTGCATAAACAAAAGGGCCACTTAACCCCTTTACAAATTTAAGTACCAACTGAATGGCTTTATTCAATCTAGAGGACTGGTAAATAATTTCCAATATAAATATACCCTTGCCTCTCTTGCATCCCACCCCAACCACTGTGACTGAGTTAAATTCATAGTAATAAAAAGAACAAAACAAATCTGACAGTAGTGTAAATACAATTGTTATGTGTTTAGGCTCTCAAAACAGTAACAAGAAAAAAGTGAAGACAACAGCTTTTATACAATTTAACAAATAATTTATTTCCCAAGAAAAACAAGTAAAAATAAAGAAAGAACTTATAGTTTTAAGAATCAAGTACAAAAATAATCCAAGAATAATCCAAGAATTAAAAATTAGAAGTCCTACTAAAAAATGTTCTAATGAATCTAAGTTCGAGTCCTGACAAAATCCGAAATGGATGGCGATGACGTATACTGTAGTCAGTATAGCACTGAAGTGTCAAGAGTTCTTTGTTGAACCACAGAAAATAGTATTGAATTCTGAATAAAATTTCAATAAATGTCTTTGTCCAAGAACTATGTATGAGCACTTAAATATTCTCCAGGGAAAAGAATTAATCTCTTATAATCCAAATGATTTTTAAGAAAAATTAAAATATTAAACTCCAACTGGTCACAACAGAACAAAAAACAGCTTGATATCTAAGTGTTTAAAAGTCCAACTGGCTGGTTCATTTCAAGAAAACCATTATACAGTCTAAGTAAGATGAAAAATAGATACCCATATGAGAGTCATGTGATCACTTTTTAGAAGCTATTTACATGTCTAATTCACATATTCAAGTACAGCCTCAATCTCACTATATGAATCCCACAATACAAAGAAATAAAAAAAGTTGTTGTTTACTCTGAAACAAGGCCAGGAACTAGGTCAGCATTAAGATACAAAGTTCTAATATTAGGTTTTATGAAAAACAGTCAGGTCAAACAAATTTCTGGAAAATGTCAAATTCCAGTAAACAAAATTACATTACTTTAACATGTAATGGAATTTTTTTTATATAAAACTAACAAACTGACAAATAAATTAAATAAAATAAAAATTAAATCAAATATACATAACACAATGATTGATCTACATACGTATCCACTGCAAACAGTATCAATACAGTGATGTTTCTGCATACTTTTCTACTGAAGACAGTGTCAGTATAATGACTGATCTCCATACATATCTACTACCACAGTGTTGGTACAATGATTGATCTGCATACATATCTACTGAACACAGTGTCAGTGTAATGATTGATCTGCATACATATCTATTGAAAACAGTGTAAATACAACAATCGATCTGCATCCATATCTACTGTCAGTGATCAGATAATATAAATTTTTAAAAAAACAGTGAGACTAGTTGCATTCACAACATTCAGTGGCAAGATGAAAATGGCAATAACTCTTGGCAAAAATTATATGTCAATATGTGACCAAAACCTGTACCAAACATTCATGGTGGTCCACTGAAAAAAATGAGATTTTCAGAGTTTCTTTGGTCAGTCATGCACTACATCTGGCTCCAAATCAAACAGTACTGACCTTGATATGCTTGTACATTGTGTGATGGTATATCTGGATTTATGATATTCATTTGACATCATAATATCATAATAAAAAACACTATATACACCAATATATTGGCATATTAATGGATGGCAGGTAAGGTTCTATGATCTTCATTTGTAAAGATTGATATGATTCTATGGTCTTAAACTAAGTAACAGAAGAGTGTGAAAACCAAACTGTTATATCATATTCAACAGATATTTTGTTTCCATAGAATACAGAGTGAATATTTAACAAGAACTTACAGCATTATGAAATAAATCCCAAATAGTCCTAAAAGTTATATTACATATCCCACTGTATCGTTCAAATTGTATTCCAGTTGTGTTCCAAATAAATTCCAATTTTGAAAGTGCTAATGTGCCTGTAGTCTCAAATATGCCAAAGTGTCAATTTCTGGAATGCAGTGATGTGATAACAGTTTTGTGAGGTATCACAATAACAAATCAAAAATGTCCCTGACTGAATTCTCTTGTAAGTCCAAGTTAGTGATTTAATCCAAGAAGTATCAATGAGTACTTTGTAATTTCAGTGAATAATTTAAGTCATTAAATCCACCCAAAGAAAACTGAATGCATCAGTAAGACTGATTCTACTTCAGATGTTAAGGTTGGAATTAGTAATTTTTCAAATGAACAACATTGATATAAAAAATTAAGACAATAATAGAGCCAGAATGTATGTCAGTTTCCTTTCAAAAACATTCATTGTTCTCAACAAATTTAGGAATTTCCAAGTGAAAAACTTATGTCTTAGACTCAGATTCAAGTAAATACTTTTAAATCAAATAATAATGCTCAGAATATATAATTTATTATGATAGAAACATATTAGCTATGTATTATTTTTTTTTTACAAAGTAAATGTAACTAGTCACAAATATCATTAATTTCATTTTGGACTTAGGTCAGTTACAAAATACAGATATGCATAACATGTAATCATAGACAGAAGCCAAAAAAAAAATTAAATATACATAACCTGAAAATACCAATATATATATATATATATATATATATATATATATATATATATATATATATATATATATATATATTGGTTTATCAAGTGATGGCAGGGAAGTGTAATTATTGTGTTTGCATTAGCTATATTCAGACAGATATGGTATTTGGGTGCTTTAATATATTATCATGGTAACTGTAAGGCAAATTTACGATGGTCAAACTATACAATATAGATAGCTGTACGGCAAATATAGGACAGTCAAACTATACAATCTAGTTACCTGTAAGGCAAATTTAGAGCAATCAAATTATACAATCTAGATACCTGTAAGACAAATTTAGCACAGTCAAATTGTAAATTCCAATTACCAGTAATCAAATGCAATACAGTCAAATTTCATTCAATGTTGGTTTAAAAACTTGATACTTAATACAGTACTCCCTCATTATAACGCTGTTTATTAGAGCCATACTGAGAAGACTGCAGTCTAATTGTGAGGTCACCTTATATCTAGGTATTATAAATCCATATAGTACAAGATAAAATATAAAATGGAAGGATATAAAAACTGAAAAAAGCTCAGAAGCTGATGAAATACAATTATGAATATAAATAAATGTTGATTCTGAATCTAATAAAACCTAAGAACATTTTTTTTAAATTGTCTTTTTGAATCTTAAAATAGATGTACTTATAAAGCATATACAAATATAATAATAGTATAATGATGTCAAAAATATTTCATCAATAGACAGAATATACCTATGCCTTCATTAGTGCTTGACTTCTAATTAGTGCTTGATTCCCTAATTAGAACTTTACCAAATCAATACAGTTGTAAAGTATAATAATAGTGTAATAGTATAGCAAATGTTTATCAGTAGACATAATATAATAATGCCTTAATTAGTGCTTGACTTCATAAATAGTGCTTGATTCCCTAATTAGTACTTGACCAAATCAATAACCTGTGGTATCACAAGTTATAATAAATATACTTGCAGTGGTTTAACTATCTCACCATGGGCCCCACACAATACATTTTGTACCAGGTTCCCCACTCTGTCACTTTAGACCTGACCTGGATGGGCCAGGCCCATGATAGCAAGGGCCCCACAGCATGGCTATACCTGCTACCATGGTAGCTATCTATGCCACTGTATACTTGTACATATAAAATATGTATAATCCAACTACTGTGACCTGTCTAAAATGTTATAATGTCCATCCTATTTTTCATGTGTATTGTAGTATTAATGTCCATCCTATTTTACATGTCTATTGTAGTATTAGTGTCCATCCTATTTTTCATATCTATTGTAGTATTAATGTCCATCCTATTTTACATGTCTATTGTAGTATTAATATCCATCCTATTTTACATGTCTATTGTAGTATTAATGTCCATCCTATTTTACATGTCTATTGTAGTATTAATGTCCATCCTATTTTACATGTCTATTGTAGTTTTAGTGTCCATCCTATTTTTCATGTCCATTGTAGTATTAATGTCCATCCTATTTTACATGTCTATTGTAGTATTAATATCCATCCTATTTTACATGTCTATTGTAGTATTAATGTCCATCCTATTTTACATGTCTATTGTAGTATTAATGTCCATCCTATTTTACATGTCTATTGTAGTTTTAGTGTCCATCCTATTTTTCATGTCTATTGTAGTATTAGTGTCCATCCTATTTTTCATGTCTATTGTAGTATTCACCATTTGCCAAGCTGGAAAAAAAGCCTAACATTTCAAAAGTGGTGTCATTAATTACAACAAAGCACAAGAGCAGCAAAAGTAACAATACTACAACTGTACTACTAACAACAATGTCCACAACAACCACCACAACAACAACACAAATAATAATAATAATAATAATAATAACCCAGCAGCAATACTAATAATAATAACCCAAGAGATTATCAACCCGAACATTGTATAGGTCTTGACAATAATTTAAAAGAAAACAATAATAATAACAATCGCAATAATAATAATAATAAAGAACTCATCAATTAATTAGTTTGCTGCCTTCTTCCTTGTTATAGCAACACTAGTCTGCATGAATTGACTCGTGCAAGGTTAATTTTATTCTGGCATACCTTCCATCATTAATAACACCATCCCATACCAGTAATGTTAACATTAAGGAGAAACAAATTTACAGGACATAGCCAGGTATGATGTGTTAACAGAAAAAAATGGACTGTTAGCAAGGGAAATAACAATAACACTAAAACAACAGCATTTACCTCCCTTCTGTACTGTATTTACCAATCTATATGGATTATTTTAATCAATTATAGCAAGCACATCAGATTTAAATTCAGAAACTTTACAGTATGCAATTATAATAGTCAACTTTATGGTATAAATGAAATAAATTGTACAATATTTAATTATATAATAGTCAACCAATGAAAGAAACTACAATATGTAATTATATAATAGTCAACCATATGGTATAAATGAAATAAACTGTACAATTTGTAATTATAATAGTCAGCCATATGGTATAAATGAAAGAAACTACAATATGTAATTATAAAATAGTCAACCATATGGTATAAATGAAAGAAACTGTACATCTAATTATATAATGGTCATCCATATGGTGTAAATGAAAGATTGTGATTGGTTACACTAGGCGTAATAATAAATTTACTGTTATGTACAGAGTTTAACAGTATATAAGGAATAATGGTATGTACATTTGTGAGCATTCTTTAAAAGTTATAAAAGTGGGTTTTTTTTCTCTCATAAATTCTTAAAATAAAGGGTCAAAAATGTTATATACTCCTCATCATTTTAAAAAGTCCCCAAAACTTCTGATGGTACATCATTGGGTTTCTTAAGTCAGTTCACATCTCAAAGCTTTACAAAGTCAATTTCTGAATGTAAATTTCTAAATGTTGCATGACAAAGTCTAAGTCTTTCATTGTGCAATTGATAAAGCATATGTGGGTACAGAATTTATCTTTTAAGTTCAATGGCACTTTTAGCCAAAATTTGCTATACCATACCATGGAAATAGAAGTTCAGTGCCTTTCACATGCAGGCAACATGACAGCCAACATGGGCTGGCTTGGGCAGGTATCAAACCAATGACCTCTGGATTAGAAATCTAATACTCTACCAAATGAGCTACCATGACTTTGTCAGAAGGTACAGAGTGGGGGAAAATGTGTGTCAGACAGATTTGTGAGTCCTAGGTGGGGAAAGTGTGTTAGATGGACAAGTACAGAGTGGGGAGAAAATGTGTTAGTCACAGATGGACAAATAGATAGATGATTACTGAATGAATACATGGAGAGACAGTTGAATGGAAAAATGAATAGTATGTCCCCTGGTTTTGGAAGAAAAAAATGTGGACTGAAACAAGATTGAAACTAAATTGGTATGAATTAAGTGAAAATTCTAAAATGCAACATATTCAAATGAAATGTTTATGATAAAGATGTATGAGTGTCTCTGCAATGTATAGCCATAAATATTAAAGCAACAATGAAATGGTTGACAATAACAGTACAGTAGTAAAAAGAAAAAAACCCAACAAAAACTGCTCTAATAAGATTTACGACTTGGACATGATATGCATTGCTTTACACACCATAATATTAACACAAAATAGGATGTTATACCCTCCCTTGAATACCTTAGCTTTTTTGATTGAAGACCCCTTCTAATAAATACCGGTCCCCCATTTCTCCACAAAACAGAAATTATTCATTGTGGTACGTCCAAATAACTAAAACTGTATATATTCAGTATGGTGTGTCCAAATAACTAAAACTGTATATATTCATTATGGTGTGTCCAAATAACTAAAACTGTATATATTCATTATGGTATGTCCAAATAACTAAAACTGTATATATTCATTATGGTATGTCCAAATAACTAAAACTGTATATATTCATTATGGTATGTCCAAATAACTAAAACTGTATATATTCATTATGGTATGTCCAAATAACTAAAATTGTATATATTCATTATGGTATGTCCAAATAACTAAAACTGTATATATTCATTATGGTATGTCCAAGTAACTAAAACAGCACATGTGTACTCTGATGCCTGTTAGAAAAATGAAAACTTACTTTACAAACATTTTCAGTTAAACAGTGATGCATGGTATTGAACACCACCCTTTGGAAATTGTACTGCCCCTGGGGCAGATATTTTAATATCTATGCTATAAGCAAAAATTCTACCATATTATGTCATATGCAACTATTGAGTTTTTTATTCACCACACAGAGAACAGGTTTTGAATAAGAGATAACTGTGGTTGTTGTAACCAAATGCAATGTAAACATTACAATTTCACTGCTCCAGGTTCTAAATACACTGTGCAAAATTTACATCTTTTGAAAAAAAAACAACTATGTTTTGGCTACTCCAGCCTTTTTCCATTCATGCCATTATGTTGCCATGTTGCCAACTACATTGCTTTGCTACAGAATATGTTGCTTTGTTGCAGACTACATTGTTCTGTTATCAACAATGTTGCCCTATTCCCAACTACCTTGCTTTTTTCCATCAATATTGCCTGTTGCCAACTATGCTGCTTTGTTTCTAACAATGTTGCCCTGTTGCCAACTATGTGGTTATCCTGTCACTCACATTGCACTCTTCATTATTCAATGCTTATTCTGCCAGCTATGTTGCTATATTGTTTGCTATGCTGCCATTCTGTGCCAGCTACAAATAAAACAAACAGAGTTGGCTCTTATATAGAATAAAGATCAATACTAAAATTTATACATGTGATCAGTCACAGTTAAAATATAAAAATTACATACTTTTAATTATTGCAAAAAGGCCATTTAAATACACACTACCTTGAACTTTCTACTTCAATATAAATGTTAAATTGTAACCTTTCTAATCTTTATATCCCTAACTTGGTATATTTTACTGACAGTCCAAATATTGAAGTTAAATGCTGAAATAGCACATCATGCCAAGGCATTCCAACTATTAGTGTCCTGTCCAGTTCCAATACAAGTTAACTGAGAGAGATATACTGAAGAAGAACATACTGAGGAAATAGCTGGATAAAAGGTAGTGCCAAATTGTATTTAAATTTTAATGTAAGTTCACCACTACATTTTGAATGGATCTCTTTCTGGGAATCATTTGTTCTGTGGTAAGGAAACTTCACAAGAACCTTAAATTTTTGTCTTCAGACATAAACTAATAAATACAGGACACAACATGTTTTCTTATGGTTTGGTGGAATGAATGAGACTTAGTTTGATCTGACACAGGGATAGCAGCAGGGGGGGCGAATCGGACATTTTGTCCAATCGTTATTTTGCTTAATTATTACTTTCTGCACTCAACGATCTAGTGTCGTCAGCGCCTGGTAAAAAAAAAACGACGTCGGTCCATCCTACACGATGGTGACGTCATTTGGTTTAATTAACACCTTCTGCGCGCCGATCCCCAGCGTCGTCAGCGTCCGGTAAGCACATCGACGACCGCGTCGATGTCATCGCCCCCCCTGCTGCTAAGAAGTTATTTACAATGAAAATTATTTACAACTAACCGAATATTTGGTCAAGTCCGATACGATATCGTGTGCGAGGATCATGTAAATTTATCGTTACGAATCCATGTGGGGTCGACTGAGCATGACTAAAAAAGTTTCGAAAAACATTAAAGTCCATGTCACCGCCGCACCATGTCTGCCAAATATTTCGTAGCGTGTGTGTATCAACGCCGTTGAACACAGCAAGAATATTACAGTTGTCTCTAATTACTTTTGGAATCTGAGTGTATCGTTGAGTGACATATATCACGTCAGTGTTTTTATGCCTGCCTCTGGAAAATATCCTAGCTGGGTTTTTTTGATTATCTAACATAACATCATCGTACACGACTAGATTGTTAACGTCGCCATCAATATCATCAATACCCGGTGCATCATTGATATCCGTAATAAACTCAATAACATTTTTTTTAGCGATCGCTGATGCATTCTCGTTGAAATCTTTCAACACCTCGTAGCATCGTTGATCATCCACGCTAGGAGCAACCAAATACAACTTATCCCACTTCATCCATCTCATTATTAAATTGAGTAACAATTGCGTCTTGCCGGATCCAGATGGTCCGATGATAATCATCCGGATCGAGTTTGGTAACGCTGCAACATGCTTAACTGGTTCTCTTGTTTTAGTCGCCGAAAAATCAATTATATTCATATCTCTATACATAAATTATGGATCTATATTGTGTGAAGTGTAGAGTACGTACTGGCACAAATGATATGACAACCGCTACAACAAGAAATAACAGATCGGCGCTTACTGGCAAGTGTGTACAATGCGGTACAAAGAAATTTAGATTTATTTCTATTAGACCCGGAGATGTTTTAAAAAAAAGCGAGGAGGTGACATCGCAGCCAAATTGGCAAAACTCCCCGGAACACCGTGGGCAAAGTATCCAGGAGAAAAACACCTCCCAGGATATAACTACTGTGGCCCCGGAACACGATTAGATATTAGACTCGATGATCAAAATCAGCCCAAACCCGGTGAGTATCCAATAAACGCTATCGATAAGGCGTGTCATGCTCATGATGTTGCTTACAAAAGTAGCGATCTGCAACAGCGTCATATCGCGGATGTAAAATTAATTCACGCATTAAATGCTATTCCTGATAAATCCGTCAAAGAAAAATTGGCCTCATGGTTGGTAAAATCGGCTATGAAAGGTAAATTAATGATGGGCGCTGGTAATTAATAACAACATGAAATCCATCTATTATTCTCCGAGAGGATACTGGAAGGGGAAGGCCGCAATTGGTAAGCTTGCAAGCGCTGCAAAGGTAACAAAGACCACTGCGGCTAATTGGTTATCCAAACAGGCTATATGGCAAATCTATCTACCACCGCCTAAACAAATCAACTTCTCGCGCTTTGATGTCAGCGTACCTAATGAAGTTCATCAGGCTGATATACTATTTTTGCCGCATGACAACGGTTACAAATACGCGCTAACCGTAGTTGATGTTGCGAGTCGATACAAACAAGCGGAGCCGTTAAAAACAAAGTCGGCAACTGAAGTAGCCGCTGCGTTTGAAAGAATTTATCGAAGAGGCCCTCTGCGCTGGCCAAATCTATTACAAGTTGATCCCGGTAGTGAATTTCGCGGCGCTGTTTTATCAACGCTGAAACATCATAGCGTCGCGATACGACGAGGTCATACTGCGCTACATCGTGATCAGGCAATTGTTAAACGATTCAATCGGACTCTCGCTGAACGGTTATTTGGATATCAATACGCGAAGGAATTCATCCAAGAAAAACGATCTCGTGAATGGGTTAAAAGGTTGCCAGGCGTAATTGCAGCGTTAAATAACGAGATTACCCGAGCAATCAACATGAAGCCCAGCGACGCGATTAAATACGAGTATATACCCGGAAGATCAAAAATAGATAGCGTTTCCAAGCCGATTCTCGGCGATGTCACTGTCAGATATCTGTATGAACCAGGAGAGCTTGAAGGCGGTAAAAAAAGAGCTACTGATCCTATTTGGAGTGTTACCACACATAACATATCAACGATAACACGATCAACTGGTAGACCACCGATCTATAGACTGGATTCAACTGCTCCTCAGCGCGGATTTACACGCGAGCAACTACAAGTGATACCTAACGATACTCAATTGCCCCCACGTGGTCTTAACTAGCGCCGTTGCGTCTATTGCACTCAAGACAGGTCAACCTCACATTGTTTTTGACATGACCGAGACTGTTATCGATCCTATCCACGGTAAATTGGCGAGTGTCTTTATCCGAATAACGCCAACTCATTATACAATTGCAACTCGCGCAGTGATTATTCTGTTGTTGTCGTAGCGAGATTATTAATTCGGCATCAATATCAAAACGCCGCTGTTTTTTTTTATCCTGTTGGCGGTAACCCGAGAGTTTTCTATCAATGACGCTTGCATCGATGGTGACTTTGTCGCCGGCTTCGTCGATGGCTTCGTCAATAACAATTCTTCGAAGCTGATTTATCCTTCGTACTCTGGACACTGCAAGATAGACTAGATTCGACCATTCGATGCGATTATCAACTATCCAAACAATTGTGTCCGTGATGGTTAGTCCCTGCGAGGAATGTATTGTTGTTGCGTATCCTAGCGTCCACGGGGATTTATCAGCACGTAGCGCGTCCTCGACGACGCTGATATCAACGAGCACAATATCATTCAGCACGAGAATTTGTTTTTTTGTCCCCGACGCTGTCGGGGCTGGAATTTCAACTTCAATGTTCTGCCGCCGTGTGTCCGCGGGTCTATAACATAACGGCACTGGACGCGTTGGAAACTTTTCCTTATGCAACGTAAACAACTTCCGCTGAAGTGTGTCTCTGACTATCTTTCTACTCGCTACAATCAAATCGTTTGGTCTCCATGTTTCCCAGAATTCATTCAACGGCGTTTCCGGAATCACCTCGCGGATTATTTCACACTGAACTCTATCCGGCTGTAATCTGATTAGTTTTTTAACCTCGCGCAGTTGTTCATCAAGTGCTCGGTAATCAGTATCGGTTTCTTCATAATAGTCTACGAACCCGCTCAACCACTCATGTGGACCCTCGCCGACAAATGGTGGTGGTTGGCCATGGTCGCCACACATGATCACCGCTGTATTCGCGCGCAGCAGCCACTCAAGAAACATTTGTAAAGTATCTAACGAAACAGTACATATTTCGTCCCAGATGATAACCTCAGGAATAAATTTTTCACCCATTCGATCAGGAGTCCACTCACCGCCGCTGTATCGAAAAAAGCTGTGATAAGTAACGGCGTCAACATTTCGTTGTTTTATCTCTCGCGCTAGTCTATGGGTCGGTGTAAGCACGATTATACTTGCCCGCGTTCGAAATAATTCAATTGCCCGAGTCGTCTTTCCTGACCCGCCACAGCCGCTTAAATAAACTGTTTTGTGTCTACAAATTGGATCAGAACACGATGGTGCATTAGACCATTCTGACAATTTATCACCGCGTAAGTAGTTGTTTTCAACGGTGACATCTGCTGACGGGGAATAATCGCGTCGTATTTCATTTTTAATTCTCCATGTACCCCAACTCTCGTCCGGACTAGTAAACTCGGCTACGTTTCCCTTATACGCTACGTCAACATAAAACGAATCAACGGCTACTCTAACCGCGGTATCGGGGAATCTATTTATCATCGAGAATAAATTAATAGCGGCGTAACCCAGCATAGACGCCCTCAAATGTGGATACGCCGGGCTGTCTCCATCGCTGTAGGTAACAACTGTACCCAACCTCGTTCCATTGGACAAGAAAGCTGTTTTGCAGTTCACGTATCTATTTTTTGCCACTGCGTCCTTGATTACGAAATCATATTCTGCGTCATCTATAATCAGCCGTGAGCAATATCGTTTGTAGTCGCAGTTTTTTCCACCTTGTGTGAACTTACCGATTATTCTTCTACCGAGATCTTTTGCCTCGCGGTTTCGTTGGTTAAATATCCTCCTGGACCATTCGATGATATATTCCTCGTCGGCATCAATGTTTTTTCTGGACTCGTCAATTATGCTATCTAGACGCTCCGGTTCTGGTAACCAGACTTCAGTCTGTGCCCGGTATGATATAATCGCGTCACTGACAATCAACGAAACTAGCATGCTACAATCAATCATATACCGTAGCAGCGCTATTGGCAGCCACTTCTTTTCAGCCATGTGTCTACCGATCCAAATATAACAACAGCGATGAAGTCCTGCTGCGAATTCAAATGATACTATGCGAGCGAATCCGGTTAAATCAAAATCAGGCAGTGGTCCATTAATAGCAACACGAGTCATTTCATGACTGGGGTGTCCAAATCGTCTAAAGTACTCGGCGGCGGATCCATACCCGAGAAAACTCGCTGGATAACAGGCAACCATATCAACCGAGATCATAGCGTCGCGGTTGTATTCAGTGTTCCATAATCCACCGTGATAATACTCCAAACAACTGGATTGTACATCCGGCAGAAATTCCTTGCGCGTTGGTCTCCACGCATTTTTCCTTGCTGCAACATGAGCTACAACCGATGGAATCGTAAAACAATTTGTTAGCAGTTGTTCATCATGCTCCTCAAATTCTATGGCGGTTTTTTTCATCCTGTTGTGAAATGCTTCAGTGCGATATAATTCGCCGTTTGGTCTTACAAACTGATCAAAGGTATCCACATCGTTTTCAGCGCTGCGAAGTAACCACACTGATACAGGGTCGTTTTTACACAAGTAGGCAATAGCATCAAATAGTTTCCTCTCCGCGAGAAAACCATCCCTGGAGAATTGTTCTCCTAAAAATTCTTCGGGTATATACTTTACTGTTCTATCCCGTGGAAATATTGTGATCGCGGGCGTCCATGCGTGTTCGTTATGATCAATAATTTTGATTGGGGCTCCCTTCGATTTATACTTCGATTCGTATAATACTTCACCGGTTATCGTTGTAACGGTTATTGGAAATCTCAACGACGTTTCTAATCTCGCTATGTCGCTGATGGTTGCTCCACGCTCTTTTACGGTTAGTTCCCACTGGTTGATTTTGCTACGTCGTAAATCAGTCAATTTGTTTCCTCGACATGCATTTGTAAAATGCTCTATTATTCGTTCTGCTACACAATTTATCCCCGTTGACTGTGTCATCGGTTTCAGTTTTCCGATATCAGGTTTCTTATTTAACGGGTATATTCCATAAACAACTGCTGTTTCAGGATACGCTCGTTCATAGTATGGTCTGTCAATTCCGGTTAACAACCCCGGCTTGGAGTCGCGGCTGACAGTGACTGTTTTCTTGTCGCTGAAAACTGGTTCAAATTTATCACGTATGATCCAATCGCCTGATTCCACCCGGACAATGAATTTTACTCTGAAGAAATACCTTTTACCGTCAAGTTGTGATATTATCATTGCTGCGCGGTTGTCGTTCATGGTAGCATCAACAACACCATCAATTCGAAATGTTGACCAACTATGAGATGCACCATCACGTTTGAATTCATTGATACAATCGCGTATTTTATTCAACAGGGTTTTATCGTTTATTAACGCTTTTGGTGTGTCCTTGAGGACTCTATCGAGATTGAACTTAATATTTTTCCAGGGCTTAATTACTGCTAATCTCTCAAACTCATCCATATAATTAAAACAAGTATTTAAATGAAAGAATATAGTATAATGAATCACTGCAAATGGTTGATGATTGGGTCGACAACCCCGTGCAATAAATCATGTAGAGGTGAATTCTGCGGATATCATTTACAAAGCGTTCGTAATGGTTCTCTTGGCCCCCTACCGTGCTTGGTTTGCCACGTCGGTGTAAGAGGAAAATCCCAGTTGTGTATTAATTGTGGCGGAAAGCGATACAGGGAACTAAAACGCTATTATGACAAACGAATTAAAAACGCCGTCATTGACCCCACCGCTGACTCCGTCATCAAAACCCCCCAAGACTACGTTGAAAGATTCATAATTAAACCAAATAATAAATTAGACAAGTAGTATTATTATACAAATGGACCAAGAATTTCAGCCGCACCCCCTGCTCGTCAATTACGAGGCATCTCGCGACGGTATTGTTAGAAACCGCAGACTGAAGAAGCCGGTTGGATGGAAAAACAATCACGGGTATTTAATGTTTACTGCTGGAGGGAAAAAATATCTCTGTCACAGAATCATCTATGAATGTTTCCACGGATTGATCAAAGATAGTCTCGTTATTGATCACATTGATTCTAATTATCAAAATAACAGACTGTGTAATCTGCAAGCCATCTCTCAGAGTGAAAATAGTAAAAAAGGCCAAACTGGTAAATACTCAAAGAAAGCAAAACCCGTAAAGTCATTTGATACAACAACTTACGAGGAAAAAATATTTCACTCCATGAATGAGGCAGGAAAATATTTTGACATTTGTATCGCCTCAATACAATTTGTTGCAGAACGAATATATCAAACAGCGATCTCAAAAAAGACGGGTCATAGAATTCGATTTTCATATATAACATCAAAGGGAGATAACTCGTTTTGTGATAGCGTCGCATGACAAGAGTTATGTCCCTTGAAGTCCAATTAATGTTGCGATTAATTAATCATTTTACGATGAAAACTAATGAAATACACGCTATTATCTAACAGCTGTATTCTTTTTTTTAATGTTTTATTCAAATATTTGGTTTCATTTAAATGCCGTGAAACACCATTAATAAGTATTTAAGGGTTTAACGATTCAAGGGAATTCAAATTAACACACACCTTGTGACTGACGCCGCTGTATTAGTCACTTTATATACAAGATGACTCGTTATAAGCCTGGGGCTTTCGAAAGCCAATTCAACTAATCAAAACTAACCCACGCTCTTGACCCGGGCGTGTGGTTGTCTTTTGTTCACAATCATGCAACCGGGTTAATTTAATTGGGTTGCTTTTGATTGGTTGAATTGGCCGTAGAGTTCCGCCCCGCCGTTTTATGTTTGTGCTGTCTTGTGCCGTCCCATCATCCATCAATCATTTCATCCTTAATTAAGTACATGTAGTGATGTCCCCCAAGCATATCTTCTGGGCGGTCTACGATGACGTTTGTCACCCTAGGCCTCCCTCCCGGAGATGTATGCTTTGGGGTTCCAAGATGTGAATGTCCTTAATTAAGTATATGTATATGCTTGTAATCTGCCACAACACTCGAGTGGAGATTTACGGCATTGTACTGTCCATGTATGCCTGTAATCTGCCACAACACTCGAGTGGAGATTTACGGCATTGTACTGTCCATGTATGCCTGTAATCTGCCACAACACTCGAGTGGAGATTTACGGCATTGTACTGTCCATACAAAAAACGGGGTCAAAAATGACCCCCAATAATTTTATTAAATTTTAACTTAAATTTTATTAAAATTTTTGATATTAGAAATAAGATGTTTTATAAGAATAATGAATATCGAAGACATCAATAATATATTAACTGAGATTTCAAAATTAAAAAATCAAGGAATTGAATTATCTGATGGTCTCGACAGTGAAAAAATATTATCCGATTATGAGATTATTAACGAACAGTCGAAACGGGGGCGTTTTACCCTGGCCCGCGAGTACCTTTTTATAAAACGATTACAACATACGATTAATGAGAACCTGTACCACAATGACGCAAATGCATTCATTGGACTATTCACTGCCGTTGAAATAATACGAAAAAAACTCGGACGTGTTTATGAACGACGCCGGGAGATTTCTAGTAAGATCAAAAACATTAGAAGGATTATAGACGAAAACTCCGTGGAGCCCCCGATGGTACACTCGGCGGAAAATTAGAAAATTGCGGATCAATTTACAATAATGGTAGGTGAATCACTTACTACTCGGCTAGCCAGAGAGCGGCTAGCAGCGCTTAAAAAGTTTATACCGTTACGAGACAGGGTGAGAGAGAAACTTCAAACGCGACAACAAATGCAAACCGATTTTACTGTTGGAAGCGAACAACTCTTTGCCCCGGTAACTAAAGCGACTAAGGATGTTACAGCGGCAACTGTACCCGTTCTTGGTGCGCTTGAAAAGATAGCGGCAGAGACAAAACAAACAAAAAGGTCTTTAGAAACACTCCCTGCAAAAATAGCGGCTGCTACAACACGGAGGCCACCACCACTCGCTATAACCGAACCACAAGAACCTTATGTTACAATGGCCGACGAGGAAGAATTAGGTGCTACTGCGAAAGAACCAGAAGAAGAAATACCCGAAGAAACACCCGAAGAAACATCGAAAGAAAAAAAGAAAGAGGGAAATATACCCCGTAATGTTCTTAAAAAGTCCGCAATAGATCAAATTAGAGACATCGACGACGATGAAGAATTAGTTAATTTTGTTGCTACAACATCAACTAAGAGCATTCGAGATGAGTATATCAATGAAGGTTACAAGAAAAAAATAACCTCGACGGAGAACTGGGCAAGAATAGTGTATTTAGCGAGTAAACATAGAGAAGCATTACCACATCGTGGTGATCCCGATTACGATAAATTCCTCGAGAAAGTTGAGAGTAGAACACCAAAAAAAGGAAAAGGATACCCTGTTGGTAAAGAATCCTACGGCGTTACCTGCCCTAATAGTGTTCTCAGTGATATATCACGGCTGGAAGTACTAATTGGAGGAAAACGAGCCGGAAATAACTCTACGGAAATAATCAATGAGGCCGCTGATATTTGCAAGCGGTTATTTGCAGGCGGTATTATGGACATTAATGCATATCGAACGCTCATAGACGAACTCGTGGATGATTAATTGGAAAACTGGTGTTTTTAATAAGGATGATCATACACTACAACCATGATAAACCAGTACTCGTCTACGTGGTAAACTCGCGATTGCCTGTTTACCGCGCGTACTATGGAGATGGTCTCGGTAGCACCATTGCGGGGTTATTTACAAGAATGGCTCCAAAAGTAGCGCCGTTAGCCAAACAATTAGGAATGAAGGCTATTGATGTTATTCGTGATAAGGGTATTAGTGCCATTGGAGATGTTGCCGGAAGGGCGTTTTCAGCCGCGCGGGACAAACTAATGTCATTGGTGAAATTCAGGAGAAAAAAACAGAAACCACCGGTAATGCCATCAACGACAGTGATGCCTGCAAATGTCAGTAAAGTAATAAATAACGCCGTGGAAGAAAAATTAGAGTCGTTGGCGACGACTTCGCCATCCGCCGATGCGGCAACCAACGCGCTCATGAACGCGATAGCGGGGAGTGGTTTAAATTCAAAGAATTTACGACGAAAAAATCGCAATTGAAAACATCAACATGATAAATAATAGAATGTTTGCGCGTACCGCTGATCCCGCGTTTGATATGGACGCCCCAGTACGCAGGGATGATTCTGTCCGTGATTATCAATATTATTCTTATTATGCAGCGCAACCTGACCTACGATCGCGAATTGAACTTCAAGTCCAAGATACCAGTAAATATTTTTTGCCGTGTGAAGCGTTTATCGAAATCGAGGGAGAACTCGTGACAAATGCCGCCGATAATGCACCATACGCAGATGACCATCGTGTTCGAGTTGGCTTCGTCAACAACGGTATCATGGCGTTATTTGAGAGCGCCAGATATCTTATTGACGGGCGAGAAATTGAATCAATAGAACGCGAGGTTGATGTTGCAACGACGATAATTGGGTTGGCGAGATACTCGGATGATTATACAAGATCGGCGGGCCCATCTATAATGTTCGCAAAGGACTCCACCGATAACGCTGATCATATTCAGTACATTAACGTGCTGGTGGAAAGAGATACTTCAGTTCCTAATCAAGCTGAAGCAGCCAACCCAGACCGCAGAACAAGACCGGGTGCTGAGTTCAATATCATAAAAAGTACTAACGATAATTTTAATCTAGGGTTTGCAACACGAATAGGAATGTTGCAAGGACCACGCCGAAAGTTTTCATGCGCGATTCCACTCCATCACATATTTGGATTCTGCAGAAATGTTAGAAAAGTTGTCTATGGGGCTAAGCATACAATCGCGCTGACGCGAAGGGGCGATGATAACAATGCAATATGGCATGCTGCTGGCGTCGCTGCCGGTAAAGTCATTTTAACTAAAATGGCATTGTGGATGCCGGTGCTGACTCCATCAGTTACCACGGAAGCACGATTGTTAGCATTTATGGAACAGGGAGGGAAATCGTTGTTGAGTTGGCTAGCGGTAACAACTGATGCTAAAGAGGATAACGTCGCCGATACGTTTACATGGCACCTAGCATCAAAACAGGGTGTTTCAGCCCCGCGTCATATATTCATAGCGCTACAGAATAGGGAACGATTGGGTAATCAAGAACGCAGCCATATGATATTTGATCGATTAGGAGTCATGGAGGTTTCGCTGAGAATAAACGGACAACAGGAACCATCCGAGGATATACAGCTTAATTACGGTGACAACCATGTCGCACGTGTGTATCATCGATTGCTGTCATATATGGGTCGTGATCAAAACGTCGACACTGGTTTGCAAATATCACAACTTGATTTTAAAAACCTGTATCCGATTTATTACTTTTCGTTGGAACATCTTGATTTAACGAGACAATCCGTCGTTGATATACACTTCCGAGCTCGTATAGCCCCAGCTGGTGTTAATTACAGAGCGGTCGCTGTCATTCTCAGCGATAAATCAATGCTGCTAGAAGGTGTTGGTGGACGAATGAGAATCGTTGATGCGCCAGTGGAAAACATGTAATTGAAAGCACAAAACGCGTTTACAATAAAATGTCGTATAGTGTCGTCAATGTAGAGTTGACTGATGGACAAGTCAAGAAATTACGATCAAAGTCGGCTAAACAATGCGGGATCACAATAACGCTGAAGCCGTCACAGATGGCGGGTGGTAATCATAAGATATCGTTGACGGCGCGTCAAATAAAACATTTCAATGATGCGATGAAGAATAAAAAGGGTGTTCAAATAGATTTTTCAGCCGCAGCAATTAAAAACATGGAAAAGACCGGTGGGATATTTCCGCTGTTAGCTGCGATTCCGGCATTGATTGCCGCGGCCGCACCAGCAGTGGCTAAGGCGGCGGCGTTAGGAGCCGTTGGTACCGCGGCGGGGATGGCATTGAAGAAGGCAACCGGGAAAGGCTACAAAAAAAAACGACCCGTGGCCGGAAAGGGTCTAAGACTACCGGGAACCCCGTATTCATGGTACTCGGGAAAGGGTCTAAGACTACCGGGAACCGTTTATTAACTCCAATGTCTAATTTTGATTTAATAGACGCCGCAAACGCGTTAGCGATAAAAAACTTCAGAGGTGTTTTTATGAGGGATCAATTACCGACAAAACCAAGGAATATTGAAACCGGTATAATTAACCTCGATGGGTCCTCCGGAGCGGGAACTCATTGGGTTGCATACGCGATTGATCCGCGTGCGATCGTCTATTTTGATTCATACGGGTTAGCTCCGCCGAAAGAGTTTATGCGGTATATCCGGGCGTGTTCAGCCCGGGCGTGTTCAGCCCGGGTTTTTTATTCCACGCTGCCAACACAGCAATTGAGTGACCCGCCGATATGTGGCCGTGAGGTATTGAACGTACTTGCGGCGATTTCATCATCGCGAAAACCACCTCATATGGTTGTAAACGAATATACTAGTGGGGTCGTAGAGGCCCGGCGGGTTAATTAGAAACGCTGGTTTATTTTACAATAACGATGATTGATATCTGGGGACGACCGGTTTCGGCGCTGAAAAAGCCCACGGAAACGCCCGCCACCGATGACATAAAAAAACTAATTGAGGATGAAATCGCTGATACGTTGAACTTAACCAGTGTTGACCCAGATGAAATAGTTGTATTTCAAGACCGCCAGGGTAAATTGAAATCCAGTAATGTGTCGCTGAATGACGTTTTAATACGACAGCGTGATGCCGCCGAGGACACTATCGCGTTGTATACCGGCGACGGACGACTCAAACCGGGTGAATCCATCTTGACAATAAATGGAAAAATAAGTACACTTGGCGACAATTATATAACCATGTCAAATTCGTTAAAGGGTTTACGTGGTGAATTTAACTTTCATGGAGAACAGTTCAGGTCGATGATAACGCACGTCAGCGAAATGCGAGACATTGTCAATAGTTTTTTTCGGGGACCCCCGACGGCAGACGAACCAAATCTTGTAATAATAAAAAATGCTATTTCGGATCTTATGGAGATGTCGGCCAATTTACCCCCGTTGCGAAAAAATGTTAACAGGATCGATGACAACTTTGATAAATTCTTTGGTAAAAAAAATACCAAGCCGGATGAGATTACAATAACTATAAATGATATCACTGCGTATGGACAGGAAATAAAAACAATCAAAACTGATGTTGCAACAAACAAAAGGAGTGTAGACGCGCATGAACGGGAAATAGAAATAATCGGCGCTAATGTTGCAACGATCATAAATAATGTAGACTCGCATGGACGGAAAATAGAAACAATCAAAACTGATGTTACAACGATCATAAATAATATGGACGCGCATACACAGGAAATAGGAACAATCAAAACTGATATTGAAGCGAACAAAAAGGGTGTGGACGCGCATACACAGGAAATAGGAACAATCAAAACTGATGTCGAAGCGAACAAAAAAAATGTAGACGCGTATTGGCGGGGAATAGGATTAATCAAAACTGATGTTGCAGCGAACAAAAAAGGTATAGACGTGCATACATATGAAATAGGAACAATCAAACTTGATGTTGCAGCAAACAAAAAAAGTATGACCGAGAATACACGGGAAATAGAAACAATCAAAACTAATGTTGCAGCGAACAAGAATAATATAGACGCGCATTGGCAGGAAGTAGGAATAATCAGAACTGATGTTGAAGCGATTAAAGACGGGCTACCGAGAGTAGCAGAGCAATTTGAAAAAATAAAAATCCCTCATGAGAACATCATCAACACAGTATACACAATTCGGCATGGATCATTCGATTGGACTCCTACACAGAATACAGTAAATATCACCGCAACTGTTAAGGGCATTTATCGATTGACACTGATTTCAATGATGCAGTTTAATATATTATCGTTGAGTTCATCCGGGTTTAACAATACAATATCAACAATTATAGACAAGAACGCAACTGAAAAGTTTACAATTTATGCCGTTGATAGAAATCTAGCCGGGGCAAACATTACATGGTATGTGGAATTTGTAGCGAATCTAAGTAATTAAAAACACTAGTTCTTTTAAAATAAAAATGACCACCAAGGAAATTGAATCAGAGGTATCACCGACGTCACATCAATATCGATTCGATACCGCAAAAGAATTCTCCGCGAACTTGAAAACGCTTTCCGAACAATACCGTGCAAAAATAAAAAAAAACCGCCGAAAAATAACCGCCATCGACGCGGTCGTGTACTCGGTGTCGGGTATAGTGGCCGGTACCGGTGTTATTTTATCCACGGTGACCACGATAGCCCCGATCGCTGTTCCAATCGCTGTCTCCGCGATGACAACAGTTGCTGGAGTCGCCAACGCAATCACTAGGAAGATATCATCGTGTTTTCAGAAAAAACTCAACGAGTATACAGTAAAACATCAAATAGTATCCGACGCGTACTCGAAATTATCCGGGTTGATCTCGTTGTCAATTGATAATTTGTTCGTATCCGATGTTGAATTCTCCACGATGGTCCAGTTGTATAGCTCCGCGATGTCAAAAATCGAGGATTTTCAACTGGAAGCCGGAACCACCTGGTTGCTGAAATTAGATACTAAAGACAACGAATAATAATAATGTCGCTGAACCCCGAAGGGTTTCAGTTGCTTCAACGGATCGCGGAGAACACCACTCCGGTACAAACAAATATGATATCGATAACGTCAACGAAACCCGAATTCAGTGTGAACTTCCCGTCGCCGGTTCCAGTGAAGGAAATAGCGCTGGCAAAATTGCGAGTATATCACAGTTGGCCTAATATTCGAGCGGACGCATTTAACGGACAACAACCTAATAACTCGCTGGTTTTTGCACGGAAAAATAAACCCGATGGGACCCCAGACTGGGAGGAGGTTACAATACCAACTGGGTCATACCAAATAGAGCAAATCAATAAAGAATTTCAACGCAGAATAAAATCGATCACAGGAAAGGAATCAAAAATCGCTATTACGGTTCATGAACCGACGTTATCATCGACGATTGAAATAAGCACACCGGGGTATATGGTTGATATTTATAACAGTTCAATAAGAACCATACTAGGATGGCCTAAGAATCCACCCGCGGATTTGCACACAAATGTGCAATCGTATCATGAGATTAATCCCAGTTATCTGAATGATTTGTCTATTATAAGAAACACGTTATTACCCAGCGAGTTTATATTTCAAGACAGGAATACCATGCAATGGTTTTTTCCGTATAAGAAAACTCCTGAATTGTCAGCCAAGGTCACAGTTCGTTTAGATGATATCACTGGTGCGTTTGCCGAGATTAATCGTAATTACCAATCACAACTAGAACAGCTACGGAAAACAAAAGCACGAAAACACGTTGAGGTGTTAAATCAACTTATATCAGACATGGAATATATTAATGAGCGAATCGTTAAGACAATATCCGATAGCAGCGATGATAATAAACAAAAATTCCTAACCGGGTATAATATCACAGAAGCCGATTTACCCGATTTCAAATTTCCAGGATACAACGCGCCAGAACTAAGAAAGTCTCTTAATGATTTTCTCAGTCCATCAACTTATATCCTCAGACACGATAACGGGGATGATGGTATGCATATTGCTCCATACAACGTAAATATCGCATCGGTGATAGCAATCAATCTAGTGTGTGATGTTATCGAAGGGAGTTACCAGGTAGATACCAATCAATCAAATCAAGCTCAACAGGGATATATCCTTTATTCATTTTCACCAACAGCCCCTCCGGGATTTTTAATCGTTGAGAATCCGATTAATCCGGTCTATATGCGATGCCATGATCGGTTTTTAACGAGAATTAATTTTAAACTCACCGATCAGTCAAATAACCTAATTGATCTACAGGAGGAGGAGTTAGTGATCACTCTGTTTGTAAGATCATTGTAAATAACTTCTTAGCAGCAGGGGGGGGCGATGACATCGACGCGGTCGTCGATGTGCTTACCGGACGCTGACGACGCTGGGGATCGGCGCGCAGAAGGTGTTAATTAAACCAAATGACGTCACCATCGTGTAGGATGGACCGACGTCGTTTTTTTTTTACCAGGCGCTGACGACACTAGATCGTTGAGTGCAGAAAGTAATAATTAAGCAAAATAACGATTGGACAAAATGTCCGATTCGCCCCCCCTGTTGCTGGGATATGTCTCAGCCTAAAAACTCAACATATTCATATATTATATCAAATTAGATCTTTCCAATCACTTGCAACAAAACATATACCATACCAAATGAGATCTTTCCTGTCACTTGCAACAAAACATATACCACATCAAATGAGATCTTTCCTGTCACTTGCATCAAAACATATACCAATCAAATGAGATCTTTCTCATCACTTGCGACAAAACATATACCACATCAAATGAGTTCCTTTCCTGTCACTTGCAACAAAACATATACCACATCAAATAAGTTCCTTTCCGGTCACTTGCAAAAAATATATACCATACCAATGAGATCTTTCCCATCGCTTGCAATAAAACATAAACCAATCAAATGAGATCTTTCAGATCACTTGCAACAAAACATATACCATATCAAATGAGATCCTTCCTGTCACTTGCAACAAAACATATACCATATCAAATGAGATCCTTCCCGTCACTTGCAAAAAAAACATATACCATATCAAATGAGATCCTTCCCATCACTTGCAACAAAACATACATCATATCAAATGAGATCTTTTCCATCACTTGCAACAAAACACATACCATACGAAATGAGTTGTTTTCTGTCACTAGACCCAAAACATATGCTATATCAACTGAATTCATTCCTAGTAGTTTGCTTTGACTCAGGGATATGTCTCAGTTTGAAACCTCAACATATTCATATCAAATAATTTCCTTCCTTTCAGTTTAACCAAAACATAAAATTATTACTATATCAAATGAGTTCTTTGCCCTCACCTGAAACAAACATATACCATACCAAATGAGTTATTTCCTGTAACTTGAACCAAATGAGTTATTTCCTGTCACTTGAACCAATACATATACCACATCAAATGAGTTATTTGCCCTCACTTGAAAAAGATTATATGCCACATAAAATGAGTTATTTCCTGTTACTAATGAACCAAAACATATACCATTTCAAATGCATTATTTTCCCTCATTTGATCCAATTCATATACCATACCAATGAGGTTTTTCCTGTCACTTGAAGCAAAACAAATACTATATAAAATAAGTTCCGTCCTGTCACATGAAACAAAGCATATACCATAGCAAATGAGTTGTTTGCTCTCACTTGAACTAAAAACATATACCATATCAAATGAGTTATTTCCCCTCACTTAAACCAAAGCAAATACCATGCCAAATGAGTTATTTCCCCTCACTTGAAGCAAAATATATACCATATCAAATGAGTTCCTTCCTGTCACTTGACCAAATTATATGCCATATCAAATTAATTCTTTCCCCTCACCTGAACCAAAACATATACCATATCAAATGAAATCATTCCCCTCACTTACAAGAAACATTAATTTGGTTTTGTAATTATTACATACCTATCTTTCACAATATCCTTATAATGTCTGATTTACCATTTTACTGGAATTCCAAAATCAACTTGGCATTTACAAATTCTTGGTGGAGTGCACCCTAAGAAAAGTGACACCTAGATGTCAGGAAATACAAATAATTAGTTCCATTATGGGAGTGACTTAAGTTGGTTATGTGACATTGACACCTGTAAAGGTATGGTTGCAAGAATACAGTTGATTGAAATAAATGTAATGGAATGTTCCACAAGAAAAAAACATCATGTCTTCCAATGTCAAGATTGAATGAAAAAGCTTTAAGTCATAGGAACAAATCACTAATGAAATAATGGATACAACTAAAAGTAAAAACTGTGTTACTCGACACTTGTGTATAACGGACAGTGCTCATACAATGCAACCCCTTTTCTTAATTTTCTTCACATTATACCAATATCAAAGAAAACCTTTTCAAATTAAATGACAATCCCTTCAGTTTTCCTTCATGCTGTGCCCGTAAGTTAAGGGGCACATGCTGAGAAATGACAACCACTTTTCTTACTGATATGCTCCTTCTATACATGTATGTTATGGACATTGTTCATGAAGGTAATCCCTTTTCATCTTTTAATTTTAATCGTATACCTGTATGTAAAGAACACCCATTGACAAAGAAGAAACCATTTTCTTAATTTTACTTTCATTATATGCATATATTGAAATGCAAACAGATGTCAGAGCAATAGGAAATGGCTCAGTCCTCAAGTTAAAACAATCATTTCTGCCCCAGCAAATATTTGTCTGAGCATCTGGAAATGACCATAAACCCTCAATCACTCACAAATGCAGTGTACACCATCAAATATTTCTTAGAGTACTTGGGAATTAATGTGAACACTCAAGCTCTGACTGATCCATTCTACACCAGCAATAATTTGTCTGAGCACTCAGGAATTACTTTGAATTCTCAAATTAATCCATTTTACCCTAACAAGCATTTGTCAGAGCACTTGGGAATTACTTTACCATACAGGTATCACACACTCAGAATTGGGAATTAATTAAATTAATTAATTAAAACCATTGAGGTTAAACATTTGCACACAGCAAATTATATGTGGTCCCAATGATCATCAACTCGATGTTGTTCAAGTGCCTATGGAAATAAGGTTTATAAAAAGAATTTCTTTTTCTTTCAAGATGGCACTTTATTTCCTGTATGTGCCTTCAGTATGATACAATGATTCCTGTTATTCTCACTGCTGAACAAATGGTGTGCTGCATCTTAAAAATTGTGATTTGTAGCCACCAAAACATTCTAAATTATGTGCTAAATTAAGGAGCTGCAGTGATTTATTGGTTATCAAAACAGACTTACCATCATTGGGTAGTAGTGGTTTATATGATTTACAATCAAAAGGTTTCGGTGGTTATCAAGTCTGACTTAGAATCAGTGGGTAGCAGTGGTAATTAGCATGCAAGACTTACCAGTACATTATGTAGGCTGCATTGGATAGCATGTCTGACTTACATTCAATGGGTTGAAGTGGTTAGTATGCCTGACTTACATTCAATAGGTTGCAGTGGTTAGTATGTCTGACTTACATTCAATGGGTTGCAGTGGTTAGCATGTCTGACTTACAATCAGTGGGCTGTAGTAATTAGCATGTATGACATCAAGTCAGCAGGAAGCAGTGATTTGCATATCTGATTTACAATCAATGGATTTCAGTGGATATCATTTTGATTGACTGTTAGTGGATTGTAATGTCAATGCTACCTAGGTCAGCATCAGTTAGGTGAATTTCGTTTCCAGTAAACAGGCAAACTGTCAAACTTAAATTGAGACACCACTGCATATTGTTGAAGATGCTTCAATGTTAAATGCTAAGGCCATTAAACATGCTTGCTTTGGATTATTGACTTTAGTGCTAAGGTCTATAGCATTACAAATTTTTATAAGATTTCAGACAACACAGATCAGAAAGCTTCCAGCATGATAGAATTGTTTAAATAAAATGGTCTATCTGTAAAGAGCAATATTCTCCAAACTGAAATCTGATTTGGACTGACTGTTGGGACTTATTAGCTTCATATATGGTATGTAAAAATGATAAATCTAGAAATATCATTAACATGCTTCCATCAATCTTAATGTTTATAGGTACCTTTTATATACTGTATGTAAATATCTTAAAAATATTAGCACTGTAAATATGCTTCCATCAGTCTGAATGTTTACTAGTTCTGTCAATTTATCTATTCATAATCTACCTGGATGTTTCTATGAACCTATGTCAGTCTGTCTGTCTGATCAAGGGGCAGATCCAGAATGTATCTATATTGTTTCAAGTGGTACAATTGTACTCAAACCAGGTGACAGGTATTGACTAAGATGTTGCATAACCAGGTGACTGGTATTGACTAAGATGGTGCATAACCAGGTGATTGGTATTGACTAAGATGGTGCATAACCAGGTGACTGGTATTGACTAAGATGGTGCATAACCAGGTGATTGGTATTGACTAAGATGGTTCATCATATCATTGTTGTCACTTAAATGTGTACCATTTCAACTGGAGAAAGGGTATTCAACTGATTCATGAACTCTATCTGGGTTTGTAGATGTGGTTATAACAATGTGTGCTTATATTTATGTACGGCTGGTTGGGTCTTTGTTTATTAAAAGAATTGGGGGCTGGCATATTTATCTTACATATTACAGAGCACTCAGAATAAAATGTCACATTGTGCAGATCCAATAACAGCACTAGAGGAACCCATTATAAAACATCACCTGGTGATCTGGCCCTTCTTTGTTGACTTCAGGTACATTTTTCATGATGTGCAACCATCCATTATTTCAGGGTACACTCTGTCTCATATTATGTGATTCATGCTGAAAGTCAAACCAAACATGTCCTGGAGTATATTCTTTTAATACAATATTACACAGCCTGGACCCATTATAATTTGCGAGATAAATGTTCCTCTATCTCTCTTCTTATTCTACTTCTTCTTCTTCTTTTTCTGCCTACTTGATTATTGTAACCAAGTTTCCAGATTAGAATAATAATAATAATAATAATAATAATCAGTAGTAGTATTAATTACATCAACAACAGTGACACCAACATGAAATATTATATATTATTAAATGTGTGCATGCATATAGTTTTACGTCACAGCATAGCAACCTGACTAAATAGTGTGCATGCATATAATTTGATGTCACAGCATAGCAACCTGACTAAATAGTGTGCATGCATATAATTTGATGTCACATCATAGCAACCTGACTAAATAGTGTGCATGCATATAATTTGATGTCACAGCATAACAACCTGACTAAATAGTGTGCATGCATATAATGTGATGTCTCAGCATAGCAACCTGACTAAATAGTGTGCATGCATATAAGGTGATGTCACAGCATAACAACCTGACTAAATAGTGTGCATGCATATAGTTTGATGTCACAGCATAACAACCTGACTAAATAGTGTGCATGCATATAATTTGATGTCACATCATAGGAACCTGACTAAATAGTGTGCATGCATATAATTTGATGTCACAGCATAACAACCTGACTAAATAGTGTGCATGCATATAATTTGATGTCACAGCATAACAACCTGACTAAATAGTGTGCATGCATATAAGGTGATGTCACAGCATAACAACCTGACTAAATAGTGTGCATGCATATAGTTTGATGTCACAGCATAACAACCTGACTCAATAGTGTGCATGCATATAATTTGATGTCATAGCATAACAACCTGACTAAATAGTGTGCATGCATATAGTTTGATGTCACATCATAACAACCTGACTAAATAGTGTGCATGCATATAGTTTGATGTCACAGCATAACAACCTGACTATATAGTGTGGATGAGAGAAAGAGAGGAGAGGTCCACAAGCTATAGAGGAGCAAAAACACTAGAGAATGAAGACAGCATAACATAAAGGAAATGTAAATAAATCATAAAGCAAACATAGTGACAGATAGTAGCACATGAGCAAGCAAACAGAAAGAGGGAATCTGATAATTTGGCTAATATAAACCCTGAATATGAAAATCTAATAGACAACAATTGTCTGATACACAGTGTATAATAGACTCCCTTGAAAAGATCATTGGACCTACAGTATTTGAGTATGTCTTCCTCTATAATACCAGAGGACCTAATGTAGTATATATCATATGATACAATCAAGGGTCATAATACAGTATATCTCCCATAATATGACTAGTGTCATTTTACTATATTTTACTATCAGTCCATGGGGTTTATTATCTCCCTTGATAAGATGCCATGGGCCTATTACAATATTTCTCCCTGAAAAGGTTACCAGCAATATTACAATGTTTATCCCATGATAAGATCATGTTTCCTATTTTCTTATCATACCAAGAAGCTTATTAAAGTGTTTTTCCATGATATGATGGGGGAGGGTCTATTATATTATATCTCCCTTGACATGACCAAGGGTCTTTAATACAGTATTAAGGTTACTATTTCAGTATTTATCCTATGATACAATCTTAGAAACTATTACATTATTTCTCTTTAATAAGACCAGGGGGTCTATCCCAGATCAGGTTTTCTCCTATAGTGTTACTCCAAGCTAATACACAAATCTATATTAAAGTATTTATCCCATGATCAGATTAAGTGGAATGTTATGGAACTTAGCCCTTGATTACAATATTTGTAGCATGTCTAATAAACTTTGGGGTGGTTTCATCCTTAGTTCTAATATTTTTCCTGACTTTAATAGAAGTGTATAATTTAAAACTGTAGTGATGATCGTTTTATTTTCCTACTATTGGTGTTTCATCTCAACAACACAAATCACTGACATATAAGTTTCAGTAAATCATGTATTTCATTATCACTTCCAAGCATTTACATTTGTAAATACTAGCTGGAAGCTTTTTGCTAAATTTATCTTGTGGCATATGGCTTAAGAGTATAATTATATTACAATCCTATTAAAACAATGTATTTTAATAAGCTGAAGCCAATCAAAAAAGGTAAAACCATCTGTGTTTCTATTCCATTCTGCAGAGTGAGTAAAATTAATATTTTCTTTATTTTGTATTTTATTTTCACAATAGCATGCCACTGAATATATATATATATATATATATATATATATATATATATATATATATATATATATATATATATATATATACTGGCCCCTCCGTTTTTACATATCACACATCTATCTATAATTTGGTCCCTCTGTCTGTACCATTCACATCTCTGTCTCTCTATTGGCCCCTCTGTCGGTCCCCAATATATGTCTGTATGCAGGTCCTTACAGAAGTTAGAAAAAAATCAGTATAATTCCCACAAGACTAACTGTCACATCAGTTTCTGCAAACCATCATCACTACTCTGATTCAAGCAGTAATTCATAAGGAACATTTCCAATATTCTATCCTACTACTTTAATTATCACATCATTTCATCCTGACAATCTGTACTACTTTCATTATCACATCATTTCATCCTAACAATCCGTACTACTTTCATTATCACATCATTTCATCCTGACAATCCGTGCTACTTTAATTATCACTATATTTCATCCTGACAATCCGTACTACTTTAATTATCACATCATTTCATCCTGACAATCCGTACTACTTTAATTATCACTTTATTTCATCCTGACAATCCGTATTACTTTAATTATCACATCATTTCAGCCTGACAATCCCTACTACTTTCATTATCACATCATTTCATCCTAACAATCCGTACTACTTTCATTATCACATCATTTCATCCTAACAATCCGCACTACTTAAATTGTCACATCATTTCATCCTGACAATCCTTACTACTTTCATTATCACTACATTTCATCCTGACAATCCGTACTACTTAATTATCACATCATTTCATCCTGACAATCCGTACTACTTTAATTATCACATCATTTCATCCTGACAATCCATACTACTTTAATTCTCACATCATTTCATCCTGACAATCCGTACTAATTTAATTATCATTACTTTTCATCCTGACAATCCGTACTAATTTAATTATCACATCATTTCATCCTGACAATCCGTACTACTTTCATTATCCCTACATTTCATCCTGACAATCCGTACCACATTCATTATCACATCATTTGATCCTGACAATCCGTACTACTTTCATTATCACATCATTTCATCCTAACAACCCGTACTACTTAAATTGTCACATCATTTCATCCTGACAATCCGTACTACTTTCGTTATCACTACATTTCATCCTGACAATCCGTACTACTTAATTATCACATCATTTCATCCTGACAATCCGTACTACTTCCATTATCACTACATTTCATCCTGACAATCCGTACTACTTTAATTATCACATCATTTCATCTTGACTATCTGTACTACTTTAATTCTCACATCATTTCATCCCGACAATCCATGCTACTTTAATTATCACATCACTTCATCCTGACAATCCGTACTATTTTAATTCTCACATCATTTCATCCTGACAATCCGTACTAATTTAATTATCACATCATTTCATCCTGACAATCCGTACTAATTTAATTATCACATCATTTCATCCTGACAATCCATACTACTTTAATTCTCACATCATTTCATCCTGATAATCCGTACTACTTTAATTCTCACATCCTTTCATCCTGACAATCCGTACTACTTTAATTCTCACACTAATTCATCAGGATAATTTCCACTACTCTAAACACCAGAAAGCTTTATACAGCACTACCTCCATAGTGTTATGTCTACCAGATATGTTTTACACATTGGTCCTAGAGAAGTATTTTTTGAGTAATTTAAACATTTAAAATCATTGATTGATCATCTGAAACATACAACATGATAACCATTTTGATAAGGCCATAATGCGTCCCCAAAGCAAACCTACCGCATTAGATGAGCTGGCCCGACACCACACCCACCCCTTTTGATGAGCTGTCCCAAAACCACAAACACCCCATTACATGAGATGTCCCCATCCCACACCTACCAATTTGATGAGCTGTCTCCAAACCACACTTACCCAATTACATGAGCTGTCCCCAAACCACATTTACCCCATTACATGAGCTGTCCCCAAACCACACTTACCCAATTACATGAGTGTCCCCAAACCACACTTACCCTATTACTTGAGCTGTCCCCAAACCACATTTACGCCATTACATGAGCTGTCCCCAAACCACAATTACCCCATTACATGAACTGACCCCAAACCACACTTACCCCATTACATGAGCTGACCCCAAACCACACTTACCCCATTACATGAGCTGTCCCCAAACCACACCTACCCCATTACGTGAGCTGTCCCCAAACCACACCTACCCCATTACGTGAGCTGTCCCCAAACCACACTTACCCCATTACATGAGCTGTCCCCAAACCACACTTACCCCATTACATGAGCTGTCCCCAAACCACACTTACCCCATTACATGAGCTGTCCATAAACCACACCCACCCCATTGCACGAGTTTTCCCAAACCACACTTACCCCATTAAATGATCTTTCCATAAACCACACTTACCCCATTACACGAGTTTTCCCAAACCACACCTACCCCATTACATGAGCTGTATATTTATCAAAAGGCATACCAACATAACAACGCTTTCAACATAAAAATAATTTTTCGTTGTTGTGATATTATGATGCATTGTTGAACAGTATACTCAACAATAACCTGGATGATCACATCAGTTTCCACGTTATAACCCTTAGGCTATGGCTATTTGGGGTAAGGATAGAAGTCAATGCCAGTTGCATGTATACATTTTTTTTTTTTTGGTATGCCTTACAAGAATATACATGTTTATACAGTTAAACATTAATCGATTTGAAGTTACAAACTTGGAGTTAAGTGTCTGGATATAGGGATGGACACAGTGGTCTAACAAGTGTACATGTGGTAATGGGGGGATATCAACGGTGTCAAAGTTATCATCCAGGAGATACATTCATGTGAGTAGGGATGTAGTATGGTGTCAATGTCAGCTGCGTTTATTACTTTGTCGTTTTGGTCAAAGAGTGAGTCTGTCAACAGTTTATTTATGTTATGAAAAAGATACTGATATAGTACGAGTAGGGAAAGACCCTGATACATTAGATATATTCCCTAGCATGAATGGTGCTGTCACTTATGTAACTGCTGCCATACACTAATTCTAAGCCATGTGAGACAAATGCCGGGGGTTACCTTTTAGAATAAGGTAGCATCCACAAGATTGTTCAAACAAACTGACTAACCCTAGCCATGTTGCATGAAAATCAATGACTAAATACAGTTAATTGCCGTTTTAGTCATCATTACATTTCGTTTTATTAAGACTAATCCAATGAATATAGGTGTTATTATCGATGTCTATATTTATTAAGACCGAATGATTTTGTTTACCTCTACAGGTCGATTAATGTTAGAAAACGGCAGTAGCTCTGATATACTTCTTCATTCATGCGTGTGGACTCTCTCCACGTGATAAAGGCAATAGTCAATTCACAATGTGGGAACTCGGCACAATTGTATAGGCAGTCATTAAATCAGACAGTAGTTACTCTTTCCAAAAGTAATATATTCAGTCATCAATTCACAATAACAATTTCACGAATCGACTGTCTGTGTAACTTAGGAATAGTGAAAAAGTTTGAATTCAAGCACATAAAGTGACTCGATTGGTTTTTTAAGCTGGTGTTCGACATTGTACCTTTTATTACATTTACTATGACTATTTACCGAAACTTCGGAGATATATATATGTGTTTTGATTATGATATACATACATACCATGGTCCCTGTACTCTCGTATATTCTTTATGAACTTGCCATACTTACAACATTCTATATTTTCACTAGCTCCTAAATGAAATGGAATAGAACAGAGATGTATTGGATGGTGCTGCTATTCAGAATTTGAAAGTATGATCGCTGTGTAAGAAAGGATTTGAATTGAATATAGTTCTGCAAATCTGAAATGGTTTGTTGTGTACACTAATTCAGTCTTACATGGAATACATTGTGTTCTGTTCCCTTATTTAGAACGTACGGCAAAACAAATATGTGATTTTCATAATCAGCATTGTCGACTACTGAATTAGGTCTCGCTACTTACTAGGTAAAGACGATTATCAAATATATATTTTCTATTTGAAACAAAATCGCGACAAAGTATTTAAATTTGAATGTTCAGTTAATTGTTTCAGTTCTGGTATATATTTAGTTTATATCTTCTGCATTACCCTTCCTCCCAAAATAAGTCGGATTAATTTAATCTATCCAAATGTTCAATGACTCACCAAGAACATTTATGTTTATCTGTACAAATATCACAGTGGTTAGAGCGTCCGCCTCGGATGCGGGTTCAAACCCCGGCCGAGTCATATCAAAAACTTACAATAATGGTACTTACAGCTGCCTGGCTTATCGTTCAGCATTAAAAGGTTAGTGTTAGGACTAGTCGGCCTGGTGTTAAGATAATGCGAATGGGTGGGACATCATGCTACATATTTGCGGCACTATGCCCCAGTGCTAGACATCACTATAAACTGTTACACTGCATACATCGAAGCGATATGACTGAACAATTGTTAAAGCTACATTAAACATCTAAATCACACACTCACACACACACACACACCACAATTTTCAATCTTCGCTGATTATCGATGATTACATATGTCATCATCGTCGTCATCATCATCAACATGACTATATTTCAATTTATAATATTAGAAGTTGTTTTATTCCAATCACAAGAGGGTCAAATTTCCATGTACTACAATCGATTACTAATATTATAGAATTTATTTTTCAATGAAATTAAACTCTCAGTTTGGTCACAATATTTTGCAGTACAAAACCAACACTTTCGTGTGGGTTTCTTAGTACTAAAGTAGTGATACAATTTTATATTTAAATGTTGGAATTTTTTAAAGAATTAAATACGAACAATATTGCAAATGAAAGTCACAAACTGTGCTTATTAAGGCCGGTGTTTTAGTTTCAATCATCGTATGTACTGTTAGTCAACTCACCTATCCAAACTCAGCTAATAGCCACCCATTTTTGGAGAGAGCAATGTTTGGAATAAGTTTCGGGATGAGCAAAGAGCAAAATGGATTCCTGACTGAGAGGTCATGTACAGACCACATATCAACACTCATAGACCAGTCCATATAATTGACAAAGTCCCTGTACTTAAGTTTTGTACACCTAAAGTACTGATTTTGACGTAGTGGGTAGAAAACTACCTGAAAGCTCCAGATATATCCCGGGGAAGATTATTCGGATTATCCAGTGTCTCCACCAAGATATGACATATTATATCACGAACCAGTCTCCCTCGTCTCTGCGGATTCTCAGGCAAGGATGAATGCTTTCACTAATGATCTTCTCACTAATGATAGTTTGAGTGACCAAGATGGCAATATGACATCCACGAGCAATACAATGGACCTAGGCCGAACAACTGGAGTGTCTGGAGTTTGCAGATAATAGTGGACTGCTGTCGCACACAATCCAACTACCGGCCTGGAGTGTAAATCCGGACAAGGCAAAATACTTGTGAATTAATACACACCATGATGTACATCTTCTCTTAGAGAGACAAGCCATTAAGAATGTGTATAAGTTCACAACAGTGGCAGCAATGTGCAGAAGTCATGAACAGCATATGAGGACGTCAAAGGCAGGTTTGCCAAGGTACACCATGTCTTTAACAATGATAGACCAGCCTGGACAAATGATAATATCCACTTCAAAACAAAACGGTTGACTGATCCACTTTTGCTTCCCATCAATGAATCTCAGTGAGGTATATACCAAGATAAATGCAAATAACTTGGAAAATAAGTTACCGGTCTTCGTCACACTTGTCTCCGACAGGTCGTGTGCATCAGATAGCCGGAGCAAATCCCCAACTAAGAGTTATGGCTGAGAACACAATATAAACCGATTTACTGTACCATTAAGGAACGCAAATGAATATAGGTTAGACATACCCTACGGGGAGATCAGCCCAAAGGTGCCATGGATTGGAAACAAGCGCAGGAGTAGAGACCAGACATAACTCGGCGAAGATCCCTGGACACCGAACTTAAGAACATCCGCAGGTACTAGAACTAGATATAACATATATTCAAAGACCTTGCCATACGTAGAGCTGCAGTGAAGGTCATATGGTCCACTGGGAATGAAGAGGTATCATGACATGTTCCACCTTAGATGTTATATGTACCTTAGGCATTTGACGAGTCACTGCTTTTCGGTTGTGTTTTTTATCATTAAATGTATTTGTTAGACATTGTAATTAGCATACTTAAACATTTCATTAACAGCGTTAGCCAGCAAAATTGAATGCGTTACTTTGGTAAAAGGTTTTAGAGGTCTTTTACGGTAGGGTCAATTACGTATGAAAATCAGTCACTGCAGATATAAAACTGGTCAGATCTAAGCTGTAGTGAACCAGTAATATACAAGATCCAAAATATGCAAATGGCCTACACATTTGTTTTCACTGAGGCAGCCGAATAACATTCTACGTAAGCTGGCATTGGACAGCGAACATGAAAATAAAAAAAACACAATTAAAATTTTTTTCAAAATTTTATAGCTATTTACTACGGGAAAATTGCATTGTGTGGCCATACGTTTAGCATTCAGTTGGTAATTTGTACAGATTTCTTACGTAGCATACGGACCTACAGGATACGGCCAGACAATAACACTAACAATTTATATGTATTTTTCTTTAAAACGAATGTAATTGTCCTCTCCCGTCCCACATTGATTCTACCACCACCCCAATAAATCAGTAAAAATAAAGAATAACAAATTAAAGATCAAACAATCAAAAATTGTACACAATTAACACTTCGAACTAATTACTATGTCTTATAGCAAATAAGTTATACTAAAATCATGGGAAAACATCATTACGATGTCCGCGGACGACAAAACGACAATTATTTGATGACTAAAGTAAACTGATGATAATTTCAGCAGCTAGATTGGGATTTTCATTGTGAATAAATTGTATCGCATTGCTTGAGGTTTTGAGGATTTAAAACATCTTTCTTTTTCTTTTTTTGTTGTTTGTTTTTGAAATCGAATGCGGACTGCATCCTCATTGATAGCAACACCAGCAATGCCGTACTTTCTCCTTACCTATATAACCAATTAATGTTTATAATTGTTGTCACAATTAGTGTGTGAAAATACAGATAGACTGTATAAATTATATTTTCAGTTTCAGTGTCGGATAAATATAGCTTGATCTATAGATACACTAAAGTGAGAGTTGTGCTAAAACGTTTTTCTTGTCCCGCTATGATGACAATTAAAACCAGCTTGCCCGTTGATAAAACGCTGGGGTGCTGACAATTATGAATAACCGTTAACTTCATACCATATTATTTTGCTGTATCATGATGTTTCGCGCATATGCATTGCCTTGTTTAGCATAGTCAGTCGTGAAGCCTATTTATTGTAATATTCTGTACAGTACGCTGCTGTATCGCTGTTTCCCATACAAATACATCTATTTATGTTGCATTGTTTAGATGTCCGTTGCAGGTGAAGCAGAAAACCAATACAATTTTGAAATCTGAGATTTTGGTTGGATGTAATCTAGTAATCAAAATAAATCAACATATAAGCCTGACAATTCTTCCACTTTCAAGCACTACTACGAAATGTTTTCTTTTGCAACCTGCCGTTTATTGAATCAGGTTGGAAGTATGATTTCAATAGCAAAATGGTGAGGTATAACGGAACCGGAAATAATCGGAATACATATTTATGTACATTATTTTCGTCTTATCAAAACAGTTGAAGTTTTCAGTTAATTTCATTAACTATGTTTACTTGAGCATTATCTTATCAGTGTTAAAGTGGTTTATGTTGTCCATTTACTTTCGTTTAGTGTCAGTGTTAAAACAATTAAGCGTTTCATTGAATATATTTTACCATGTCTAATTATGAATTATGTTATCGCTGTTGAGGAACATTTAACTATGGCATAGATGCCTACACAGCAGCCAGTAGTTATTTCTATCTAAATTTAAGTGTAGATATATGTACATGAATGTAGTTTAGTTATGATAAGAATTAATAACAGGAGGGATACAACTCAACACTTAGGATATATCTATATATCTATCTATCTATCCATCTATCTATATATCTGTATATATATTTATCTATCTATCTACATACAACGATGAATGTTTTTATAAGGCATGGACAAACTATGCGATCTTATTTTTTGTGATATACACAACAGAGTTAATCTAACCATATATACAGAACCATTGCAAGGGCATATTCATAGTATGTCACCATAAAAATGAATTTTACTAAAAGGGGTTGGGACGATTTATGTCTGATGAAAATACTGATAATTGCAACACTAATTTTGGTTTGTATATGATCATAGTACGCAACAATCATCATCTATAAGTTTTAGCGCCAGGAACATTATAAACGCTCTATCTCTCCTCCTTACTATCTCTAGCCCTTAATAGTTTGGTCGATTTGTAGTTATTATATTCATATACGTTCACAGTGTTTCAGATACCTTTTTACCACACTTATATACTCTTACGATCCAATATATTACCACACGTATCTCCTGACCACACTTATCTTCTTACCACACTTATCTACTCGTACGATCCAATATATTGCCACACTATCGTCTTACCACACGTACCTTCTTACCACACTTATCTTCTTACCACACTTATATCCTTACCACCAGCGCCTTGATCTAACTTGAAAGTGGAAGTGTATAGATACCATGCCTGTACAGCATTTTCTACTGTTAACTTTGGTCATCGACTGTATATTATATATTTTAGATAAAGGTTATTTGCTAAGGGTTTGAGTTATAGATTATGACCTAAGATAAGATTCTAAAAAAGGAAGATGTGTACAGTTTCAAATAATATTGTAATTGAAAAAATGCATATTGATATGCATGTGTCGCGTGCTGATGTATTGTAAAATTGTCACGTGGGCATGGTTTGCGAAATATGTCATGTTAGGATGAATTGCGGCATAATGTCGTATGAATATGCTCGAAAGTAATAGCTTCTAGGCTACATGAATCCATTCAACTGGTCTACAAACGTGCAATACTTTAGCGCTGATTAATGGTTTGATGCAGTAAGGTATATATGCATAAAGTACAGTCTTAAAATTGAACAAAAGGAGTTGATACTAAAATAATCAATCATGATCACAGAAGCTTATATAATTATAATCTTGTCAAACCCGAATCATACTTACTTTAAGCGATCGGCTGTAGATCAGAGGTCAATCCAGGACACATGGTCTTGATGTTCCAGGTTGCAAAACGAAGAGTTGGAGTCTTCCTATTTCATTTTTTTAGTCTTTCCTGGTGTGGAGTTTATGGCCCATTTGTCGAGATGGTTCTCAGAGTGAAGCAGGCAGGCCTTGGCGGGCAGCACCTTACTGACTAGGGGCTGCCCAGCTTGAGGCGGGGGGTAGCTGTCCAGTGAGACCTGGTGATCTCTCTCACCGTCAGAAGTAACCCTTGGTTGCCAAGCTCTACGCCAATCGAGCTTTGACTTTGAACCGGTAAACTGCTACTTCTCGTGTTGTGCCGATGCCGTAAGATGACGCTGGAGTGTCCTATCCAGTGGAACTATGAAGCCTGGGCAAGGTGGTATGGAGAATCAGCTGTTGTCCATGCAGCAGATATCCCATCTCCACGCAGCTGGTGGGCCCAAGAGAACGGCGAATACCGATACAGCTTGGCACCAACGGCGTCGCAGGGGTTGCCGGAATGACGTTGAAGTCAATGTCAGACGGCCTTTGGGACTCGGTCTCCGGATTTTCTGTCGGGGTTTACTCCCTTAGCCTTTCCCATACGTGGGTATAGCTACAAGGCAGCAGAGGTTTGGAATCGGAGTTTTCCTTCTCCCAGATGAGCTACCATTCAAGGTTTACGAGTCCCATCTACCCGAATCAGCTGGTTTTAAGGCGCCAGTAGCCCGCCTTCACCCCTTCTCCTGTTAGTGGAAAAACGTGGTCTGCGGGACTTCAAATCTAAGCCACTCGCGAAGGCCAGGAGCTGGATTTTAGTTGACGGAGGCAATCAGAGACGCAAACCTTATGGGGCATTTTTGGATGATTGGGGCGCTTGTCTCCCACTCCCACCACGGGCAATGTCAACCTTAGACCACAAGAAAGCGAGCACCAATCTGATTTAATTTTGATAAATTATTATTATGTATGTATAAAGATTCTGCATCACCTGTTGATGATTAAGAGACATTGGAGTATATTTAAGTATGTTGTCAAGGACTTCGCCTTTTTTATGAGAACTCTTCGACTGAGACTATTCCAATCCCATGAGTAGAGTGCGGCTTCGATAATGTTCCTCTTCCTTGTGTAAATTTTTCTCATGATCCGTGAAAATAGGAGCGATTACCTCTTTGCCACTTGAGGATGATCGTATGCTACAAGGTAATGCCATAGATGAAGATAATAGATTTGTATCTGGCAAACCTTGTCTGGATCAGAAAAATGTTCCTGTTGAACTTGAAACCCATGCTTTTTTACCCAGATTGTTTAGTTTCTAGAAAGATCTCTTGAGAACTATGCTAATCAGTATGTTATTCGTTTAGCTTACACATTTATATTTTAATGACGTAAATTTGGCTCTTTGAATGGAGATGTTGATCACTGTATATTTTAAACACGTTTGTATCCGAGTTCATGTATTTCCTTAAAATTCCTTGTAAGACATCTCATTGAACATGATATGGATATAACCCATTTCCAAGCAATATAAAATCATATACTCCTATGTCTCTAGATAAATAACCTCATAATTAAATTGACATTGACGTGTTGGGGTTGAAATTGACATTGACGTGTTGGGGTTGTAATTGTGACGTGTTGGGGTTGTAATTGTGACGTGTTGGGGTTGTAATTGTGACGTGTTGGGGTTGTAATTGCAAATTCTTATACTGCTATGTCTCAACAGGAAACATTATTTGATGAGATAAATGAGTCGGAAATAATGCTTCTACATCAAAAACACAAACAATACATGCCGGCACATCAGATTTAATAGCATATACTCGAAAGTAATATATTATAGGTTACATTAATCCATTCAACTGGTCTACAAACGTAGAATACATTAGCAATGATTAATGGTTTGATGCAATAATGTACATATGCATAAAGTACAGTCTTAATATTGAAGAAATGGAGTTGAAACTAAAATAATCAATCATGATCAGAGATGTTTATGTAATTATGCTGTTTTCACTTCCGAATCGTACTTAATTTAAGCTGAGCAATAAATAGGCGCTTTTTATGTAAGACTCTTCATCTTATTTAGATATATCTACTAAAGATCATATCAAATCTCGCTTGTGTTAGTTTCATAAAACCAAAACAATATAATTATTTTATGTTTTACAGTTTATATAACCACTTCTTTCTCGAACTTTATTAAGAATATTTTATCTACTTATGCAATATCTACTAAATAGTCTTTATAAACATGTTTTAATATAGTCAACAATGTATAAATCACAAATTATAAAGAACTTTAAACAATTCTGAAACGTTTATTCCAGATTCATTTAATGAAAAATCAATTTCTTCTCAATTATATATATTATTGCAGAATAGGTCGGTGATTCTAATACAAATACAACTTTATAAGTATGTACCTAAAACAAATATAACGGTTAGTAAATTTTGCAGTTAAAGAAAACAAATGACAATTTCTGATCAGAACGGTCTTCATACATGCCATAAGTATATCATACATGCACGATTTTAATGACGTCATAATTATTGTATGCAGTGAGCGCAAATAGCTATTCTAACAAAGCATGCAACTTCACATTATGGATGATATGTCGAACGTTAGATTTTGCGGCAGTAAAATAAACCATGTTTAGTAGTTGGTCTGATGACATTGTGATGCCATGCATACTTTTATGAGTTGGTTTCGTGAATGATTGTATATGTTCTGATGTTTGGATAAAATGATTCCCAGTGTCATATGATGAAAATATAAAGGTTTTGCTGGCGGATATGAGAACCTATGTAGTATGTGTACGCCATAATTTCTGTTTCATTGTCGCGTATTCGAAAATAAATTTTTAACAGTATAATCAGTATGAAAACATACAATACAACGTTGTTATCCTCTAATCCTATAAAAAAAAAAAAAAACATTACGTTTCAACACAATCAAACCCGTGACATTAATAAGGCGGAAAACAGTATTGAAAAAGCATCATTACGAACCATCTGAAATCAAATAAACAGTTTGTGTTGTCTAAATTTGTATTAACTCCTCAAGAAAACATGGTTCTGGAATAATTTCGTTCTCTTTTGTGATAATCTCTTTGCTCTACATACACTGAAGCAACCAATAAACTTTAGAGGAAAGAGAGGTACAAAATAGCTTATTCCTGTTTTAACATCGATTTAATATCAAATAACGTTTTAAGTGCATCAGGAGATATGTTCCATTTTGAAAAGATATTATCTTGTTGTTTCTTATACCGATTTAACTCTGTTTAGTTCGTTTGGAAGATATATGGTTTTATAGGCCAGTGTTAAAATTCTCCAAACTGAATTATACGGGTTATGGTGTAATTCGGGGTTCTTTAGGTAAATGAGAGTTAGTAATGATAACATTTTTGAGGGATGCTTTATGTCTGAGTAATCTGTAATAACTAGTACAAGAAGCTTTTCTGGTCTCAGATTACATATACGTCTCCAGGAAACTGCTAGAAAAAGACTATATTAATATATACATATTTATATTTTAGCATTTAATATGATTATGCGACACACTTTGCATAATTCAATACAATGAACATCGTAAGCATTTGTATTTTCCATAAACCAGTTTTCTATCCATAGATAATCTTTATATGTTATGATTTGTGATATGCTTGAAGTCCAGGTGTTCTGTATTAAGACTATTATTGAAGACACTTAAGAATGCGGCTATTGTAGAAACAAAGTCTTCTTTCGCATAGATAGAATCTACTCATCGTCGGACATTGTAATCACAATAAATGTCGCAGAAGCCTTATATGCAACGATATATAGTAAATTTGCGCCTCTGATAACCACGGACAACCAACACAAATAAAGACCACGAGTCCTTAATAACCCCATTTAACACATATGTGAATAGCACAGTTAGATCATTGCCAAATATCGTTGAACAAAGAAACCTTGGGTCAGAACAGATGGCTTTGAGCTTTTACGACGAGAGAAGATAACTGATAAATGGGAAAATTGTCATAATAAGCTATATAATACAAATAAATAAACAACATGATCAGGAAAAGCATGAAATAGGCAAAGGATTCCTGAATAGAAAGGTAATGCAGTTCAGTGAAATCAAAGACATAATCAGAGCGGAAACGACAGCAGGAGGGCATATCAACTGGTAAAAGATCTCACAACTCATAAACACAGAGAAGCACCATCCAAGACAAATCAATAAAATGACTCACACAATACCAATAAAACCTTAAGCGATGGATATAATACTGCTCAGAATTGTACAATAATAAGACCCAAGGAGATCCAGAAATACTAAATTTCCGTTAGTCAGAATAAATTGATGACAACCCCATAAGAAAGGAAAGTCAGATGGTGTTGACAACATGCCAGCAGAGCTCATTCAAGCAGCAGGAGAAAAGAAAGTAACAGTCTTAGTAATAATATGTAACAATATTTGGTAGACTGGAAAATGGCCGACCACATGGACACTTTCGTTGGTTTCCAGCTTCTCAAGAAAGGCAACTTACTCCTATGACAAAACCACAAAACCACCAGTGATCAGTCACCACAGCAAGGTCATGCAAAAGATAACTTTCAACAGACTACAGCCACAACCATATACAATTATTGCTGAAGAGTAGACAGGCTTGTGAGGAGGAAGAAGCACCACAGAACACATCTTCAATATAAGACTCCTTTGCGAGAAATACAATCAGCATCAACAAAATCTATACCATTATTTGATAGAGTTCAAGAATCCCATTGATAATGTATGGCATGCGGTGTTATGGTCAACTATAAGGCAGTTTAAAAAACAGCTCATACTCGGTTCGGGTTGTTGAGCAATTCCATGACAAATCTACCAGTGATGTCCTCATCAATGGCAGCAGAGGACATTTGTTCCAAAGTACAGTTTGAGTCCGGGATGTATAATCTCACCAACAGTCTTCAACATTTTCATTTAAATGATCATGGACGATGTCATGCAAGACCCCATGAGCACGGTCAGCATCAAAGGAAGAGCCATCACCAGCCTTTTCGTCACAGATGCTAATGATGGCTTAGCAGGAGAACAAAAAGAACTATCTGACATGGTTAAGCGCTTCGACACAATGTGCACAACACACGTTATGGTGATTAGCGCCGAGTAAATCAAATTGATGGCAAACAACAGTTATGGCCTCAAAGCAGTAATAAAGGTCAGTGGACAGAAGACGGAAGCAATCGCAGCTTCAAGTACCTGATATCAATTATCGCATATAAGGGCTCCAAACCAGACCTACGTTACAGGATTGCCCAGAAAACAACAGCAATAATAAGGTTGAGAACAATATAGATAGACACCAACATTGCCCGTGGTTCCAACATACAACTGATGCACTCGATTGTCATATTCATTTTTCAGTATACTTTGAAACATGGAAGCTCATTTCAGATCACCAAAAAAGAATTGAAACATTCAAAATGAGATCTTGTTCATCTCATATATTGACCATGAAACTAACAAAGAGGTCCACGACATGATCCAATGATCAAACGGACCTTATTAAACCTATTGACTACTGAACTAACGCAAACTGAAATGGTACGATCATGTCTCAAGATCATCTGGACTGACAAAACACAATCCTGCAAGGGACAGTGCGGAGATCAGAATATCATTCCGAATAAGTAAATTAAGACAATTAATCACACACACACACACACACACACACACACACATATATATATATATATATATATATATATATATATATATATATATATATATATATATATATATATATATATATATATATATACATATATATATATATATATATATATATATATATATATATATATATATATAAATGTATACTTATATCTACATATGCAATGTTGTCATAGTCTTATTCTCGTACAATCGGCCCTCTAATACATAAAGTATCCTTGTGTTCCATTCAAAAGATGATAACTTCATCCTTTAATTTTTTGACACTACACTGACAGCGATCAGGGTTCCTCCATCCGTAAAATTCAATATCAGGACGCCATCCTTGGCATCTAGGACACTGTAACATAAAAATAAAAATGCAGGAATACCGTAAAATAACAGATTATTAAACAAAGGCCTATTATATCCCATTTCGCGCACATGATCTATCTTATTTCATATAGCAACTCATTTATTCATTGCTCAAAGCCGCCTCATCAATCATTATGAATTGCTTCCATTCATCCATCACACCCACTGTACACAGACATTCTGATTATGCCGAGCTTATTTCGTAGTTTTAGACCAAAATCATATGAACGGATTAAGAAATTTGAACGTATAGCCAGCCAGCAGTCAGAATAACATAAACATACACATTCCTAATATTAATATATTCTGCCCCTCATATATTCGTATATCTCTTACATTTATAATAGTATATTATCCATCGGATACACGTTTTAAGCATGCACATAAACTTTGCTAATATTATATTCTGCCCGGTCTTATGTATACTATTCCTTAGAACACGCGTATCACTTTCTATACAGTTCTGATAGTAATATTTGTTATCCATAAGATACAAATGTAGCATTTCTTGTATATTCCTACTATTATACATTCCTCAGATAAACGTGTCGCACTTCCTATACATTTATCATAGTATTCTGCTCTTTTCATCAGATGCGTGTGTATCAAATTTTACAAATTTCTCATATTATTTTACTTTGTCCACAAGATACACCTGTATCACTTATACATTCATAATAGTATCATGATATGAATATTAGGTCAACGTGTAACACTTCCTATACATTCCTAACAATATTATATGTCCAAAAGGTATACATTCAGCACGTCCTCCTTTTCATAATATTTTAAGAAGTTTTAATGCAAGACAGTATACTAAATTTAATAAAAACCAGTTAAAACAGTACAACATGTAGACTGATTAAAGGCTGATGCAATTATATGTTAAATATCATATTGAATCTTAATAACACATTCTCGCAATTGATTGTGTTTCTATAGGAAGTAGGATAATACAAACAACCAAAATCTGAAATAAATTTAATTTCAGCAAGATCACCTCATTAATATGCGCCACGTCATGTGATGTCATGGTAACAAGATAGTTCTAATGTTCCACTATCATTCCATACAATTTTTTAAAAGTTTTATTTCAAGTTAGTATTTGGGATACATTCATTTATATATGTTTGTTGATATTTTTCATCAACACATGTAACTGAACGAATTATATGGCCATCACAGAAAATAAACACTAACTTCACAGTGTTTCAGCAGAGCAAATGGATCATATTTTATCTACATACCTTACAGTCAGTCTACGTCAGTACTCGACTTGAGCAATGTTAACTTGCACCAGGTGGCAAAAGAAACACGCATTAGTTTCCTGTAATATCCGCAACACTTAAGACACTAGTCAAACTGCATGTGCCGATGCATTATATTTATCTATGAAATTTAACTTAGCTGAGATAATTGGGATATAATATTCTTGTGTTACTATTAACATATAGAAAATATATTTCATTAATGGTTTCCCTTGGTGTATGCAATCTATTGATTTTTGTTTTATTCGTTTGGAACACAAAATCTTAAAAGCTGTTGAACTCTGATGCAACAATGTAAGTAAGCAAGTAAGCATCAACAAAGAAAAAAACAAAACAACGAAATTATGAAAAAAAGACATTAAATAAGACGCTACTAAGATCAGATGTAACATTCGTTCTCAGATTATTTTCATTATAGATATTGGATACCTGTACGACTTTTTTCAACAACATGCCGTGACAATAAATAATAAATTTCGTTCTGACAGATCAACTTCCAAAGGATATTTTGCAGGACAAATTTGGATCCAAATCAAAATTATTATAGAAGGTTCTCGATAAGGTCACGAGCAGACGATAGTATGCTCATTTTACAAGGACTATCGGCAACCTGACAATGTCTCCTATATGCGACTACCGAACTTGACTATTTTGAATAAGGCACACTGAAATAAATTCAACGTATACATTACAAATATTGATACTAACATAAACCTGAATAGAGTTCTGGTTATATATGTATATTTTGTAACAGTATGTTGAGATTCAGTTAACTTATTTCAACTTCCACACACTATATAAACTCAACGGTAAATCTGCCAGAATAACACACATATGGCTGATGATGATGTCAATCGTAAACTATCTAGTCTGCTATGGAGATGATTTTCCTTCTGATAAATATTTGGAACGACCATTAGCATGCATGCATTCGGTTAAATTAAGCACACATGGGAACCAAGACCAGTTACAAACAAACTGATATTATGACGCAAGAATATCAAACTCTTTACTTGTCATATGTCATTAGGTTTATCGATATTGAAATGATGATCTATTTAAGCAAAATTTTGTCGTTAAACAATACTTGCATATACGATGATCCTGAAACAGCAATACGTATTTTGATAGCGTACAAACATCTTATTATCAAAAGCTGTACAACACAAACCCTGTCCAAACAAAAAAGAATATTCTTTACTAACCCATAACCCTTTAAAATTATGTAAGGTTGACTAGAATATATATATATATATATATATATATATATATATATATATATATATATATATATATATATATATATATATATATATATATATATATATATATAGTGGTCCCAAAATTCAACATTTAAACTAAGAGTTTAGTTAGTCTTCATCTTTATTCCAATTTTGCTGTCAAAATTTTCTTATGCGTATTGAAGTATTTTGGACATAGCTACTTGGCAACTCTACAGATGTCAAAGAAAGGGATAGACGGGACCAGACTAAGAAATGAAACACTGAATTAATGAAACGTCCTATCCTGATAATAAGTTTGTATACGGCGATTGGCACCAGTGTACAAGTAAAACGAAAGTCATATACCTCATTCATTCTTCAATAGTTGAGCACTTATTTATACAGTAAGTGAATCAAAAATTATTTGTAAAATAAACTACCAATGCCCTCTCTCTTTCAAATTATCTTGCAAAAGGTTTAAGTCTGTCAGTCACTATGGATAATTAATAACTGTATTATTTTGATTTGCGATATGATTTCATTAATGTTTTAAGACATGTGCAGAATTTGTAGAAAATGATTTCGGTCTGTATCGAAGGAAACAAGCTACATTGAGCATATTAAGAATGAAAGTATAGGATATTCAATAATGCTCGAACATAATTCTTCGAGCATTCAAATTAGTTAAAAAGTCTTGAAACTTTTAAACAAAACTATGTCCTTCATTTAAAATGTTTGTGTTGCAAAATTAGATTGGAAGAAAGAAACTACATGTCATAGTTAGCTGCTGGTACATATGTATATGATACTTGCTAATGTAACTTCAAACAAAATGATAGATTTAGTACAATCTCCTGCACAGACAGGCCTTGTCTAATTGCAATCATGTAAGTGGACAGAGCTTCCGTCTCGGATGCGCAAGGTCGCGGGTTCAAAACTTGGCCGATTCGTAACAATGACTTATACAAATGGTGCAATCAGCTGCCTCGCTCGGCGCTCAGTGTTATGCGGTTAGTGATTGGACTGGTGTCAGAATAATGTGACTGGGCAGGACATGATGCTACGTGTTTCCAGCATGATGTCACAGTACTAGATAGCACCATATATGCCACACTGCAGACATATTAGCGATATGACTAAATTTGTTTCAAAGTCACGTTAAAAATCTAAATCAAACACATAGAGCATATGCAGATAATTGCATCGAAAACCAGGTTGTATTGATCATCAGCATGTATGCGATTACTTTTATATTAATAATTTCTCAGTTTAGTGACAGATGCAAACTGTAGAAATAATTAATCTTCGCAGTAAAATGTTGTTTCAATATCTCGGTCCAAACAAACATGATATAAGATAATATCAGCAGAGCAATTATTTCGTCGCGAAAATCTGTATTGTTTCTAGGAATTATACTTATTTTGGTTCTTGGAAATACATTTTCGTGGTTGTGTTTTTATGATCGTCTAGCGTGTTCCGTTCACAGAGAAATATCATGGAGGAGTTTAACATTTAACTCGACACTTCACTTCCAGATTATTTTACTAATGATGGATTTCTGTACTGTCATGTATGGAATTAATAGCCACAATGGGGTCGATCACGTTAATGTGGTTTCCGGAGATAGCGGTGAATAAAAGGGTAGAACGTGCTGGATTACGTTCAGTTTACTTATTGGTATCAGTTCTGAGATCATATAACATTGTATGGACTTCGTTTGCAGCAATACCATCACATAGGCGAATCGTATTGTTTCTGATAGTAAAAGAGTATCATAGATTACATCCGTGTACTAGTCATCATCAGTATATCGTTATGGTTTATGTAGTGACTCTGTGTTGGTGATTATACGGTTATGTTAATTATGTTTGCTATTTTCTCGTACGCGTGATTGTTTGACTACTAGTTCCGCATTTGCTGGTCTAAGACGTCCTTTCACGCAAGAACGGTATGTCACCGTGAAGTCTAGCTACGTGACGGCATTGTTAAACTACCTTGGATATTATCCACGTGCTCGTATGACTTCCGTTGCCAATAATAGTAATGATAATAATAATAATAACACTAATACTACTACAACTACTAATAATAGTAATGAGGACTTTGCATAGCGGCTAATCTTTAGAAGCTCTAAAAGCTTTACAACATTAGACACCACCCATGGCATAAAACATATAATAATATTATTACAAAAAAAACACCAGGAAATTAGAAAGCGAAGAAAACGTTCTGAACATATTTACGGTATGAGACATTATTAGGTCTTTAAGTTTGTTCTTGCAGTCGAAATAAGTGAGTTTTGAGAGGATATCTTGAATGGGATCACTGTGTCTTTGTTTATAAGTTCAGTGTATAATTCATTCATAGTAGGAATAACGAGTATACGAATGTCAGAAGAGGAGCGTAATTATCTTGCTGGCGTGCACACATGGGTTAGGTAGGATAGGTATGATGGACTAGAGTCCGACAGTGAAACGTAGCACAGAAAATACATGTTGTGTTTGAGTCTGAATCGAATGGATATGCAGTGTAGGGTTTATAGCAGCGGGGAGATGTGCTCTGATCGTGGTTCTCTAAGCATTATCCGAGCAGCTGTGTTTTGAACTTTTTGAATTTTCTGAAGCAGAGATTGAGATGAACCAGATATAATTTAGTTACAATAGTCCAGTCTTGAAAGTACTAAAGAAAACACAAGTGTTTTTGTGGCATCAACTGAACGACATTTGTGAATGGATTTGATGCTTATATGCTCAAGATATGCAGCGTTTCATATGTTAATGACATGTTGGTGGAATGTGAGAATACTGTCCAGAGTGACACCTTGATTTCGTACTGACTGTGTGAATTTATTGCTAGTGTTGCTGATCTTTATTGTTTGAGGTAAAGGATGTGCATGAGAAAGTCGTTATGTTGTGATCAGAATGGCCTCAGTTTTATCATCATTCGTCTGCAGCTTGTTACATGTCATCCATGATTTCATATTAGAATTGCACCTCTCTACACCTTGATGGTAGCATCAACTTCAGTTGGGTGGCTTGATGTATATATTTAAGTGTCGTGAGACAATGGACGATGATCTATGGCACATGAGAGCGGCTGAGTATATAGAATGAAAAGAACTGGTCCAAGAAAAGAACCCTGTTGAAGACCACAACATATAGTATCTGGGCTGGTGTGTATACAATTTGCAGACGCAATTTGTGTAATGTTGACCAAGTAGAATTTGAACTGCAGTAATTCGCATCGTGAATGTCAAACACATGCTGGAGACGGTCAAGTATTATATCATGGTCTATTGTGTCAAATGCTTCATATAAATCAAGGAGGGCGAGGACTGCATTTTTTTCCGCTATCCAAAGCAGAGGTAATGTCATTAACTTCTTTTAAAAGAGTAGTTTCAGTACTGCGGCAAGGTGAATACGCAGACTGTACATTGCTAAAAAGACTGTTTTGAATTCAGATGAGATACAAGCTGGGATAGATCAACCTTTGCTAATAATTTTGATATGAATGGGAGATTATAAACTGGGCAGTAGATATTTAAATCATTGTGGTCGAACTTTGGTTTCTTCAGCAGAAGCTTTACAATGACAGTTATGAAAATATGATGGGAATTCCCCGGATGAGAGAGGGGTATTAATAATAACAGTTGGTGAAGCAATACCGTATCTAAGCACCCATGAGTGATGTTGGAATTGGATCAAGTTCACACTTTGGAGAACTCTTCATCACGATTGTACTTACTAAATCCATATATAATGTTCAAATACTGCTAAAGATTGCAGATGAAATTATGTATCCCAACTGTATGGTGACGACGAGTCAATTGAAATTGTGTGGTCAAGCTTATCTATAATGGTTTGTACTTTGGCACGGAAGAAATTTGCAAACAGGTCAGGAAGGTCGACTAGAGAGAAGTTAGCTGGAACTTTCCATGATCTTAGTACTGTAGGGGGCTGATTTCGCTGTATCAACTATGTTTGTGACGTTCTTCTTAACATCCACGTGCTGGTTCTATGAAAATGATGTCCGTTATTGGAAATTCTTCTTTAAGTGGATATTTATTCGTCTTGATGTCGCCAGTGATATGTGAATTTATAAACAATGAATACAATTAAATATCCATGCATGATACAGATAAAACTCTTAAAACTCATATGAAAAAAGAGAGATACACGTATTATAGTGTCTTCTGCTTATATACGTTATTGTGGATATTTGATTGCTTTCTTTTTTATTTCACTCTGTTAATTTTGTGTCAGTTTGGTGCTCCATATTATTGCAATACTTTACTGTAGACATAACATTATTTGATTACATTGACACATTTATTATCACTGTTGATTAAAAACTTACAAAGTTAATCAAACACTGGAGTTATGGGTATTTCAAACGTATTACCGATAAGCGTTCTAGCCTTATATCGCATACAGCTTTGAATTCTAGGCAAACACTAGTGCATTCATAGAGCAACAAAAGTATGGGCGCGAAGGAGTTTCTAAAAAATCGAAACCCTCATGGTTTCGAGACGAAACTGGTCTAAACCCCACAAGCGCGAGCTCACACTGACATTTACGTGCGTTATCCACCAACAACAATCCGATCATAATGGATATGAACACAATTGAGACCGCTTTTCGATCACTTCCCTGCCAGCGTTTTCTCGATGTTTACCGTATACTAATCAAGGCACTGTTTTGGCTACGTCTGCACGCTAGCACCTATTCGGTATATGTGAACGGAGTCATCAGACCATTTCCGTTTCGGCCAACACGTTCTAGAATTTCACCGTGGTAAAAATATTAACTTCTAAGGCCACCGTGTGTAGTTTGCTATTTGTTTTTGAACCACTTGGAGCTACAGAGGGGATGATGCGAACACACAATTATTTGTTGATGTAATCGTATTGAAATTAGTTTGCCAGCGCCACCCACAACGTTGGTTGTTTTCGATATAGCTCTGACAGCAAACCCGATTTGAGAGATTGTGATAGATTCCGTTGTCTCGAGTCCTGTCACACTAAAGTCAACGGTGGTTGCCATGATGAGTCTAAAATCATCATCCGTGACATCACATGTGCTTTTGAATTTCGCGAGTATAAAGGTATCTTTGGTGATTTTGTCTCGCAGCTGTAGTTCTGCTTCGTTTTTTATTTCGCGTCGGTAACTTTGCTGGTCAATCTTAGGTCTTCTATTATTAATATCACCATGACTTATACTTGCAACACAAGCAGACAATGCCTAGATCCATCGTGGGTGGATGCAGGCAACACATGCACCCCCATCAAAGCATTTGTCTTTAATGACACAACTGCCATGTAATCATACAACATATCTTGTTCGGTAATATTTTGGATTCCGGCGATTGCATATTCGGGGAATTGCCATAGCGTACAAAAAATACATTAATTATGCTCATGCTTGCTACAGTCACAGGTCGTTTTTGAACAAGAACTCCTACGCCGAGAGGTGCACAGTTGGTTAATATAAGTCGAAGTGTTTCTTTTCCTAGACGAGTTACTGCAGGTGGTTCGACATAAATGTCGGCGCGTTTTATTTCAAACTGCCAGTGAGTTCCACTGTGAGTTTTCGTTGTAACAATCATTAAGTGTTTTCAAGTATATCATCGAAGCAAGCAGCCACATGTTGTTTTCACCGTTACATTCGATGTTTCCAGGTCTTTCTCGAGTTCGTATTGGCACATCAAGGTGATCATAATTATATGTTTGTATGTGACCTTCAGAGGGTGCATCCTTAATAGCGTATATAATGTCTGTTTACCCCGACTTCACTCATATATTTGAAATCAGAGCGGTGCAAAATCACAGTGTTGGTATGATCTTCCAGGTGATCTTCCGTCGTCGTCGCGAAGAAATTAAAAAAGGATATCATCCACCATATATACTGTTAGAAGTTTCAACATGCAAATATCAAACACTATTAAATGTGTGTCATTCTCAACAAGCTTTCATTCTATTTATGTTACTTCAAACTTGTTAATATTGAGCTAGTCCGCATCCGATAAAGTTTATAATGACTTGTCGTCACGATCTGACTTAACATTGAATAACTAGTTTGACTATTTAAGATCTAGTATCAAGACTCAGTGCTTGTGTTTCGTTTCTACGTGCTTAAATTTTAAGACTCCTACATTAACAGTACTCGAATATATAATATATACATAATATCCACGGATAATACTCATTATTATTTACAGCTCTAGTATAAATTATCCTGATTACGCATATTTTATGTGTATCGAGCGGATCTGACTTAGACATTGAATAACTAGTTTAACTATTTTCAGATTTTGTATCAAGATACAATGCTTGTGTTTTATTCTACCAGGAGGAAAATCATAAAATTTTGTTTTCAATTTGACATTGTCAACCAAGACCGTGATCTGATTCCCTGGTTCTCATTGTTCTCAACCAATTCTTTTACAGGGGTGCTTCACAGTTTCAAAAACACATTCGTTAGATTTTCGCAGTTTTCCTGTTCGATCTTGAAATATCAAGTAATTTTAGATCAATGCAAAAAATAGTATGGTATGGTAAGTCAACCAAATATGTTTGTTGGCAAGACTTGTAAGAACCACGTTGGCAGCGGGTCTGGTAACTGAGCTCGCGTGTCTGTAAATGTTGACTGGCATTGTATATTATCAAACGTAGTTTCTGTGACAACACATCGTAGACAAGACCCTGTAATGTGAGCGGCTAGATCTCCACATATCGGACTGTCGATCCTAGTTCTCAAACTTGTTTCTCTGAATGTTACCAAAACACGATATAATATGTTACCAAAACATAATATAATATATTCCTCCATGTAATATTCAATATGTTATAATCAGAGCCGCACCCTGTGTTACGTCATGTACATGTATATTATATAGCTTCCTAATTTCCCCACCAGTTTCTACTCATTCCGTCAAAAATATACCTTTCATTACAAATGTTTATTTAACTAATTTTTTTTTAATGAACCTCATTATTTTAATTAGAATATAATATTTGTCTCTTAAAGTAATATCAAAATTATGTCATCGAGGACCGATTGTAATGCATGGAATATATGAAGTACTTCGGGATTATCTGAAGCTTCACTTAGTCTGTTCGTCCTCTAACATCACTGATGTGCATCAACATCCCCACCAGTCAACTATATCAAATGCTTATTGAGGGGTAAAAACCGGAGAATGTCCTAATTAACGTTGGCGAAGAATTGCACCAGTTTCAACATATTACGGACACAGTAACATTGTAGTTTATTCTTCAAAGTGAAAAGGGCATCAAAGAGGCACACATGTCCAGAAGAATCAACACAATACCACTGCATGCACTGTACTGTAAGCATCAGTTTCCTCCTGTAACCTTTGTCCATACATTACATATTTATGCACATGATATTATGCACACTATTATAAAACAACATGGCATCTTAATTACAATCATTTTTTCCCACATTATTTTGCACGGACCTAGCTTTAGCCAGATCTTAATGAAGTTCGACTTTGTGATCCACTCCTGTCATTATGCCTGAGATTATTATGTATCATTACCTATATTTATGTTTCAATCCTGGCGGAATTCCTGAGATTATCAGCTATCATTACTCACCTTTATGTTGCAATGCTGGCAGAATGATTGAGCTGAGTTGGTATATGTACTTACTTAATGACAGGATGAATGTTCATCATGAACGTAGGCACTTACCATCTAAAATGAAGGAGAGCATGCAATTAGTGTTATTTCATGAATATAGGGACATGGCATCTCAAATGAAAGAAGACATGCAATTAGTGATGCATCATTATTCAACCGCTCTTGACTTATAATGGGTATGACATTATGATTGCCATTTATATTCAATACATTATAAGTCTATTCGCTGCTGATATTATGATAATATTGACTGCGGAGTACCCAAACCGCGCTTCCTTTGCTCTGAAGAAAGACATACATCCACTCATGTATGTGCCGGTCAGTGACTAGTGGGAATATATCATAAACATAGTAATAACATCCACCATATTAAGTGAATGGTACGCTTATTAATCATACCAATTAACGTAAACATATGGGAATACCTATATTGGCAAACACATATTCAGGAGATACCAAAACTAGCACTGACCAACAGATTTATTACATTGTCTAAAAATACAACGCAATTGAAAATCATTAGAGATGCTTTATTTCACGTTGATAAGACATATCATCAGGTGGAAAGATAATATTTGAGTTAAATGCGCTACATGGGCAAAACTGTACAGAAATAATTACAAACTAGGAATAATTGTCTGTGGGTCAGCGTACCTAAGTTATATGTTACGATTCTGGAAGGAAAATAAAAGCAACCGCAAATTCGTTAAATAAAATTTTAAGAAAGAGACTGTAAACATGCGTATTGTAATGTATATTGAGGCCTTTGATTCATCCGAAGCATAGCTGCTAAATAATACACATGTACAACGTGTCAAAATCTAACTTTAAAATGACGTTTTCAAGGACAACACTGAGATTAAGCATAGTTTGTAAAAAAAAAAGTTTTTTGTATGGAAGGGTTCTCCCATTATATATTCTCAGCAATTCGACAAATATAAACCTTAAGTCACACTTACAAGGAAAACTAGGATATAGTACCAGCCTATATCTATGATAGCGAGAAATTATCAAAACTTTTAAAACAAGATAATGTCTAGGCTTTAGCTCATTAAATGATTATTTGTCAATATTTACTTGTTTGTTATCTTAATTGCCCGCCCTATGATAGGAATCATGAAAACAGAATTGAAACATAAAATAAAAAATATAAAAATTTCTTTAAACAAAAGTGGGAAGCCTCGAGTTATAAACTCGCCGTGTCCTCTTGCTTAGCAGACAGAAGTCATACAGTATAGTTTAAGCGTTACACTAAAAAAAGAAAAACTAAATAAAAATTGGGATGTTTGAGTCTTGAGGAAGGTTGTTGAAGATAACGATAAAAATGTAAAATACAATATAATCCAAATTCGGATGCCACGAGTTTCGGACTCGCGACCTATTGTTTCGAAAGCATGACACATATAATAAAATACAGTTTAAGTTTAAAAACATACAATCATATAAACATAAAAGAAATAAGAAATAATTTAAAGATTTTGATGAGTGATTAGAGAAATAGTATCAACATACAATAACAAATACAATAATAAAATTAAAAAGTCGGTATTCCAGTGATGAAGGAAAGTTACAGCATCACAAAAAGACCAAACAATTTTTAAAAAACATTGTGATGGGCGAGTTTGAAAGAAGCATAAAAGAAGTAACAAACATTAAAATGATTATTTCACATTCACGGCCTCTTGTTTGGCAAGAATGACGCAGTAAAATAAATGATAGTGTTTACATATAAGATAAATACAGAATAATTGCTCATGCAGTACACTAGAAACCATACAACAGTTTTATTTACTCTTATAATGTACTGTTGTTAGCAGTTTAATCATTGATAACCTTCGCCATTATTTTGAGACCAATAAGGATATATTTCGTGTGGTCGAAACATGTGTAATACCAATTTAGATAATTTCCTATTCCTTTTGTATAGTTAGCAGTTATGATTCTTGAATTTGATATTTAGGTTTTGTATCCATGATCCAAGTTCAAATACAAAGTCACATGTCCACGAACCCTGATCATTTCCCAACTTTGGTAAGCACCAACATTTGCATATAATATATACCAATATGCCTATGCTACTAATGCTTTTAAATTAGTATATTACACTAGTACATGCACAAGTTTATTTAAACATTTCCTAAGCATATATTACATGGTAAAGTTACTTATATATTCTCTTGCATTATCATGTGAATCCAATCATCTGTGTAAACTATTTTTATAACGGCCATTGTTTAAGACTCAATAGTTCTTTTCTCTGAAATTACATGTTTTTTCTTCGAGTATATTTGGAAAAACCTCAGATATAATAAAAATACTGTCTATATATATATATATATATATATATATATATATATATATATATATATATATATATATATATATATATCATTTAGTTATCCGTTCATCAAATTAAGCATGATATTCTATACAAGGCGTTAAGTATATTTGTTAGAGAAAGGATCCGGAAACCCCCCGAAGATCTAGATACCCACAGGAAGCTAAGGTGAACCGTTCTTCCACAACCACTTTGGCCGCGACAGACTCGAAACTAGGACTAAAGATGTACGATGTCAGAGGTTAGCAAAGGTGAGCGCCCTAGAGCACTCTGACACTAGAGGCACAGCTGCAAGTTTTGTACCAGAACGCATAAGCCAGAAAAAAGTCATAGCTCTATAAAAAAAATAAAAAATAAGCAAAACAACCATCAGCAAACATACCTAGGTGTACAAAATTATATAGAAGAGTGTTTAGTTGGCGTGAAAAATCTTTCCCAGTGCAATCTAAAATCCATGTATAAAATGAAAAAAATAATGATTTTACTGAGGATACATGATGGTAACATATATTGATATTTTTGTCTTTGAAACGTTCACTGAAAATAAGTTCTTTGTCTAATTTTAGATGCATTATATTTAGTGTTCCTCGAGCACAGAGATACACATGAATGTGTAGACTTTGACTCTCAACGTCAATGACGCCACCCCATCCCCTAGTTCCCCTATATGTATCATATACCGGTATGTTCGTTCAGTTTTGAAATCACGTGCATTGTTTCTGGCTGCTAAAGAATGGTAATGAATGACTGAAAATCACCACTTTATACTTTTCAGCATTTAATATATCCACGTTTTAATGCATAATTTATATTAATATGAACTCGGCGATTTGCAAACATCTGTGTTCACGATTAGCGAAAATAATTATAACACACGTGTCTGGTTTGTGAAGTCCGAAGTGATTGCAATGGTCTTAATTTGCTCTTATAAATATGATGCCTGAAATAAAATTAGAATGTCACATTGGTTATTCAAGATTCTACTTATTTACTTCTAAATATGACATAAATCTGTCGACATTGATGTTATCCCATCCCCCTACAAACACATATCACTTCGCACCAATACAAACCAGGACTCAGGTAAGATAAGGTCAACAGCAGAGATTACTTTTCTACCCGTGTGTAACATAATAACCCGTGTGTAACATAACACAAATTACGTTGCAGGATGTGCCAAACCAACTGTGTCATTTTACAAATTGCAATACTTAATACAGGTAACTCAAGATATCTCTTATTTTACGTTCCCTCTTTATCAATCCATTGTTCTGTTGAGCTTAAGGGACACATTTTAGGAACAAAAAATTGCAATGGCGAATAATGTATATTATTTACATTCGGTTGCTCGTCATAACTAAAAGTTGTATCATATTAACAAGCAATGACGTTAATTTATTTAATATATTACTCACCGTTGCATATAAAGTGAGGCGTGACCAGCGAAATGCAATAAAGGCAATATAACATTGTTGCAAGACGTGTAATTTAGACTCGTATTGCAATAGGTGGTTTAAACCAGCCAATCAGCTATCATGGTTCTTCATCAGATCACGTAGATTCGTCACATTTTAAAGCATCAAAATGATTCAAATGAAAATATAAAGTCGGAAAGTATTTCTTTAATCAGTAGTTCGTATCAATAATATATTGAGGAGGTAGAAAAGGCAATTTTTACTATTAAATTTTACTCAATACTTGTGTAGAGTTTGATGTGTCAAAGGTACTGTAGACGTGATTCGTATCGGATAGGAATAATCAGGTATATTGAAAGATACAATGTCTATTTGATGTTATATGTTTCATATATACCACTAACATTGAACTTATTTAGTATTATATGGTCGGATTGATTATCACACCATGTCGCACACGTTCATTATCTATTTGATATTCGCATTGCACCTTATGGTGTAGTTAGTTTGAGCTAATATTGCAAATTGACTTTCAGCAGTACCTTTGAGCCAAAATGGATTGTGTCAACTTCTCGCACAAACAAAATACGTCACTGTGAGTTAGAACGTCAATCACATTGAGAAGAAAACTGATAGTTTAAATACTCCTTACAGTGTTTGTGTTACATCACAATTTTTGCAAAAAAAAACAGAAAGTGAGATGACATCAGTCATTGATACGGCGGTTACAATATTATAATTTATTTAGAGAGATGTTGATCATCTCGTAGTCGCCTTTACAGTTGTTTCGGCAAACGTCTGCTATAACGGCGAAGGTCATGTGGAATCTCAAAACTCGACATTGAATCACGGGAATTTTCATCACAATTAGATAGTAGCACAAAATAATGTGTCAACAACAGTAAATGCATACGAAAGAAATAGCCTGTCATATTGTCAGTTTAACGAGAAAGGTTAACTCGCAACAACATGGTGTTGCATATTGTTACGTCAAAAATAATTGATGTTACAGGTGGTTATTTCATGGAATATAATAATTTAATAAGTAATAATATCGATGACGTTTAATTTTTGAGACGACTGAAAATGAACATATCTAGAACATTTATGCAGAATATGCTTCCGAATACATAACAGACCGTAAAATATAAAGCAATGTTTGCTATGACACATATTATTGTGCCCGATCAAGAAGGTAACAATTGTCACGTTATTCGGCATGTGAGGATAATGCAGTTGCTCTAGTAGCTAGTTAACTTATACTTGGAAAAAGCAACATAAAGTGATAAATAACCTATAGGTATGAATGGTTCATACCTTTCCATAATAAAATAAGATTGGGCGGTTTTGGAGACCCAGAAAACGTATTGGTTTAAATGCTTTACCGAGATGTAGACCTCTGATAAAAATGAGCATTGAAATAGCTGTCTTTAATATGTTGCTTGTTCTTCAACCTATATTATTCAGAAATGACGTGTGTTTTCTTCGTACGATGAATACACGTAGGAAGAGATAAGGATTAGACTGACATTTTAAAGAACTTGTATAATAATAAATTAGCTTTTCTGCAAAAACCAGTTGAGAGGAATATTTATTTACAAACGAAACATTTCCAGTTAAAGAACAGTCAAAAGCTGTAGAAGCTACATTTCTTACTTTTTTTCGTTCTTTGTCTCAATTGAGTTGCTCTAAACGTCACTTACGACACATTTTCAACACATACATAAACATTCTAGAGGAACCATGACAGTAATGGATAAAACCTTTTCAATAATACATGAACATTCTAGAGGAATCATGATAATAATGGACACAGCCTTTTCAACACATACATGAACATTCTGGGGAAACCATGACAGTAATTGATTTAGTCTTTTCAACACATACATGAACATTCTAAAGGAACCATGACAATAATGGATTAAGCCTTTTACAATAGATACATGAACATTCTAGAGGAACCATGATAGTAATGGATGAAGCCTTTTCAACACATACATGAACATTCTAGAGGAATCATGACAATAATGAATACATCCTTTTCTACACATACATGAACATTCCAGAAGAACCATGACAGTAATGGATAAAGCCTTTTAAACACATATATGAACACTCTAGATGAACCATGGTAGCAATGGATAAAGCATTTACAGCACATACATGAACATTCGAGAGGAATAATGGTAGTAATGTATACATCATTTTCAACACATGCATAAACATTCTAGAGAAACCATGACAGTTATTGATAAAGCCTTTTAAAACATACATGAATATTCTAAAGGAACCATGACAGTAATGGATAAAGCATTTTCAACAGATACATGAATATTTTAGAGGGACCATGACAATAAATGGTAAATCCTTTTCAACAGATACATGAACATTTTAAATGAACCATGACATTAATGTAAACATTCTTTTCAAAACATACATGAACGTTCTAGATGAACCATGTCAGTAATGGATAAAGCCTTTTCAACACATACATGAACATTCCAGAGGAACCATGACAGTAATGGATAAAACCGTTATCAATACATTCTAGCGAAAACAGGCCAGTGATGGATAAAGACTAACATGGACATGAACAATCTAGATAAACAACGACACTTTTCAAGACGTGCCTGAGGAATATAGAGACACCACAATAGTGGAATACAGAACCTTTTCGTTGCCTACATGAACAGCTTTAGAAATCCGAAAATTATGAAGATACTGCAGATGTTATCGATTCTAAACTTCACCCATTCAAATTCAAATGGGCCACATGGACACTAAGATTATACAGAATACATAAAATTAGAAAACCGTCTTAAAAAAGTGACGGAAAAATAAATTAGACTGTACTGCATACAACGATTAAGTTGACTTGTCAGACATTTTAGCAAAAGAAAATTAAAACAAAGTTGAGAAGTTCACCAAAAATGCCCTCAGTTGCATCAAAATAAAATAATATTAACATTTAAACACAATCAAATACACACTGCTACCATTATTAAAGTTATTGGCCTGATTGGATATAAATTTTGTCTTATTATTAATTCTGTAAAATATGATGTTCCAAATAGATTATGGAACTAAAATTATGAATTCAATACCACGCAATGACTTTTGATTCATTTTTAATATCTATGTATAACAGTTTTGTTTTATTTTGTCTTAATGAAACCTAAATTTTCAAATTTAACCCGAGTAATAAGGTCAAACGAACCGTTGTATATTCTGTATTATACATGCATACAATACCTTGCTTAATCTTTTATTGCCTGTGTCATCTTATTTCAATACTTCGGGTCATAATACCCAAAGGCACAAACATTAACGTCGTGTTACCTTCAAAAGCACATTAACAAACTGTGAACAGTATTCATGATATATAGCTGATATGCCTATGGGAAGCTAAATTAAAATTAAACCGATTTTTCTGATTTTGTTGATACATTTTGGGAAATGCAGCATTTTAACTTAATTCTCATTTAACGTGGAGAACAGGCGAAAACATGAACGTTACTTTTGCCAATGATAATAAACCAAAATGTTAATGCATTTTCTGCAATCGTTTCCTATCTGTAATAGTAGACTATGTCTTCCTTTATCTGTAGCAGATATTTACACGTGTTATAATAATATTCATGTATTATTTGAGTCAAGTTAAGAGTACCGCATCGTGATGCCCAACAACTCGTTTGGGTTACCTAAATATACTTGAAACGACGTTAATGACCTATGATCCTAAATAAAAAATAAAGTAGAGACGTGAACATATAAGGGTATGAGTATTGGCCAAATAAAACATAAATTATAATATTATTATGTGTAATACACGTTTATGTCATAGAAACAACTTTAAAAGGCTTATAGAATACGTAATTTATAATTAATTACTCAGATCAGTATATTCCTTTCAGATCTGTTAGTACTTACCAATCCCTTGAGTGTTTCGTCCTGCAAAGAATATATAAAACTTGACATTAGAAACGTTGACATAACATTGTTTTATGTTTTATTTTGTTTCAAAAGATATTTCCACCAATGCATATTTGACAATATAAATTGTAGCACGTGTTTTTTGTACAATCTAGTTGTTTTCCGTTATTATAGTTTAAGATTTCCTTCTTTTGCGTCCCCATATCACATAATTCACCTTGTGCTATGCATGTATTCATCCACCCTCGAAAGTGTCATCTGTAAAGGCATGAAATATTAGCACGATAGCAAAAACATGAAACGTTGCCAACAGTTTTGATATTGGCCATTTCTCTATACTTTTGCATTTACAAATACACATTTTAAACATGTAAACTAACCTGTCTTACATTAAGTATAGTTATTTAGCCTCTATGTTACCAATATATTGGCAATAATATGCTATCCTCACATGCAGTTAATATCACCATGGTATCGCAAATAAAGAATGTACAATATATATATATATATATATATATATATATATATATATATATATATATATATATATATATATATATATATATATATATATATATATATATATAATCAATCTTTGAACGTAAATAATTAGGGTTGTATCATATCTCACAATTACCCCATGCTTTACATGTGTAGACTATATACATGTATAGACATACATTCATGAATCTCGACAAATAAAACTGCGTGATAACTTTAAAGTTTGGCGATATATAGCTATACGTCTATGAATGTATTTAACATTGCATGTATGAACGTATCATGAACTGTCTGAGTATAAGAGATACTTCTAAAAGATGTTAGATGAAATAGATAATGACCCACTGTATAGAATGTACAAGAAAATACAAGCTTATATAGCGGATACAGGTACACGAAAGTCGGTAGGTCTAACAATCATGTGAATCTAGATTATATTAGCTAACGTGTATGACGTGGTCCAATACCATGGAAAAAAACCTATAGCGTATAAGAATGAAGACTACCAACTCTTTTGATGGAAGGGAATGCTTATAACTGGCGTAGCTAGGAAGATGAACGTTTTCTGCTACAGTGGATAATGTAAGCAGCTGCTGATTCAACACTCTATGGAATGAGAGGACAAAGGTACTATTTAGTTGACTTATCTCAAATCAGGTGGAGGGTGATTTCAGCTTATGTTCCCTACGTTACTGGACTAAATATATTCTTTTGTAAATCTTATATTGCACACACACACACACACACACACACACACACACACACACACACATATATGTATGTATATATATATATATATATATATATATATATATATATATATATATATATATATATATATGCATTACCCATTTCTTATTTCTGGCATATTTTCATACTCTTTATTTGTATATTAGTGTACCTATGTAGCGGAAATGTAAATCAAACATTTTTACTTACGTTTGTTCGTATACATGTGGTCTAAATATACCTTTGTGGAAAGTAATGTATATGAATACATGTGTCATGTATAAAAGATGTAAATATACGTTATCATTGTAAACATTTTCTATTTCATTTTCTTTAATATTTCATAGTTAATGTTACTCACAGAACGATATAGACATGCTGATATTTTTGAAGCATTATCATCATCAAGCAAATATTCAATGCTCAGTGCCATGCTAAGCCGAATGATAGGCAACTATTAAAACAATTTTTGTATTATCCTGCATTTGATTAATCGATATAATATATGTTAAATGTCATAAATACATACATACATACATACATACATACATACATAAATACATATGTATAAGCATAACTTGAATTTTCTCTGTATTGTAAGTAAATAAATTACTTCTTGATTTTAATACAATTGTTAGTTTCAATTTCTCTCTGTTACATAATGTAAACCTAGATTCATAAATGTATTTTCGCGAACTATAAATGGTTGAAAGTGTGTGTGAGTTCCAACTATAAAGAAACGTTTGACATTTAATATAATACCATGCAATTAGTTCATCAAGGCGCATTGGAGATTTGCTACACCACTGCTTGATGACTGATCGAGGGAGTCGGCAGCGTTGTATGGTGGCAGGGCTTTGTTGTCTTGTTCGTTATATCGTTCAAGGTTACCATGAAATGGAGCCAACAACGGTTTGCCTAGTTCCAGGCTCCTCACGGATATGTTGCGTTAATTTTGAAACCGACAATGGAGCGCAATGCCCTTCACATGAAATATTAAAATTTTTGTATAAATTCCAGGTGGGGTGTGCATATAAAGATGACCCGTACACGTAGCATGCAATATACATCTGTAAATTGACACTATTTAAATATCCGGTCGTGATTAATACAGTTGGCTTGTAAGATAACCAATTTAATATGTAAAGAGTTGCAAAACAATAATTGTCATTCCCAACATCAAAGAAAGCTACAAGATGTTCTCATTGGAGTTGATTGACAAAACTTTTAAAACATTGAGTCAATTGCAGTTTCCCATGGTGATGCTCCTTTCACAATCTCTTATCCATGCCGCTGTGCTGCATATAACAATTGCAGCTTGCTCAAACAATTATTTCTATTAGGACATGAAGGAATGGAAACAAGGTTTGTGAAACAAAATAGGCACCGATTGACCAGTTCCATTCAACGGTTGTATGCGAAGTCATTTCCACGAAACCTTTGAGCAAGCAAACACTATTTGGTCAACGTTTGGAAGTTAGAATCTGGCTAACTATCATCACTTGTATATGCACACAGATGTGTTACTGAATATGAATGTACTTGCGACGTTTCGTGAGAGTGTGTACATTTTCGATCCCACGCATTACTTCTCGTTGATGGGAATGGCATAAAATGCGCTGCTGTTAAATATCAAGGTCTAGCTGAGATACACACTGACATTGAGCGGAATATGTTTGTCGAGCGTGAAATAGGTTGTGGGATTTCACCGGCTAGCTATCGTCATTCTTCCGCGAGCAGCCTTCTCGTGTTCTGATATAACCGCGCAGAACAAAACAGATACAGCATGCACCTGGACATAAATTTCATATAAGGATAGGCGATAAGTAGGTGAATTTGCATCGAAACTTGATGTTCGTAAACGTACACGAGTAGGACAGCAACAGTGATGTAAGCTATTTCATCCAGGTCAACTTCGAATATCGGACACGCTTCGCTGCGCGCACAATTATTACATGTTGGCACAGAAACTCTGTCGGTTGCATCATCAATGATTGTCCATGAGTTGTGTTTGGGATTGACCAGGCAGCGTTTGTGATATCTCAAGGGAAATATGTAAACCTCCAAACCCTTTGCCTGAAAATCAACAGCGTTGAACGAAAACCGCTAGGTGTCTCCCCAAGAAAGCTAACTGAAATAGCTGAGAACTAGTGAAGCAGAGACTGTGGTGTGTCGTTTGTGTTTATGAATGGAAACGTCGAAAAAAATGCAGAACTAAATTTGGAAAATCCGGCACATCCAATGTGTTAGTGGCCAGAACCTCACCAATACGAGTATCGAATTTAATGGGAACAACCATACAAGCACTGACCGACCAAGCAAATGAACGAACCGATGGGATACACAATAACGGGCATGTTTATATTATCTGGGATGGGTTTGATGAAAATAAACCTCACATGTTAAAGGTGTATAAGTCCGGATCGTACGATTCATCTTAACCGGGTCTAGATGCGGATAAGTCCAGTGAGGGTAGCGTCTTCAAGTATCACTATTGCGTTTAGAATGAAAATGCAATGTTCCAAACCAATGCTTGGCCCCGTATTATATCCCAGACGGACGTAACATTTATTAAGGATTGTTTCTACAGTAATTAAGTGGAATACACTGAAACATCCGCCTCGATAACACTCTCCGTCAAGTATGTTGAACCAACAACATCAACTCGACCAATAAAAGAGAGACTAGAGAGTGTTAGTCATCATGGATGCACTGTAACAGGTCATGTGTTGAAGCAATCAGCCACTGTACCAATGACAGACAGACAATCAATACCACTGAAGGTAAACGTAATAACAGGTTCAGGGAATGGATATAAACATGAAACATACATATCCCACGGAAACAAATATCTTACTTGACTGCATGGCTGCTGTGCGAGTGAAAAAGATAATTCGTTTCCAATGACATGTTTCTTGCACATAAACAACGCTAACTTGTTTATAAATTATAGTACACAATTCATTCTGCTATTAATAGAAGAATGGTGATGGACCCTCATATCTGTGAATGGAGAAAAGTAATTCAAGCGGAATAAAAGTTGCAAGACGAATTCACCAAAACGAGTGGTAGTCAAGAAGTACATACAGTTTTATAGTTTCATATAGGGTTTACCTTTGGTTCGCGCGAATCGCAATCAAGCCTACTTTCTCGTCACACCAATCGGATTTACCACCAGAGCTAAATCGATAGGAATCAGGGCTAGCAAAGTATGTTCGTTACTAGCGCATTAGCTAATACGTGTCTTTTTTTGGAATTCCCTGGGAGGCACAACAAATGAAAAATTGTTTAAAAAAAGTAAAGTACACCGGATATCGTTACAGATAAAACTATTAACAGGGCGGAATGAATGATAGTTTTTACGGAAATTGTAAGCTTTAGACAAATCCTGACGCATATACAGCTCCGCGGGTCACAGCTGAACCATGTTATTGAGATGCATACTGTAAAGCGTTCGCGGGATACTGTGAGCATATAAAACTTAGAGAAGTATAGTCGATGGGCACGTGCGTTTTACCGTAATAATTTGAGTTCGATGTTCGATACATTACGATCTTAACTCTTGTCGTTCCCTAGCGATGATGCGTAGTTCAACTGATGAGATCTGTCCTGCATACCTACCTCTGCAACTGCTTGATTTAAAATATGTAACCTTTATGACTTTAGAAGATAATGGACAGTTGACGAATTAATTATAGTTGAATATTCTGATTATCTCTGTCTTTAAGTATCTGTCTCTCTGTGTTTGTCTCTCTCTCACTCTCTCTCTCTTTCTCTCTCTCTCTCTCTCTCTCTCTCTCTCTCTCTCTCTCTCTCTATATATATATATATATATATATATATATATATATCGCTTAAACCCACTCAAAGAGCTTAAATTCTGCTATTGTTAACATTGGATCATATGCTTACAGGGATTTCGGACTGAAATTGCACGAATGTCTTCACTTTCCACGTAGACTCTGCAAATCATGTCTTAGAAATCATGCGCATGCCCTGGAGACTCAATGACTCTAATATTAGCTACAGTAGTCTCTTTCTCTCCATATATCTCGTCGTTCATGATCTTTTATTGGCGTTTCTCTTTGGATATTGCATCAGGTATTGGCTCGTAAGTTGCTAGGATACTGATTTGTGGAATTTAGCTTACAAGCTACAAATGAGCAAGTCTCTAGACAAATATATTTCTTCTTATCCTTGCTCAAAGTGTAATTACGTTACTCCAAAATCAAGTTTATGCTCTACCTCAACATTGACATTGTTTTGGGTAAACAACATAATATATAGAAAATATTTATATATGGTTAAAAATTAAACAATCGCAAAATTATAAAATACAGTTAAATACTTCTATTTGGCTACAGGGTATTACCTTTTGACTTGGAAATTTCAAAATGTGTTGACAAACTTTAAATGTTTTGGGATCAGATTGACTCACCTACTGGCTGTTTGAATATGTCCAGACATTTTAAAAGCAACGTATTACTAGATTGTAGCTTTGTAACGAATATTTCTCACAAACTTACAAGTTTTATGCATGCTTGCTAAACAAATCAGAAAAATAACATTAACTTGAAACAGGGGTAAATTTGACTGGTCTAACATTAAGTGTTTATGTTCACAATATTTGTCAGCAAGCCTAATCGCCTACACAACAAAGACCGACGTACATGTGACAAGATGTGTTACTTTCATAAAAGTGTTTATGACGCATTTCCCATTTATGTTTTTGAACTGCTGCTCTTCGTGGCTGGTGAGTCTACAATGTGTAAACCTAAAAATATAAATTACTTCTGGGAAATAAATCATCGTTGATAAAAAAACACACTCTTGTAGTTGGACAAATACATGACAATGCATTACATGAAGGAGGAATGTATGCATTATTTAAAATGAATATGACGATAAAACCACACATGTGCCATCTTGTCATTAACTTGCCCGAATTCCGAATTAATATAGAATTTTACAGTTTGGATTTGACATTGGACATGTATGACATAACATTTTATGTGCATCTTGTTAAAAATGTAAAATGTCTAATAAATGCATACATGCATACATACATACATACATACATACATACATACATACATACATACATTGCATGCATACATGCATATATACATACATACATATTTACATACATAAATACGAACGTACGTTCGTGCATGGGTATGTGTGCATACATACACATGTACGTGCATACGGGCATGAATTCAAGCGTGAGTACCTGCACTGATGCATGCGTACGTACTAACACACTTGAATAAATGAATGCATGCATCCTTTGATCTTTCTATCCAAACATTCACACAATCATACATACAAGTTTTGTATAAATGTGTTCGCTCAGCCAAGGTTGGTATGTATAATAATTGCCAGTAACTTCCCTTTTCCGGGTTTCTTCCTTGAGAAGTTATTCTAGTAATCATACATAACGTATATTGCGCTGAAAAATGGTGATAAAAGCACAAACAACACATACATACTTGCATACATACACACACACACACACACACACACACACACACAAACACACACACACATACATACATACATACATACATACATACATACATACATACATACATACATATATACATACATACATAGATACATACATACATACATACATACATACATACATACATACATACATACATACATACATACATACATACATAAATGCATACATAGTTCCCGGCCTCGATTCAAAATTAGTAACATCCATGTGAAAAAGTTTTATTTTAAATGTATTTTTATTGTGGAAAGAAAAAGGGTCAGATGGAGGCTGTATCGGACCCATTGGCTTACAATAGTTTTCAGTGAAGAAAAGAAAGCTTTTTATTTTATTCTTATAGTAAAATTATTGCTTTTTGTCAGGGCCCTGCTGGGAGTACCAGTCGTAAACATGATCACATGACCCTCACACGAATACGCATTCTGCGTCTCAAAATTACTGTATAACCATTGTTTTAGATAAATAATCTCAGTCTGCGCTTATAACACTTGATGTCAAGGTGTTATTGTGTTGGGTCAATTTGAAGTTATTTCGAATTATTTTGGATTTAAAATGATTAATTATTTTTTCCTGGAAATATGCGTGTGCTCGAACGATTTTGTAAAGAAAAGACATATGTTATAAACAAATATTCGTATTTCCAACACCGGAGTGTTTTTCATTGTGTGTTTCTCCAAGGAACACACCGCTGTACAGGATGCAGCATATGTCATCGCTTTCCGTCTAGGATTCATCGTCCAGACTCGAACTTGAAGTCAACAGAACATTTCAATATTAGGACTTCTACAATTTCATTCGTTGAGCATTTTTGCAATATTTTTGGATTCGATTCTTGAAACGGTACGTTCTATTTTTTCAAAAGTATTTCTTCAGGGAAATAAATTATTTCTTAAATTTTTCAAATCTTGTTGTTTTCACTCTTAATTGTGTTGATATTTATTCGAGTCCAAACATGTAGCATAGGAATGGAATATTAGTGTATTCCCCTTGATGCATTTTTATTATTCTTTCTATTTTGTTTTGTTTTTTCTCTGGTAAAATTGCCATTACACATTAGCGCGCTTGACGAACATTGCCTATTAGGATCAAATAACATAGTAAGGCTTCAAGAAATAAGTCAAGAGTTTGGTGATGTCTGAGTGTCCTGATTAAAAACATATACAATTTAACTATACAAAATACATCATATAGACTTGTGCTAAAATACTGAAATCGGTTCAGTAAATAAGGTAAGCAAAGGACACTTATCTGGGAAAATGCAAGGGAAAACATTTGCAGCATACAGCTACGAAATAGCATATGAAGCAAATCTAATTAAGCTATCAAGATAATTAGAGTTTTCATTTTTTACTCATTATTCATTGTGCTTACTGTAATTATCCATGGCTATTTTAGTGACTGTCCCGCTGTTTAATACTCGGTACTACCATAATTATGCATACTCGAGTGACCAGCCTTCTTTATTAAAATTATTTGAATTCAATTTCGATATCACGCACTGTGATCCCATAGTCATATTTTACATGATGTATACACATGCAGCTAATAATTTGCAGTAATAGGTATAGCGGATATGAAATTTCAATGGAAATAGGAACATAACAAGTGATAATAGACTTTAAATCTCACCATACAATCACAAGCCACTATGAATAGTATAGTAATCTCTATATAAAATAGTTATATGTAATGTCCACATTGATATAAATAAAAACGTTTTCGGTAATACCACCCTAGCTTGTTTAAAATTGTTCAGTTGATACATTCTTAACTAATATAGACGTATAACTAAGATATGTTGGTTCTTTCCAGCGGACATGTTTCTGATTTTCGCTTCGTTTAATCATTTCACTAAAAGTTCAAAGTTGGATATACCGTATTCATTACATGTGGATACAATTTACATTTTACAATATATATGAGATAGAACCTAGCCTATTTTTGATGATATTTTATGCATCACCCATTATGTGCTCTTGATGAGCTGTTTATATATCTATCTCTATCTGAAGATATAACATGTGACTTTATTTTTTTTTGTCAATATGTATATTGTCAAAATCTAACTCAAGAAGACTTTATCTTGTGAAATAAATGTACTAAGCCACACATGACTAAAATGTTTTCGCTCGAAATTAAAGCAAGAGACTTTGGAAACTTATTCGTTGTCGATTATGACAAGTTACAAGTTATTCTTGTATTGACATATTTCACTTTTTTGTGTGTGATGTAGCATAATATATCAATAGTGTTTATTATCATGCAGCCTCTATGTTATTATTCACATACAGTGATCTGTGTATGGTTGTAACAGTACAGTATTTACTTTAATTTCAAACATGACTGTGTTTTATTTATGTTTATATGGTTTGCTACTGGTTGAAATATATATATATATATATATATATATATATATATATATATATATATATATATATATATATATATATGAAATGTATATCTATCTATCTATCTATCAAATGTATATATAATAATAATACTAAACTGGTCCTTTATTTACTGAATGTATTATTTAATAGTGAACAATGTACGGTTTGAAAATCGTGTCAACTAAGCACATATAAAGTAACATATAACATCATCATTTAGTTTGCTTTTTTAAGATATACATTGTTTTATATTGAAAGTCTTCTTTCAAGCTGTAGCTGTTTCTATTTCCCGTGCATCTGGTACAATGTTGTACCATTTGTGTCATTTTCTGCTGTACCAAATTCGTGTCATTTCTACTGTGCCAAAGTTTGTCTCTATCTTCTCCTTGTCAAAATTAGTGACATCTATTCTTCAAAAATTCGTATCATTTTTATACTATTTCAAATTCGTGTCATTTTCGTCTGTACCACATTCTTAATTATACGAATATTATGATATTTTACAAAATAAATTGTAATAATGCTTTTATTACATTAAACGTATGCGAATGCACACGAGGTAAACATACTCGCTTAGTCAGGTTTATCTTGTTTCTATGTATAATACATATACATATTTCTTCCTTTCCTTGTACTTCATATTGACAAATACATACAAATTGTTAAAAACAGTACAATGGATCAATACAGTTGTCGATGTTTCTAATTATTAAAAAAGGGAAAGGGATTTTACACGCCTGTAGTATGTTGACACTAAACTCGTACGCTGGATTGATTGCAAATTAAGCAACATAATGTGCTAAAATATCGATGTCATTAGCACATGGCAGCAGTTTCAGATACGTTTCCGGGACATCTGATTTATTCAGTGATTGAGATCGAAGGTCATTTACTACATCAAGAAATTATAATACAAACTTCTACTTGTATAACATATTATCTTACAGAAAAGCTGCCTTTGGGATACTTAGGCCAGACTTGTCTAAACAAGCGAGGATATTAGACAAAAGTCACCATATGTACTTCAATATTTGCTTAAATGTTTAAATAGACTATGCAACTTTCAGCTTTCCGTAAAGTAAAATGAGGCGGGATGAACAATATAAAGATTTAAAGAAAGAACGTTGAATAGAGCCGCTGTACTTTAATTGTTAGTGTATCTGACTAGTAATCACATTTTAGTGATAATTTCCATACCAGCCATGAATACAAACCTAGATCTAATCATATCGGCTTGAAATTGCCAATAACGCGAGTAATGAAGCGTTATAAATAAACCATCCAAATAACCAGTTGTCTATATTAGTAATCGAATGCGCTTTCTGCAAATATGTTTAAAGCAGTAAAATGAAAAAAAAAATATTGTAACCTCACATTTTCGAATTAAGAACATAGCAGTGATATATAAGTAGATCGAAAGGGCAGTTTAAGAGTCGTAACTCTGTACCTGGCCGCAAATGACTTGTGTGATGTCAAGGGCATTGGATACGAAACTTTTGAAATGCTTCTTCATTGCCACATACCAATATATCTTCTTTAGTTGACAAGGCGTGTTTTATGTTTTATATGCGTTTGATATATATATATATATATATATATATATATATATATATATATATATATATATATATATATATATATATATATATATATATATATATATATAGATTTATATATATAGATAGATAGATAGATAGATATATAAATAGCTAGATAGCTGGATAGATAGATCGATAGATCGATGGACCGATAAATAGATTCAGGTTGAAGAGCACCAGAATAAATAAACAGCTACACTGACCCCTCTGATCAGAAAACAAGCAGATAAGCCTAGCATTGATTTATTCAGTTCTTTTCTTTTATTTCATTTGTTTTGTGGCGAAGCCAACTTGTACTGCATTATCCCAATTATACGTGATCTTAAATTGTTTTAAAGTGGGTCTATTTGGAAACAAAAGTTTATTTTTGGCCATGCATTAGGATGCTTGTGAATAGTGTTTTAGTGTGGAACAATTATTCCTATATTTAATAATCAGTACAAAGCTAAAGCCAGTTCGTTACATGAGCACCCAAATAAAAATACATTAATATATTTAAGGATAACCATTCTAGCATTTATGTACTCATCTAAATAAGAAAAGGCAGCAATTATCATATTTTGAGCTACTCATTTTTTCATTATCTAATTAACAGGTATCAAATGTTTTCTCCGTATGTAATCCTTTAGGTCACATATAACTGGACAGAAACTACGGCATATATTAACACAGCAATAATATGTACATGACTAATTTAGCCTGATGTAACTCAAGAAATTTCATCTTGATGTTCCACTGTAAATAAAACCCCTTAAATGAGAAGCTGTATTTACTTACGTAACGGCATGATGCATGTTCTTTTTGAATGCAGATTCTTACCGAATACTGAAAGGAAAGAAAGGATACAGTTAATATTGTATCGTTATTCAGACGCCCAGTAATTAGAGCTACTTTATATGATGTAACAAATTCTAAAAAAATCTTCATTCCACTGTCGAAAATCACAATAATAATCACCACAGATTATCAACCTATCAGGGTTGATGTGTCTCCATTGTATGTGCTTAGACCACTCGATTTATATCACAGTTACGATAGTTTCACTGAAATGTTATGTTTGCTAATAACACGTCGTTTCAAATGATTGTTGAGGATAGATTTCTTGCTGCTGGTGTCACAAACGAGAATTAATATTTTCAATATGTGGGCCATTTAGTGATAAGTATCTATAATTTAAAGAAAACAAAATCAATGAATATATCATTAAATTTCCGAAAGGATTATCATCCACCACACTCTATGAATCCGCGACAGTGTTAAAAAAAATGAAAATTACAAACAACTCCGAGCACAAATAAAAAACACAGTGCTGTTTAAGATTTACAAATACGAGCAGTCAAGTAAGAATGGCCTCAGCTATAGTCAAATAGGACATAGCCTGGGCAACTATCAATTGATTCAGGGTTTCTGATTGCGCAATATCTTTACACAAACTAATGTGTGAATGTTTTAACTTTTTCTGTGGATTAATCATCCACAGGTTGTGAATTTATGTATTTGCTTGCTTGCCATGTCGTGGAGGATACCGGCTATGGTAAATAGTCATGACCCAAAGAGGGAAAAAGCTAAAATTCCCCTCATAATACTACTGAAATATTAGCATATATTTTAAAGCAACGTATTACTGGATTGTAGCTTTTTAAACGACCATTTCTCAAAATCTTACATGTCATTAAGCAAGCATGCTAAACAAATCAGAAAAATAACAGCAACTTGGAATATGGAGTAATTTGACTGGTCTAAAATTAAGTGTTCATATGCATATTATTTATCAGCAAGCATAGTCACCTACACAATGAGGACTGACGTACATGTGACAAGATGTTTCACTTTCATAAACGTATTTATGATACATTTCCCTCGTATGTTTCTGGACTCTTGCTTTTCTGGGCTCGTCAGTCTAACATGTGTAAACCTACAATTTTTATCAATAAGTTCAGGGAAATAAATCCTCATTGAAAAATCCACGCTCTTGGTGTTGGACTATGTAAAGTGAATCTGACGATTAAATCACACACGTTCCGATTTGTTATTCACATGCCCGAATTGCGAATGCATATATAATTTTACAGTTTGGCTTTGACATTAAAAATGTCTGAGATAATGTACATCTCGAGAAAGCGTTGAAAATGCCTAATACATACAAACAAACATGCATACATACATACATACATACATACATACATACATACATGCACGGACGCACGCACGCACGCACGCACACACAGACACACACACATACATACACACACAAACACACACATATGCATACATACATACATACATACATACATACATACACACACACACACATACATACATACATACATACATACATACATACATACATACATACATACATTCATACATACATACATACATGCATATATACATACATACATACATAGATACATACATACATACATACATACATAAATACATACATACATACATACATACATACATACATACATACATATAGGCAACATATAAGCATACATTCATACATACATACTAATAGTTGTGGAGCCGGGTTTGATTACAGTTAGCCATATATAATATGGTATCGGATTCGTTTGTGACTGAAATTCGCATTTATATCAAATGATTTAAAATTATATTTTTTTTTTTAAAACCCAAGAAAGAGTGTTATCGGACTCTTCAGAAATTCTACAGATTTTCCCTTTTTAAATCTTTTGCAACCCTTGTAGCTCTCTATAACTGAGTAACATTAATACACATTGCTTACACCTGGCACTGGTTAACTCTTACACTCTTTTCTCATTGTGTTCCTCTTCGCTCACTCATTACTAACTTTATGATTTTCCCCCATAAAATCTTATACTAATATTGTTTCGTGCTTTTAGTATAATGTGCATCCTTTGTAGTCAACATGTTTTCTAAGTTGTAAGAATGTGCAGCCGCATCCAACTGTAACAGTTACGAACATAAAATGTTAGAAATAAACAGAAATTATCATGTCCATTTAATCATGGAGTTGCATTGGTCACTTGTACGCGAATAGATATTCATATTTTTGCAATATACGTTGCAATGAACTAATTTAATTTTCAAGCCTGAGGTGTCACGAACTATGATAAATACATTCGAATAGCCTTTTCAGTTCAGATATTTTAGTGTATGACTAGTTATCAAGGCACAATCTAGGAGGAGAGGCACATTTCGCTCCGATTTCATCGGTGTTATGTAACATAACCAATAATGTGATGAAAGCATATATCAGACGAGTCAGCCAACCAACAAAAGCGGTTGTGCATTAAAATAGGCCAGTTACTTTTAATGCAAATATTTCTAATCATTAAAATGAAAATATTAAAACCGTTAAGAACACATTTTATACACATTATTCCAAGAATATAACGAGGAAATGGAATTTTTAACGTTGTGTCTGATTCACATCCATGAGTACATTTCTTGCTGTTGCTGGCAATGAGTGCATATTCCTTTACAATTTCTTGTTAGTTAGAAGTACAAGGAGGGCATCAGTGATGTATATTATTAAGTTATGTACATTCACACCCTCAAGAGTTGGATGAGATATATGATTTATAGTGCGTGGCAGATGCTCACAAAGGTAGGTCTTGTATTCCCAATAGTTATAGTTTAGAAAAGAAAGCCATGGCTTTTATATGCTAAGCCTAGTTTTCATCTCTAACCGTGCGATAGATTTCTTTATTATGGGACAGCAGAGATCATACGGTTTAATAAAGGCATCAACACAATTTCTTTTGAATCCAAACTTGTATCCAAGCTAGTTGCTAAAGTTCGCATATATCAAAGAAATTAATTGATTTGTGAAATTTGCGTAGGACGATATATTTTCTCGATTTTCATTGGACAAGAGGGCACATATTTTTAAACTTAACGATGAATTTCCGCTCTCAAACTATAATTGGCAGTTTGCCTCAAGTTTAATTATACGATAAAGCGGCACAATCGTAGTAGGTAAAACATTCAGGAGAAATTTCAATCGAACTTCGCATATATATGGTTTATCTGAATCTGATAAAAACCGAAGAAATATGTCATTCACCCTGGTGAACAATATATTATCTTAAGCCATAAGCTATGTTCCTGCTACAGCTTTTACCTAATACTGGATATGATAATAGTTACTGATAGGTTCAGATTTCACTGCTTCATTAACAAAGATTCATTGAATAAAATCTTAGTTTGACAATATAGTGCAGTAAACAAATTTCACATTGTATATTCCCCAAAAAGTCTAAAGTGCATATATTTTGAAAATTGTATCAATTATACCAATATTAAGAATGAAATGTTTTCTCTACTAAAATGTATCGTTAGGATATAGTCATAGCTGAGGTAGAAAAGGTAAAGGTTTGTAACAATAACGAGATTTGAATGCCATCGATTAATATGTAATATGCCTTATGTGTCTTGAATTTGACCGTAACAGGGGGCAAATTTCAACTGCCTTTAGTGAATATGATTTTATATAAAACAACAATTGTTTTACTTAGAAACGGTAGACAGTTGAGGAATTATGAAATAAGTCGTATGCCGATAATTTAATGGAAGCTCTGCCTTACAAGTGAAATATTGATAAATATGTACTGATAGATGTGCCTTGTTGCATACATAAATCTTTAGCTATTGTTCAACGTTATAGTCACGGGCTGACGATTAATACTGGCCGACGTGTAGATACATCGCTTTAATTTGTCACCATTGTTCTCGAAACAGATTATTGTTGACTGAAGATGATTTCCGCTTTTTATTGACCCGTTCAAAATATTTTCTCATGCAAGATATAACTATTTACATCATTTGTTGTATAATCCGTAACAAAAGTTACATTCTGAGAAGTGTTGAATGTCAACATTTCATAAGTTTTTGCATTATTTTCAAATAAATGAATATATCAAGAATGTAGTGTAATAATTAGTGTACCGTGAATTTAGCAAAATGGTGTTATAAATATTTCCATATTTTAATGTAATGCTGTCTAGTCCTTACCTAACAAACATAAATTTCAAACATCTCATATAATATTTATAATTTAAGTAAGGAATTACAGATTTATATATATATATATATATATATATATATATATATATATATATATATATATATATATATTAAATATCAATATTAAGACGAGGATGGAAAATCCATATTTAAAAAGGACACACTAATTGCATATTTCTTTATAATAGTTCATGTGTAGTTGGCATACCTTGCACAAAGTTCAATGTTTTTCGCTCAATATTAAAGTCTGTTACAGCTATTCAATGTTTCGAACGAAAAGCATTGATAAACAAAAAACAAAATACATAAGACGTGTGAGGACAATAATATCGAGATATATGACACTTTGAAGAGAATAAGTTAATGCTAAATAAACAGTTGCGAAATTGTGCCTCAAAGTGCAAAAGCAAATAAATAATAATAAAAACAAGTGTTCAGATTATATATACAATTAATATACATTGAAAAGAGACTAATATATGCACGGATATTTTTAAAACCTTAAGGAACTGATGAAATGAAAGAAAAAAACCTGTAAAAACATAACTCTAGTAGCAGTCAAAAGAACGGAAGGTACTTGACACAATCACGGCCTTACATAGTGACATGAATGAGATAAAGAGTTTAGAAAATTACTATAATTGACAATATCATCATCAATATTTGCCGAAAACATCGATGATGAGAAGGGTCAGAATATTTAAGGTATTTAAAAGGATTGTTAATCATTTTAAAGATGTTGATATAAAATTGAAATCTAGATTGACAACTGCAACAAATGACCTTGTGAGGCCATAGATGAACAATGTTTTCAAAGAAGTCCATATAAAGATAGTAGACACAAAGGCTACCTTTAACATTAAAGAAATTAGACTGAAAACTATAACTATATAAACTATTTACGGTTCGTAAATCATTCATGAAAGAGTAAAACATGAAACAGAAAAGTTAAGGATTTTGAAGAAGAACAAAATAATTATATGACATATGTAATGGAATATAATAGTTACTGATCGTAGCAGATACTACATTTATTTGTGCGGAAGGAATTATTGCTAGCTTATTGCAATATATATATATATATCTGAATCGCTTGAGAGAAGAATTTACCGGTATAGAAAAAGAATAAATTATAGAACTAGTATTACATCGGAGTTGCAACTTGCAATTTTAGAAACTAACGTCCAATGATGTAGAAGCAGAGCAGCGAGGGCATAACAGGAAATAAATAATAAAGCACCAAACATATGTTTTTGCGGGATGTCATACAACAGTATAAATAAAGGTATGGTCCATGTGGATCTCTTCGTACATATTATAAGGCGCGTTAAACACGGGTAGAAAAGATACCAATATTAACACTTTTACATTTGACTACCTTTCCAAATACAGAGACAACGAATTAGTAGCTGGGATCAAATTAATTATAATTATAATCCTGGTATAGCACAAATATTAAAAGAAGTTATTAATTAATTTATTAAATAGAGAAAGCTCTCTCCTTATATATTTATGCCAACTGTACATCAGCTGAAACAGCTCGCAGAGCAGCAAATAGTTCGAATAAAACGTGGTATGCAAAACACTTACATACATTAATTATTGAAACACTGCTCGACCATGGTTCACAAATCCATCGCCGGTTTTTAATGCAAATGCAACAGTAGAAAAAAAGTAATGTTCACGTCAGCGTAATATAAAACTACAAATAGTGCACACAAAACACCTGTTATCTTTAACATAGAAGAAGCATTTGAAAAACGGGTGAACACAATCGCATATGTTATTTCTATTGGAGTTTATGAGTATGTTCGTGACGGATCGCAACAATCACAAGTACATGAGTACTAATTTCAAAAGCAAGGTCCTGGGTTACAAAAATCACTTGGCAATTATCCAACCAACCTGAAAACCAGATAAATATTCTCAACAACTGTCAACAAATACGATTCCTAGAATCATATCGGTTTTACACGAGTGTGGTCAATCTGGCATTAGAGCAGATATTGTCATTAATGCAAATTTGTTTCTACCTCTCAATCGTGATAAGGAATGATTTAAATTGACAAAACCGCGGATTTATAGCGCTGCTTGTTCAATTCTGAAACGTAACAATACGAATTTTTTGAATGGATGATTTCTGTCAGCTTTATATCAGGCTGGTGACAATACAAACCTGCCTTGAAAATACCGGTAGCACCTTGGTGATCTCACCTTTGATAATATCTTACTTCCCGTGCATCTTACTAAAGCCACACAGACAATGTGAAACACGTAACCCTTGTATCGCGGTTAATGTGTGTACTTCCGATAAAGGTTTGTATTTGCTTGCACTATCCTCACTTGGGCAACATGGACTAACTCATCTGTATATGCTCTTGCTGACTGATTAGTTCAGTGTATGTATTAAACTATGTATTGATAAAGTATCTAGCTCGATTACTGAACCGACGGAACAACTTCTCACCAACCAGAACGTTTACTGGAGGTAGAGGACATAATGCAAGAACCAAGCAAAACAATGTTCAAAACTAACTGCGATGCAGCGAACGAAGTTTCTTAATTATATCATCAGGACGTTGACTATTTCAATGTTCCAGTCGACATCTCTGTTTCCAAAGACTCATTCGTTTCAATCCTCGGCCAACGGCTATAAAACAACACAAGTGCTTAGGACTGACGGGCAAAGCTGATGAACCAGTATTGTTTTGAGGCAAACACTCGGTTAGAGTTTTTCTAAACTCGATAGACGTTACACCAAAATCGATTCCGGAACGGTTATATTTACAGGCCGACATGATTTAGACAGATAAGATTCGTGAGTTTTCCGCAGCCACTCCATGTTGGATCATTAAAAATATTTTACTACAACTTTCACCAACATCCGTCATCACTTGCGTGTGTTGTGGAGCCAAACACACGACATGTATATGCAGAGTTAAGAATTTACCCATTGAAAATTAAAATCCCTTTCGTGTGTCATAACATGAATGCATGTGAGTAATTTCATAATGCAACGATAACCAACGCATTAAACTAAAACATAAGTGTAAACCCCCTTTCAACATGGAAGCATACATGTCGTTTGAGCAAGGCCATGAGCAATTCATCGATTCACACAAAGGTGCATCTCACGCGAATGCGTCTCTCACGAATGTATCTGATACGAACGTGTCTGATGAAACAATTTAAACGAGACATAAAATCTACACAATGCAAGCAATAAATGATACAATACAGCAATTGCACAGTTCATCCGGTTGAACGATGTCACGCTTGCATCCATGAACAATTTTAAGTTTTCCAAGAGCACATGAATCTCAAGAAATATTTCTAAGACACAAAACCGGCTTCGAATATATTTATCCACCAAGATCAAAAACGAAAATGAAACATCATAAGAGACGAATAAAGTCAAGGACAATGCCACCATTATGATGTAGACAGAAGATAAACCGTGTTAGATTGTCAGGACAGCCCGAGGCATTGGACAATGGCAAGTGAGAGTCCATCAAAGTGTTGAAGAGACAATGGCGCATCCTCTCATGAATCATACAAACGCAATTCAATCATAAAATTATCTGATATATGATGCAATATTAAGGACATAGTAACATTTGTTGCTTTTTACCCAGCAACTGTTAACTTTATGTAAAAGAAAGTTAAAAGAACCGATTAAGAAATACCACTTTCAGATTTGACTAAGTGGGTATAAGAGTAAAGCATCAGACAAGATTGGGAAGAATTTCACCGTGAAATAAAACAAAACGCAAAACATTTGCTTATAGTCAAGAGTTTAAACAGTGGAAGAAGTGATTCCGAATTTTAGTGGAGACCAAACAAAATAAATCTGTTTTTTAGTTGCTATATTTTTCAATTATCAGTTACTGAGTTCTCGAAAAGAACGAGAAGTATCATCCAGTTAAAAATAATTTAGAAGAGTGTTACAAACAAAATGGGGAAGTGGACGCCATTTGTCCTTCCCGTGTCCACTCCTATTGTAATCTTCTCGATCTTGGATGTAGACGGAAGTAATCAAGATATTTTCTAGATATTTTTCTATATTTCTTTTTTTGTGCATAAAACTGCTTCAAAACGATAGCAATGTGATCCTTTACATAGACAGTTGAATGTATATATATTTTAGCACATAGTTATGATTATTTTAAAAGGAATGTGTGACTTGTCACAAATATAAAATAAACAGTGTCTTACTGAGCCTACGAAAATTTTTTACGTAAGGTAATCTATTGCATAAAAAGGAAATGGAAACATGAGTAAAACATAATAGGACTAATACAAAATGCTTAAAGAGGTCAGCGAAGAAGATGACAACAGCAACAATAACATTTAAAAAAAAATAAAAATATCTGGCAAAACTTGCCTTAACGTGTTCATGATAGTAAATGAAATGCACAAATAATTTATGGTTATCGAAAATAGGTACATGTGCGTGTGTGCAGTAACGGATATATGACGTTGGCACGCCCAGTCCCTGTCGGAGTTGCTGCATCTCTCCCTGCCCCAAACAAAGCCTTAAAATCAGACTCTTGAATAAACCTTATGCCTTTAACTAACATAAACAAAATCTAGAGTTTTCCATATGAAAAACAAATACATTTTTAAGAAATACATATCTTCATGATTTAAAATATGCCGCTGCCAAAATTTGTCAGCTTAAGGCAAGCAGCTGCCTTGTCTGTTTAAAGGGGAAAAAATGCAACTATTTGTATGTGTGTTTAGCGGCTGGGAGAGACCTTTATAACTAGAAGTCGATTTGAGTTAGGTATTAGTTTCACTTTTGATTCATTTATTTGCAATCCTAGACAAAATTAGTTTTAAAAAATGTAATTATTTAATGTTACATTAATCCACAGAATACATTAATGCAAATAAAAACAATTAAACAGACTATTAGATTTGTCTCCAGTTATTTAACTGAATTTCTTATAAGCAGTTATAGTTTTATCTTCCTATATATTATTTCCGCTAATGTCTACAAACGTGTTCAAATGCGATCGAGTGTATGTGCAATACTTGCCAAGTTTTGTTTATGTCAGCGGTTCCACTTATTTGTGCTTGCAGACAACATCATGAATCGTTAACGCATACTTATAGATGTGCAATCGGCCTTGTCGTGTGGGAGAACTACTACATGAGGATGATGAATCTCATTATGTATTAGGGCAGCTAACCACCCAAGTGACATTTTCCAATATAAATATACTGCATACCAAGACAACGTAATGGGTGATAGCATGGCATATGTTACTTCATATTTGCATCTCTCTTTTCTTATTGGCGTCAGATTTAAAGCTGTATTTTCTATTGTTTTACAAGCTGGGCATATTTAAATAATATTTACAACAACTTTCAGGACGGTTTTAAAGGCCAATATGGTTTCTGATATTAAAATATATTATAAGGGGTTTAATTTCTCTCTTCATTAGTCTTAAATTTGTTTATCTCAATCAACATATTCGCATTATTTTCATAGTTGTAACAGAGGCTATATAAAGCCATCATCAATATCAGTACATTTGTGTATATGCATGTTCATTTGCATCCTAAAATTAACACTGAATTTGTCTATAAAATAATGATATTATTATGATGACAACAGCCTTATCTCATGCACCGAAATTCTGTATTACGTGTATCTTCACTAATGTAGGGGATATAAAGTCGTAAATTGTCATAAGGTGAATTTTTCAGGGCTGAAACTTAGGTGGTTAAAGTGATGTGCCCTTTTCTCTTAACTATCTCTATCCTTCTTTCTCTCTATATCTATATCGCGGGCGCACTCAAAGAGCTCACATCCTGCTATTTCAGTTCTTGGATGATATGTGTGCATATATATCATTCTGAAATTACAACAACGTCGTCTCTTTACAACTACACCATCCAACTTTTCTTTTACAAAATCATGACGTGGAGACACACTTGCGCTAATGCCAACTGCAATGTTCTCTTTCACCCTTTATATCTCTCTTCGTTCTTTGTTTCTTCTTCACGTTTTTCTAGTTGAAGTTGCATGTGGTAACTGATGGAAAGGTGAGTGTTTTATCTGTTGACAACATGCTCTATTTGAACAATTCGGTAGTTATATTAGTGTTATGCTTGCGTTTGATCAAGCTTTCAGACAGTACCCATTGTTGTTTTAATTAAATCTAAACTGCAATTAATCCATTCATTTTATGAAAAATATATAATTTCACTATATTCAAAACAGAAAAGGTTGGCACGAATAACTTCATTGACAAAATCAATGAGAAAACATATGTGATGCTGTGTATGTCATTGACAGGTCTACATGATAGAACCAGTATATATATATATATATATATATATATATATATATATATATATATATATATATATATATATATATATATATATATATATATATATATATATATATATATATATCAACATGTTAAATCGTACAATTTCTGATTTCCAGTTATTTATAGCAGAATTGAACTTTGGCTCACCCATCTTATAAATGTATAATTTGCTTTACTTCTAGGATACCTGCAAATAAATTTGTTTCAAACAGATGTGTTTCGAGTTCAGCATAAATATTTGAATTTTGCATGAACAATTTACGGTGGGCTAAAGCTGCACTCATGGCGGCCAAATTTGGTAATGAATAGGTGACAGCGACATAAGCGTTGCAATGGTTCCTTATCAATGGCCCATGACGAGTGTGGCCATTTCATGAATATGTATACACTTAACTGCTTGACTCGATATTGATCCAAGACCGAAATCCATATTCAGATGTTCACTCAAAATCACTTTTAGTTATTTCAGACCATGCAATGTAGGTCGCCTTGACAAGTTAATGGCGTGTTTTGTATGCTCATGATATACATGGATAAGAGCTAAAAAACAGACACCGCAAGTCTGCTTTCAACTAAGTTGCATTATTTGTTGATTGTATGTATGCTATGGACCACAAATTTAACGAGAGAATGAACGACTTAGTTAAAGGCACAAAGAACGATGTGATGGAATAAGAGAGTGAATACGAATTCCAAATATGGTATGACAATGAAGACGTCATTTTTCAAAAACATCCCGACTTAAATCCGATTATTAATTGTACAGTTTGGTTTAAGGAAAATGACAAACAGTTGCCATATAATTTCTGACTATCAAAATAAAGGGCTGTAGAGGAATAGTTCAACAGTACTGATCAATTGGTTTGTCTTCAGATATGGTTTTATAATAATGGAGTAAGACTAAGTCATCGAATATTAGGTATACATGTCACTACGTGCCAGACAATACTAGAGCTTTAGCAGCGTCATTTACATTTGGTAAGAAATATATTCACCAAAAGCAACTTTCAGAACGCATAGCAATTATTATTATTTCATTATGTAATGCATATGTAATTGTATTTCGGTTTGGCCTTTCTCAATGATTATATGATATGCATATCTGTATTTTGTAACTTAACTTAGTCCAAAGCAGTGACACTTTCATTGTGAACAACATAATACAATTCTTATATTATTACTGAAAATGTTGAACCATTCATGACGATGGGTTGTATATCAATCATGTGTGATGCGTCCAATCTCATCGTTATTAAAATTGTAAGGAACACATTAGTTTCTTTTATTATCAGGCACTTGGCCATTTTCTTGGAAGTCTTCGGCGATAATCTTTTCATGGACGGTTAAACATAACATAAATAAACTGAAATACAGCATAATAAACTTCCTTAGCACAGGACAAAGATCGTTATTTTGCTTGGGTCCATGTACTATATTCCACACGACAATTCGCAAATTATATCACACAGAAAATAAATAAATAAATCAAATGCAAAACGAAAACACTATTTTTGAAGGTTTTTCACTGCCTAGTGTTGATGCATTTTTTCATGCCTGTAATTACTGATCAGAAACGCATTCCTTTCCCCTTGACGTTAAACTATACGTATTCAGTAACTCCACTTTACTTTGATTTAGCTGTGTTTCGCAATATCCAGTATTATTATGTTCAAAAAGTTCAGCTATAACTCATCTTTTACAATCACAACAATAATATTTTCCGACAAATTTGCATTGACATTACACAACAAAGTTCATCCTTTTGTTCTTATGAAAGCATAACACATGAAATGATCAGGTAAATGTACTTATGTAACTCAACGTAGAACTTGCGTTGTGAATGTAAATACTTAACCAGTCATGAAATAAAAGCAATCATACAAATAATGAAGTATATGTATTCAGACACTATAATAAAAGCAAGCTTAATATGTTCTAGAAACATCTTAAACTCTTTCCCAATGCATGAAGACTATGTTTGTAAGCAATATTAACAACAAAGAGTAACACATTCAAAATATCAACTGCGTGTGTCTTATTACCTTTTATCATTAATGCATTCATTGAGATTTTTCTTGCGAAGTCTTAGTCTCTAACCAAAATAAATTATGTATCATCTTAACCGTTTGGAAATAGTAACAAAGTGCTCGCTTAGGTTTTTCCTGGGGAATATTAATACAATTTATTTTAATAGGAATCATTTTCATAAAATGCATTATATTATCGAAAGAACAATATGATTGCGTAGTTGATTACAAGGATAAAATACTTCATTTTATATTGAAAAGGTATAAATTTGAAATAACGGATTATATTGTAGTTGTTTACATGGATTTAAAATGCATTTTTATTGAATAATAATTAATTTTAGACAATTATTTATATTTTATTATGGATAAAGTGTTCGCTAAAATGTTTACTTTAATATGTTAATTCATTTCATTTTTAAAACTAATTATTTTAAGAATAGAGATAATATACCGTTATAATATCTTTGTCATGATAATATCGTAAGAGAAAAGCAGTATAAATTATCAGCATATCAGGGTTAATATAACCTAACTGTCAATTCTTGGACAAGGCTAACGTGTATTTAATAATTGTGGTATTGGCATTTAAATTAAATTCGGTGTACAAATGTTTGCTTCATGAGGGTCTTACGAGATGTTATTTACCCACCGATCTCATTCGGTTCGATAACTCTCTGAATATCTTTATGATTCCAGTGGTTCTGGATTTCGCCGTATTGGTCTTGTTTTGAGGCATCGTATACTGGATATGGTTGAAGTGTAGCCTCAAATATGGGGTTTATTGTTCTTCATCCGCGAATAAAATGATAAAAATATCACTTTTCTGCTCCTATATTTGCATCTTCTCACTCATCCGCGTCGAGTATTTTCAGGTACGGCGACAGCTTTGAGATTTTCTGTTATTAACATCACCTTATAAAGATATGATGGATCGCTAAATCACGTCGTATTCTACAATAATGACATTAATAAACAAATCGAAATACTTTCACCGTTTGTCTTCTGCGATGACCGAACCCATTTATTCATGCTCATCCACTATGACATTCATACACAACACGTACTATTTTCATCATTTTTCATCAGCCATTGCACGATGAGTTTTATTCTACTTATCCGTCATAATTAGAATTAAGTTTAGGAAACTTCTTAATCCTCACGTGTCTAACTGCTCCATACTGGTCACTTTGATAATTGTTGTAGACTGGTCTTCCAGTAAGACATTTTGATATTAGATACTGTCATATTGTATTGTGTATTGTTTTCATTTCGTAAAACGGTAATTTCCGTATCTATGATATCTATATAAGGGATATTTCAGATTTTATTTCCTTATCGACATGAATTTTTAAAGAATGAACAAAATGATGCATTTATCAGCCTGAAAATGCTCGATGACATCGAATGTGTCGACAGTAGTCCAAGATCAGTCGACGATCAGTCAGTCGATATTAATCCATGATAATGACATAGTCTGTCGACGTGGCCTTATCCATGATCTCCATAATGTCTTCTTCGTCGGTTAATCCAAGTGCAGTCATGTTTTCCTTATCTTCACCATTAACAGTATTCATGCAGCCGTTGATTTATGTTTGTATCTTCTAAAGTCGATATTGTGATTTCGGTTATCATAATACGCATTGAGACAGCAACTATATGAGTGAGACTATGTCAACCAGCAATCTATATGCGGCTACATCCGATGACAATTCTAATCCTGAAGAAATATGTTAGATATTGATCAGACAAATTACCATTACTGCGAATATACGGATACTTAAACTCCAGTATATATATCTTGTCATCGATGACCAAATATTCATTTGGTAAATAAATGAATCTTGCAACATTGAATATGCAAATGTCATCATTTACATTTGATTTCTTCAGGTGTTCCACGTAAGTCTTAGCCATTTTCTCCAAAAATATCCATATTTGCATGGTAAATAGGACGCTTCTTTTTTCGTGGACACTTATCCTTTTATGAGCAATGTCTTCTGGTGACGAGTAAGGATTCCGACCAAAACTATATGCATTTTCAGATCCTCTATTTGTCGTCATGATCAGATAGTTTCATTATGATGAATGATGTTTCATCTTTTGTCTCGATGAGACTGGCAAACCTCTTCAGATTTGTCATTAGTATATAAAATACCATTCTGTAATTGCATTTATTTTAGATCACTCTTTAACTGAAGGTAGAAGCGATAACAATTTTTGATGAGACACACAAACATATATATATATATATATATATATATATATATATATATATATATATATATATATATATATATATATATATATATATATATTATGCATAGTTTATAACGTAGCTTTAACACTTTTTCAGTCGTATTGCTTCGATGTCTGCAATGTGGCAGTTTATAGTGATGACTAGCACTGGGGCATCATGCCGCAGACACGTAGCATGATGTCCCACCCAGTCACAATATCCTGACACAAGGCCGACCAGTCCTAACACTAACCTTTTAATGTTGAGCGCCAATCGTGGCAGCTGTTAGTACCATTTGTGTAAGTCTTTGGTATGACTCGGACAGGAATCGAATCCACGACCTGCGCATCCGAAGTGGATGCTCTAACCACTAGGCCACCGGAGCGGTTGCATATTAGGATGATTATTAATGAAAGTAAACATACATATTTAGTTCAAGGTCTACGTTTATAAATGCCCCATATAAATATGCATGGTTCACCTGTTATAACTTTGGAACGAGACCTTCTAATTATAACTGAGGTTCTATCATGTAAACATTAGGAATCTTCTAGAATGATATTCTACATCAGGTGATATTCTTTATTTCGAAACGTTAATTGTGACATGTAGAGGACCAGATAATCTTGTTTTTCTAGAAAGTATTAATTCGTTCTGTGAAGATTTACCATGATCAGTTGTATTATTTTGTGTCCGATACTTAATTTAGGCTGGAATGTATTAACTCAAATTATTTATTTACTAGAACTACAACGCGCTCTTCACAATCAACATTCTTGCAAATAGTCACTTCCAGTCATAATGAAGTCTCAAATAAGGATATATTTTGGATTGTATTATTGCAACCCAAGACAATTTTGTTTACACATCACAACAACAAGGGTCATCAAATAAACGTCTTCACATCCCGCATCGATTTAATTTGGAGATCCACTGAAATTTGTTCAGAATTGTAATCACAATGACTTGCTAAGACTTGTGTCGGTACTTTTAGGATTATTTCAAATTTAATTCGCAATATCAATAAGTTCTTTCATTACATTTGTGTTCTGATTAAATAATTTACTTGTTAAATTGTGCAATGTTTTATGCGTCTCGCTATTACCTATTACATTTTACTTGATTTGGGACAATATAGTTCTGACATATGTGTAAGCACTTGAGCTAAAACTTGTTGAGCACTTGTTAATCTGACTGAGGTTCTGAAGTTGTCACAACGGTTGACCATATATGCCGCTATATGGGACATCGGGTTTGACTATGAATATAAGTTGTGTTCAATTGACATAACATAAACAATACATGTTATAATGACAAGAATATGCACAAATGTTTGTTGTAAACTTAACGTCAAAAGTAATATAATCAATAAGAAATGCATTTGAGTGACTCGATACATGAACCAACCGTTCAGTATTGATGAAGTGAATTAATTCGCAGCTGGTCCAGTCATCGAGGAATAAATGTAAGCAGCAGACAGTTGAAAGCCTATGTTTAACAAAATCAACTTTTTAGGTAGAATATATAAAAACCGTTCCAATATGAAACACATTACTTTTGAAGTTGTAAATCAAACATAAGCCTATAAAGAATACCACTCTGCTATTTTAAAGTGGCTGATTTGCCCCAAATGTGAAGTAGTTGATCATTGAACGATGATTTTTGCAAAACTCAGTTGTCATTAGACAATAATTCTACGAAGTGCGACACAACCGCAAATATGTTTCAGCAATCGATGCTGCTTAATTGTATTTATATAATAAACTTATTCTCCAATTAGAAGCGAAAATGAAATTACAAATCTAAACCACATGTCTGGGATAATCCTCTATGTGCACTTTGTTGAACCAACAACAATGCTAACATATATAAATGAACTAAATTGAACTAACGTGTGTGAAACATGGTATACAAATTAATATCAGTCTTAATAAACTGGCAATAATATTGAGGAAATATAACCTTTTATGTGACCCCTCAGAAATTTTACAGTTTTTGTCTACTAGCATATTCTGATCATATTGGAGTTATCTAGAAATGAGTCACAACATGTGCATTGCTTGCACCTGCCACAGGTGAACTCTCTCTCTCTCTCTCTCTCTCTCTCTCATTATATCTGTCAATCTCGCTTCGTATGTTTTGAATTCCTTTAAAATGTTTTTTAACACTCTTATTCTGATGCATCAAGGCTGTTGGCATTTCATCATTTTCTAGGACCATAAAATCGCAACTATATATATATATATATATATATATATATATATATATATATATATATATATATATATATATATATATATATATATATATATATATATATATATATATATATCAAGATATATATATAATGCAACATGTGCTCTTCCATGATCAGCCAGTCCTAGAACCAAAAGCACGAGAGTAAATCAATTACACTAGACTGCACCATAGGGTTGAGCAAAGAAGCAGTATATAGGATCCACATGTGTTAAGAGTTTTATGAAGATCACTTTCAACAAAGCAGGGATAATTTAAATAGATATGCAGATGTGTTTACATACATGTTAGTTAAAAAAATAGTTAATAATGATTGATATAACTTAAGTACATCAGAGAGATTGAACATTATTGGATGTTGATTACACTATAATCAACAATAGAATATTACAGAGGAACAAAGTATATTGCAGGACATTGCGATTCATGAGCAGTAAAACTCTCCTGATTCGTCCCCATCCCAACCTGTGGTGTTGGTGAAATAGAAAGATGGAATACAATTGTGATGTCTATACTTTCAATTTTTTTTAAAACTCCTTTCAATAAGGAACCGATGACAAAAAAAGAGAATTTGTTTTGTTTTCACGAAGATCAATGCTCCAATATTTCAGAACTGGATCACAGTAAAAAATATTGGCAGGTGCCCATTGCAGCTGACGCCGCATGTAAAGATAATTCGGGAACTATAGTTTCTTTGACGATATCGTTGTGTACGAGCATTTCCGACAATAACACTTTAAAAATTTAATAAACATTTTCAACAAGCTCTTAATGACTAATATCACACCGAGAAAAAACCAAGTGTAATGTATAAAGTGCTTTTTGACCATTTAGTAAATCAATACGAGCAATGGAAACCCAGCTTTGACAAAGCTGAATAAAACATAGACGATTCTATATCAGAAACAAATAAATAGATCAGATCGCTATTTTAGTTAGTCGTTTTGTACAGGGAATTCGTGCAACATTATGTCGCTGTTCATAGTCGATGTCGGACGTGGCTAGAGAAAGGCTAATCAGTATATGTGGCATCACGCCAGAAGAGAGATTGAAAAGATTCTTAGATAAACGTGAATCATTGTGCCAAGCATATCTTTGCCAGAGCCTCCCACATGAGAAAGTTTTGCAACATGATCAAGAGAGTAATAGAATTACTATACTCTAATTCAAAACGAAATAGCTCACTCTGGATAAAAATTGTTCGGTGATGCAAAATGAGCATTATAATGTCGTATAGAAAATAAATCACAGGTACGTTTTCGGAACGGACTTTGTTCTGAAAATGGATAACACCACCTCGTGGTAATCATTAAGTTTGTCATATTATACACTATCTGTTTTAGCATAACTGTTATATATCAAATTGAATCATTCTCTGCTTCCAAATGGAATAAGTGAATATGATTATATATATATCTATATATCTATCTATATATATATATATATACATATATATATATATATATATATATATATATATATATATATATATATATATATATATATATATATATATATATACACGCACACACACATATATATTTATATAATTGTTAATAAATATCATCATTGACTTGATTTCTATACACTGCTATCGTGAATAGACGGTCTGTATTGAAAGTGCAGTCTAGTTTTGCAATTATACAAAGACAGATATTGGAATCTTGTATAACTCGTTTGCACCTATAACTCAGTTTTAATTAATTTTCATTAATTATAGATGCAATAACCGTTTTAACCCATTTCTAGTTTAGTTTCATTAAATTTTAAGCGAATCAAGCTACTCATATTAGAGAATATCTTGAGTCAATGTCATCAATGCGTTGTGTTGTTCATATGAAGTTATTACATTCTGGATTGATAACGAGTTCCTCTGATAAGTGTGCATTAGACCTATAACAATATCTTTAGTATAGTTAAATTGGTAGAAACCAATATAATCAGTAAAATTATGTTGATGAATTTCTACCTTTTCATGTTCAAGTAAAAACAAAATCATCCATGAGATTATTAAACGAGTCTTGCAAATATTATATAATATTTGCTTGTTAAATTCGACCAACGTTTCAGTCTCTTTTGTCTGTAATAGCTCTGAGATTTCGTTATAATTGCACAGCTTTGATATCGTGCTTATCTTGTATTTCCTTCCTCCATTTTGTCAAAAATTTATTTTAATGTTTAACCAAATGGGAATAACTATTCTATGTGTATAGTAGAAATACAGCTTTTTATATTTACATATCTTATGATTATTCATAGGTACCTACTTTAGAGAAACAACATTTTCTTCCGGCTCGCAACTATCAAATGAACCATGGTATTCTGTCTCTTTTACCAACTCATACTTGGTTAGAAATTTCGAAACTGTCTGTCTTAATGACGTCATATTACTTGTCTTATAAAGATAGTTCTCACTAGTCAAATATTCGTTCAAAATTATTTCCCTTACGTTTTCCAATCCGTACATCACATGGCGTCCTAAAAGTGCTTGTTTGACTGTAAATAAGGTTTCTTCCACTGAATCGGGCAGATAACTCTTCGAAAAAATAGACTTCTATATTCAGATTCTAACTTTTTAACTGCTGTCTTATTTAGGTATTCATACTTATTTATTATCGGAATGACATATATAACATGTTGCCAGGTTATTGGAAACAACTGGCGACATGTATCTTGACTGCTTGGAAGACTGATCTATGATGACCTAAAGTGTTATTCAAGTTGAACACAACAAATAATAAATAAATAGATGAAACTACTACTACTGCTACAATTACAACTACGGTTATTTCCACTATGATTAGATAAATAGATGAAACTACTACTACTGATACAACTGCAACTACTACTACCATTACTATTAGTAACGGTAATTATTATTATTATTATTATTATTATTAGCAGTAGTAGTAGCTTTGGTAGTATTATTATCATCGAGGGCATCATCCTCTCCACATATGTTAAACACTAATGTGTAATATGTTTGACCAATTGGTACCATTTTCTTTCAATAAAACTTTAAACCTGGCAGCAGAGTTATTACCCTGAACAATAATATACTACTTAATGTAAAACTGGTTTCTGGAAACAAATCAAACACATTTCGGTTTGGGTATCCATTAGGTTTATTGCATACAATATTTTAGCTTGAAACAGAAACTGCATTTAGTTGTCACCATTAAACTACAGCTTGCAGTTCTTAACGTTTACAACATACTCACCCAGGCTAAGCTACTGCTTTTTATATCGCGGATTCACGTCTGGTAACATATAACTAATTTGGAATTAAAGGACGCAAATATAATTTTATTAAACTAAAGAGGTAATCCATCATTTAGGAATAGAGAAAACATATTTCTTACCACGAATTTAACTATTGCAGATACGAGTAAGATGAATGTGACCGTCAAATAATTATTGTATGAGCTATGGAATCTGCCTATGATTGGTGTTGTAATACATATCATATGTCAAATAATGAATGAGAGTCGTTGATTAACTAAACATAATTACCATAATAAAACAAATTAAAGTATTGTGTTTCTCCAAACACGCATATGTGTGTACAATAGTTTAGTTCAACGTTAAACCATTTTAAACGTATTGATATCGTCCGACGGGTATTAGCGGATGTGAATGGGGAGATTTTGAAGCGGATGGATTTTTACACGGGTCATTTTTATGGCATAATCCTCAACAGTTTTGTCAAGCAATGTCTTAGGAGAGTTGTTTATTTTTCATTAAACTATGATGCACTTATAAAAAGGAGAGAGGACGATGCACGTTGTAACATCTGTCCAAATCTATTGCATAGTATTTGCTAATAAAATACGCTTAAACTTCAATTACACCCTGGTGAGCAATACCTTACAACAAGCTAACACCACTGGCTCTGTATCTGCACAAGTTTGCACCAATATTTATTATGCTCGCTTATACTGATATGTTTAAACTTCACAACTACAGTAATAACGGTTCAGGGGATCGAAATAGAATATATCGAATTAAATAAATTATATATTTTATAATCCCATCAAAATCTAACGTAATTCGCAGTTCCTGTAAAAGCTGAGTACACAATAAAAATATAAAAATTGTTGTGATGTCTGTACTAAACTAATCCGTCCAATCGTATCGTTAGCACATGATTATGGATAGGGTGAAGCGTATAAAGCTGTACGAGAGTAACTTGAATGTCATCGATTAGTTTCTTTCACTGAGATTTAATGTGGTTTGACTCTGACCATAATTAGTGCAAATTGTTGAAACACCTTTTGATGATGACACTGTATGACCAGGCGGGTTATCCTGCTTTAATATGTATCCTTTCTTCCGACAAGTTATTAGTAAACAAATAGTTCAGTCAGATGAAGGTCGCTTAAACAATACCACATTTAGCATGCTCTCACATTGGTGAAAATTCAACTCATTTAGAACCGTTATATTCTCTAAGTTATTACAAAGTATGCTAAATAAATCCATCGAATTGAATTAAAGATTCAATGGAAAAGTAATAGCAGTCTTGAAACACCACTCAAATGACGACTTAAATAAAAGGAAGTGCGAGAAAGCATGAAAACCGACTACAGCGGAAAAAATAAAACATAATATTGTAATGCGCAAATTCTGGATAGCAATGTTTTACAATGACAACACCGTTCAACCTGATTTTGTATCAAATTCTCATATTTAATCTGGTATTAAACCGTTTGACGCTATGGTGTAGATAACCTGAGTAAAATTATGCAGAATGGCTATTTGAATTAATTATGATATGTGCAATATTTCACTGATTGGACAGAACAAAAAAAAAACAAAGTATTAAAGCTTTCTATAACACAATGAAACCATCAGAAAATTCATAATATAAATACAAAGTTATTTGTGGTTTTCATGATTACATAAGCATAATAATGGACAGTCATTATATAAATATGCTTACGAACTTTGTTCGTGTCTTGCATAAATTAATAGTTGAAAGATGACACGAAGATGATTTATCAAGATCGCATCAGAAAATAGGTTTGTTGCTCTTTGGTCGAAATTTAATCAGAAGACACTTTGTTTTTTGTTTGCCCTAATATCAAGATATTCTATTATTACAGTGTTTTAGTTACCATGATGCATTATAATAGAGTCAGTATTTGTATTCCAACGCTGCTCTTGTGTGTTTTTTTCTTGCTAAATCCAAATTATTGAACGTATCAAACGAAAAAAAAATATTGTTGTGAATTATCGAATGATTCATTCATTATTTGGAATATTTGAGATGTTAGTCTAATTTGCGAGTGGCCTATTACACACACACACACACACATGCATATATATATATATATATATATATATATATATATATATATATATATATATATATATATATATATATATATATATATATATATATATATATATATATATGTATGTATATATATGTATGTATATATATATATATATATATATATATATATATATATATATATATATATATATATATATATATATATATATATATATATATATATATATATATATATATATATATATATATATATATATATATATATATATATATATATATATATATATATATATATATATATATATATAAGACGAAAGAGAGAAAGATGGTTTTAAATAAAACGCAAAAGTGTAATTTACTAGATAACCGGAATCGTTAAAGAACAATTTAGATCTCAGAAAGAACCGAGAAAAGGATATAAAACAGTTTGACGCTATTTAATGGTTTCCTACATCGATGTTCTCAAGTGAACACGAGTTTTGTCAATTTGTTAATGTTGCGAAATCTAATAGATTTATCGCACCAAATACACAGAAACGTGTAATTCCATTCAACACGATTCATTTGTTGGTGCATGGATAAGCATACATTAACTATTTTCTTCCCGTTATAAATAATACAAATTTAATTTAGAATGGATGTTATTGGAACGAAAATTTGTATTTGGCGCATTCATTATTAATCTTTGTGTATTCAACGCTTAAGTTTCAATCAAGCGTTGCCTTTTTAAATACTCAGCACTGAAATGTAGACCAGAATTTCTAAAATTGACGCCATACGCATGCATATTTAAAGAGAGTGCTGCGTACCATGAATTTTCATATAGTGATCTTCTGTTCATTTAAAATAATATGATGGAACAAGTGTGATAGTAATGTTATCAGAAATGTTACGATTAACACATATCGAACGTTTTGTCAACTTATAGAGATATCTCACAATTCACCCCTGTCTCAATAATATATTCCTGTCCAACCTGATGACCCACAGCAAACTTCACCATTGTTATCCTATGTAAGTAGAAGACATTAACTGATGTGATACATTTACTTACGCAATGCCATGGGGCATGTTTGTTGTGAATGTAAACACTTACCGGAAACTGAAAGGAAATAAAACATGTAATTAAATGTGTACTTTTTTGAGACGGATTATAACATGATGAGGTTTTAGATGTTGTATCATTATTCAGAGGCAACGAAAAGAGCAGGTTCCTTACATTAAAAAAAAAGATTCAATCTTTAACTTGGTAATAAAACTTTGAATGTTCAACTTTGTGTCTTATTTAGTTTATATCATTATAGCGATTTAATTAGGGAGCACTTAATTCTTTACTCAGATGAAGATTGTGGTATTTGAGGGCATTTGCTAGTACGGACAAGATTCTCGTTTGCGTTTTTAATGGGATGCAATTATGTATTTCCATTTCATCCAAATTATGTTTTAAGCAACAATTATTTAGCATTGTTTCATTTGTTATCATGAAAATGTAAGATATAATAAGAGTCGACGAGATGATATTTGCAAAACAAAGGAAAATGACATAACTATGTTAGTAATGAAAAGGATAACCATATTGCGAGGTTTTACAACAAAATCTCACTATAAAATTAGTATGGCTCATGTATATCATTTTCAAATGATCAATGCATTAAGTATGATCTATAACAATCACACAAAATACGAACTGATCAGGAAGGATAGTGGATCGGATAAAAGGTGAATTTTTAATATAAGACATTAAGGATGATATAAAATAGGAAATGTGTTCAATAGGAATCAACACAAATTAGCATGTAACATCTTTGTAACATACACATGAAATTTGAGGACCGTAGTTTCCCCACATGCCCAGCTGGCAAAGAGTATAAAACATAGTAAGAGATTGAATCTGAAAGGCATTTTAACAGAAAAATATGAGTTTATGAGGCAAGAACGCTATGACCCATTTGCCATCCTCATCCTATTCGATGTCATCGAATGTGTCGGACAAAATATGTAAGCATGATTTAACCTGTCGACGTGGCCTTATCCATGAGCTCTATCATGTCCTCTTCGCCGGTTAATCTCATATCGATCATTGCTTTCTTATATTCGGCAAAGGCTTTCAAATACATGCTTCTTCTTTAGGTTTGTCAATTTTATATAGAATGCCATTCTTTAATTGCATGTAATTTAGATCATTATTTCACTGGATGTAGCGAACATAACCATCTTTGATCAGCCACACTGAAGACTAATCGATTGATACGCATCATGTAATTTCTCGTTTTATTTCCCAAGAAATTTAAAATTTCGAGACATATAAATATTAAACATAGTTCCAAATCTGAATTGTATCACGCCATTGGTGGAGTTTGTCGGTTGAACCACCTACAAAAATGTGTACACAGGGACTAACATCGCTGATGATCGATGCCACATTCCATCTTGGAACCATGCCTCGATGACCTCTATAATTTTAGCTCAATCTTGGATTGGAAACACTTTAACACGATACATATACACGTGTAATGGTCTCATAGGACAGTAATTACACGAATGGATGAAAACAAATTGTCCTTTCCTGTTGGATATATTAGATTTAAGAGACTTGAGACAATTCACCTTCCCCTAATGCCCAACCTTCGAATTCTGCAGCAATAATGTGACAGGGATTATATTTACTGTCATGGCGTTTGCTTTTGTTCAAATCCATTATAGACAGTTGATCGAAATCTAATTATCATTGATAAGTCTAAGGAATTATCTTTAGTGATGATAACATCTGTTTTTAGAAATCTCTTATTTAATATCTTCTTGCAGCACTTCATTAGTATTGTGTTGTACTATTTGTAATTTTTCTAGGCTGCGTATTTATATATTTCTCCTCAATTATATGACCTTGTTGGCCTTGTGATGCTGATTACAGCGGTATAATTATCTGCTGCAATGGTTCTTATCTTGTGTCTGAATGACGTGGCTTCCCGCATTCAAGGCACTTGCCCTAACCACAACGCCATTGGAGTGATCCCTCATAAAAACGACGATAAAATCACAGCGAGAGAGCAGAACACGCTAATAATCAAATATAAAATTATTTATAATGCAGATGGTATGAAGACAAAGTGCGAGGCATATAACAAGTGCATGCTCCATATGATGTAAGAACACAAGCCCCTGCATGACACCGACCGAAATCAAAATACATCATTGATATGCTAGTAGACAATATTACTATAATGGTAATCCAACTTTGAATATAAAAACTTCATGTATCGTGTTGGTTTCCAACATTAGAGTGTTAATGCTGATTTTACACGAAATTTGGCTCATACTAGAAAACACACTTTTCAATTTTAATCCACTGTAAATATAATGATTTACAAATAGGTAGTTTTACTAAAGTTACGTCATAATGTACGGCTATCATGAATGTAGGCACTTACCGGTATCTGAAAGGAAATAAAACATTCAGTTAGTGTTTATTCTTTCATCCAAAATATAATTAGGACACGTTATGTTGTAAAGGAACATGAACCTCTTTCATCACAAAGACCACAATTAAATTACAAGAAACCAAATTGTTTTGACTTCATTCAATAATGAGTACTATAACCAGGATTATAGTAACTTCGTGTCTAGAAAGTTCAGATTAAAACGAACATTACGGCTTTCATGGTGATTTCATTTGCGATCTCTTATTCGTTACTAAGATAAATGCTGTCATCTAAATGATTAGAACGAATTAGCACACTAATCGCTTCATAGAATACTTGGATGTAAAAATGCATTTTCAATGGAAACACGAATTATTCTCATAGAATAAAGTATATCATCACGAAACCATCGCAAGAACCATTCACTTCACATTGTCCATATATGAGGGCTGATGTACCTCAGTTATACATACTTGTATATATATATTATTTGTGTGTACTTAAACTAAAGATACAGTCACCGATATCCACTCTAGGAGAGGACTATTGTCTGATGCTGCATCGATACTTGGAGGGTATGTTGTTTGCAAACAAGAGTAAAATCGTGAATAATAATAATAATATCTTGATATAGTTAATCAACGTTGTCATACATACGATATATTCAGGCAGGGTAATTTTAAGCTCATATGGACAAACCGTACTGGATATATTGCTGCTTATTTGTATCCGGAGGGAAATATGCATCATAACCAAGTTTGGGATGGATTCATCTAATGTTTATAGTCACGTTGGATTCTTTCCAAGTAGGATGAACATACTGTTCGTATAGTAAGTTTACAACATACATTATCAACTGGAAACAATGAATTTTAAAGCTTTTTATTTGTTCAGCTAACTCACTCTACATTCATGATATATCAAGCGAAAGTATATAGTCTCATCGTGAGATGAAACAATGTAAGACATGTTTGCAAACATATACGCCATTCTCTGGACGATCAAGGTGAACTCACCTAGCGCTCATGTAAATATTCCTTGCATCTTCTAACTGACCTATACATGAATGAGTTGGAATATAGTCCCTCAAATTATGTTCTCTCCTACTGAATGTTATAGCGAGTTGTCACAATCCATCTCCAGTGGATCACATCGTGTAAAACTGTTCATGAAGTTAGTTGTGTTTCTAGACTAGTTCTTTGTAGATAGTTTCATGTGCGATGTTAGTAATGTTTTGATACATATGGTGTATGTCCTAAGAACTTTACTCGTAGCAGATGGACTTCAGACTAAATGCAGTAGTGCCTTTAGTACTGCTTAATACACAATTATGTCAAGCGCTATAATTGATATATACTGTAAATGTTTCTCTTGCTTATATTAAAGTTACTATGATACAAAAGTGATTACTCAAGACTAGAATAGAAGATGGAGAGTAATGCAAACGTTTTCCTAATTCGAATGTGTTATTTACTAGTTTTATTGTGCAACCATTCAACGAGTATGGGGACATGGGACAAACGTCCTCGGAATATTGAATGCTCACTAAATGTTCATAAGATTTGCAGGTCATCATATTTGTGCTTAAAAAGTAATACGACCATGTGGTCATAAACTAAGTATCCGAAAAGAGCGAACACCAAGAGTATTTATAAAATACTAGACAGACCATATTTCCCTTAACTACAATGCGAACAATGTCGAATAACTAACATTATTGTGTATTAACACACTTATAGTCCTAACAGATTATTACAAATCCAGAAGTATAGAGTATCTCGAGTTATTAGCAGTGATGTTATGAACGAACGAAGTCAACTTTTGAATTCAATGATGTACCAGAAGTCACAAATTTGATAATGTGTAAATGGTCTTGATGTTTCACAATGATACTATCCACAATGTCTTAACTGAACTCCAAGTAATTTCAAAAACAATTAGCCTTAAATTGTATGGGTACTTCATAATTCCAATTAATAACTGAAATGAATAAACCTCAAATAAAAATTCAACACAACTAGATATGATCCTCCAGTTTGAATGTTTGGGATATAAATACGTATTTTACCTCATCATACAAGATAACAATATACATGTTCAGAAAAGTTAAAATCCAGAATTATCATCATACGTTTATGTCCATCACGAAATAATAAACCTTCTCATAAATAACGGATTTTGAGGCATTTACCCTTGATATGTTTCCGTCACCTAAAGTAGAATAGTATTGATACGTGCGCCCTTCTTTCTTTATCATGGAAGTTGTGAATCAATTTCCTATTTGTGAGGATCAATTTTGATTTTCAAAACCTGATTGTGATTAACATATACTAAATCAGGCATTATTTCCAAACGGAAGGAAATACTGTTCTTGTCGCAAAATCTTGTCATCGGTTAATCACCGGGAACATAGAAAAAGCAAACTTAATCTTATCAGGGACTCACAAGACAGTCAAAGGCATATTTAGCGACGTTGTATCGTCTCCTCATAGTGAGAATGTACAAGGAAACAATCTCAGCATTCTTTTCAGAGGTGAATGTCCTTCACAGGCTGACGACAATGAAGTTCGCTTTGAGTACCTCTAAATATTGTTTTGCAAGTTCTAACAGAATAATACTTGGATAGAGTGGAATATAACGGCTTAAGATCTCACATTACCATTCATATGGAAAAATGAAAAGCAGTCAAAACAGAACTTAACATGGACAATAATTGAGTTTCGTTGGCCATGATTGGTTCCTAATGAGTGCAAAATAATCTTTTGGAGATTCAATCGAGTTCTTACTGACAACAATACAGACGCTATTTTAGTAGCGGATTTCTATCTCTTTATGGATTTGAATTTGAAAAATTAATTGCTGAAATTAGTACCTGAGACTTTAATCCTTAACCGATAACACGCGATTCAACCAACTTTAAATCCAGTAAATATTTCGGCTGTTATGGCTTTCACTAAAGAGAAAATTCCATTAAAGATATGCCTATACAAATAAATACAGGTTTTATCATAAGCATTCAGAAGTTCTTTACATTTTTATATTATGATGTTTTCATGCGTTTACTTCAGAACCTGAATCTACACGCGAGTACTTAAATTAATTAGGTTTGTCAGCCTTTGCTGCTGTCGAAAATTGGAGCTCCAGTGGGTTCACAGCCGCTTTTGAAACCTTTAATATATATAATCAATAAAAGTCGAGATATAGATGGTAATACATTTAAGTACAAGCTAATAATGCAATGAAGAACCAGAATCGTGAAATAATATAATAAGACTCGACAAATGACATTTTAAACCACAGCAACACACGAGAAAAGAAGCACATATAACGCTATTTGTCTTTGTTTGATGCCTTCTTTCACTGATATTATCAAGTGAACACAACTATTTCAATTTGTAAATTTTCAGATATCTAATAGATTATACCCGCTGGTAGAGTTATATTCTCATACAATGACAATGGTATTTATATTACTCGATTTTAAATTTAATTTAATCTCATCAAATACAACGTACATATGTATGCCAATCCTCATTATGTTTTTGTGTGTTTGCGTGGATAATCATACATATATTATTTTCTACCTGTCATAAATAATATTAATTAACTTAGAATGGTTCTTGCTACATTGTAAAGTTTAGATCCAGACATTCATTATTATGTGTGTAGTCAACGTTAAAGGATCAATCAATCATTGCCATTTTGTCACAGAATTAGGCAAAACATAACTTGGTTTTGCCTTAGAACTATTAGACTTTATTGTAAATGCGTACAACGTTAGCTAGGGTGAATAAGTGTTTTTCAAGGTAAGCGACTGTACTAACATGTATCTCGCCGGAAATTACTTACGACGAGGGACATTAAAAAAACATGATATGCAAGGGTATTTTACCCTGAATATTACTCACTCTCCAATGGATTTAAGGGAGATCAATTTCTAACCGAGACACTGGTCGTTTTCGATCTTGTCAAGGAGTGTACGCTCTTCATTGCGTTCTCCAACCATAGAGGTACGTGTTAAATTAATATTTTATTTAATATGCGAGGCTTATTCAGTTTGTAATATCATATCGTGCAATGATGCATTTATTACAACGGCGAATTTAAACGCTGTGAACTTTGAATTACAAGTTGCTATTAGAGTTTAATGTATTAGCATATATCTAGACATTTTTCAGACCCCATTATTAGGACCAGTTTGGTTTTATTGTCGTTGACTATGACTAGAGCTGACTAGAGCTGACTAGAGCTGTCTGGAGTTTCCAGAGTAATTAGGGCAGCGTGCTGTCGATACCTATGTTTGTATGTACGTATGTCTGTACATTTGCTGGAGCCGTATCTAATTCAAGGGTGCTGTATGTTGTATGTACTTGTGTATACGTATGACTGTACATGTGGTGAATCCGTGAATGGTGCGAGCGGCCGATACAAGTCTGGGCCAACCCAAGGACTTGGTGAAACTGCGGTTTATCATATTTTGAATCGTACGACTATATAAGGGCCACTAAGCATATGTTTAGTCCAATTGTTGTTTCAATTGGGTACATTTGTATGTTTATTAGATTATTCTGAATATTAGTTGTATTCCAAGAGATTATGTGAATCTCTTTTTACAGTGCATACCATTATTTGAAACACATTTGTATACCTTATTATTATTTGGATCTTAATCGTACTATATACGTGAGATTATGTGAATCTCTCTTACAGTGTATACTATTATTTTGAAACATATCTGCAGTCGATGAGGTTTATTGGATCTGTATTTCATATTGAATTTATATTTTTGGTTTATTTTCAGTGTGTGAATGCTTGTGTAGAATGTGTTGGCCAATCGTATGTTGAGAGCGTGAGAGAATCATTGTATTTATAAACCATATATTTTTCTTTATTAATTTATTTTGATAAATTTCCATCTTTTACCCATTGTGTTTTTTTTAATGATCAGTACTGACATGTAGACTATAATGTATGAAATTGACGACATACATATGCGTATCAAACTATATTGTTGCATACCACATATTTCTATCTAGTGATTTTCTACTCATTTGAAATACAATGATAGAACGAGTGATACTAACATTGTCAGTCATGTTCCCAGTACCATTAACAAGTTTCGTACTTCAAGTCGAACTTGTAATATTATTCACCCCTAGTACAATAACACTTTCCAGACAAAAAGCGCCTGACGTCCACACAAAACTTTGTCTTATTATTTTCATGTAATTAGACCCCATGATATGATCAGCTATGTCTACTTGCGTAGCATCGTGTGAAGTTCATCATTAATGTAATCACTTACCTTAAACTGAAATGAATACCAGATTCAGCGTATTATTGCACGGTTTGTATAATACACATTAGTACGTATAACAATTAAATTGTTTCGTGTATTATTCTTAGGATAATTAATCTATATACTATTTAGTAACACGTCATTTTCTTCGCTCACGCAGCATCAAGCAATTCTTTTTAAAACATTGTTTTCTTCGAATTGCCACAGTACTAAATACGTTGTATAGCGTTTCGTATGTAGATAGCTCCACCTCGTTTATATACACATAACACTTATTTCGCTTTATGTCTACCAATTGTTGTACGACTTTCTCTCCTTAAAGTATTGATCTCATTATCCTACATATCTCTTCTAAGAATTTAGGAAGATAACCTCTAGTAATAATACTCGTTTAATTTGGATACGATTCTCACCGATTTGCGGAAATTAACGCTTTATACATCATTTACTTCATTCATTATTATTTGTGTATACAAATTTTAATTTTCAAACAATTATTGCATTTTTTAATAATCAGAACAGAAATGTAGGCGAGACTGAACAAAGCGACGACATACTGGTTGCCATATAGTGAGTTTATCCACATTTTAGATATTCGGATACAACGATTGTGTTGCTAATGTTGTCATTCCTTTTCTACATTAACAGATTAACACGTGCCGAACATTTTGTCGAATTAGTAATGCAATAGAGTTATGTGCGACTATAAAGATGGTTCACACTGAACAACTACATAAATCCTATTTTCCAGACAATCGTCGCCTGATACTTTACAAACTTCATCGTTTTGTTTTAATATAAGTATAACACATGTAATGATTGGCTACGTGTACTTACGTAACATCATGATGTATGTTCATCGTTAATGTAAACACTTACCAACTGAAAGGAAAGACAAAAAAGCAATTAATGTTGTATCATTATTCAAAATTACTATAACAACAGCAAGTTTCACATGTTGTAGCATTATTCATACGCACTATAACAAGTGTATGTTCCACATGATGCAGTAACTCAAGATCCTGTATCGCACCGACCAAAATTAAAATACATCATCGAAATGCTATTAGACAATATTACTATAATGGTAATACAACTTTGAATATACCAAGTCTGTGTCTCGTGTTGGTTTCCAAAAATGTCTCGTTCATGCTGATTTTACTCGGGAGCACTGAAATGTTTACTCAGATAACCTCTGCGCTATGTTAGTCATTTGCAATAACGTTTGCACATCATCAATGCACGACCAACCATATGTACATCAACACTTCCATCAGAGGAGTTAATTAGGATTTCCACTAAGGAACTAACACCCAACATAAGTTTTGTTCTTACGAAGACTTGTTAAGACTTTTATCCCTAACTGTATGATCATTTCGGACTTATTCACAAAAACGAAAGTTCATTCGTTACATTTGTATTCTAAGGGCATACAGTATTTTTAGAATTGCAGAAAACACGTTACTTATTGTATATTACTTGAACTGCGTCCATCTAGTCATTATATGTATATATATGCAAGAAAAAGAAGTCGTGTTATATATGATAATAAAATGAAATACTCACTAATAATGTAACCAGAATCGTTAAATAATAATAATATCATCCGGAATTTAACATTTTATACCTTAGAGAGAAACAATAAATGGAACACATATAAAACAGTTTGGCGTCGTTTAATGGCTTTCTGATATTCTGAAGTGAACATAACGTTATCAATATGTGCATTTTTAAATATATATTAGATTTTTACTTGCTGGTAAGACAATATTACCAAACAGTGACAATGATATATACAATACTTGATTTTACTTTTATTCCTTATTGTTTGTGCATTCAAAGTTTGTTTCAAACAGTTATCACCCTTTTTAATAATCAGCACTGAAATGTAGTCTAGACTTTATAATATATTGTTGCATACGACGGGTTGGCAAGTATTAATTTTCTACTCACTTTAAATAATCTGATATAACGATTGTGGTACTAATGTAGTCACCCATTATCAACATTACTCGATTAACACGTTCGGAACCTTTTGTCGAATTTGTAATGGTATACTTTTAAGTACAACTATAAAGCTGGTTCACATTGAACTCCAAGAAAAATAGTATTTTCCAGACAAACGTCGACTTATGCTTCACAAACACAATTCACATATTCACATATTTGTGCCAATGTACGTAGAACCCATGAAATGGTCGGCTACATTTACTTACGTAACATAATGATGTATGTTCATCGTTAATGTAAACACTTATCAGCGGAAAGGAAATTAAAAAATACAACTAATGTTGTATTATTTTTAAATGTACTATAACGACAGCAAATATCATATGTTGTATCATGTTATAACTCATGCTCCTGCATCACACCGACCGAAATCAAAATACATAAACGAGATGCTATTATACAATATGTCTATAATGGTAAGACAACTTTGAATATAACAACTTCTTGACGTGTGTTGGTTTCCAACATTAAAGTGCTCATGCTGATTTTACTCGGGAACACCTAAATCATTGAACTGAATAAGTCTGCGCTATATTTATAATTTGCTAGTATGAAGAAAGTTCTCACTTATGTATAAGGTTATATTGCATTAGTTCAGTAATCAACACAATATCGTAAGACATAAGCAGTACTGACTATCAATATATCAATATAAATGTGCCACAACAATCAATGTTTGGACCACGTTTACTTGTACCATATTAAACGATATTGTCATTTAAATGCATTTAGATGGAAATTGTTTTCAGCCGACACGTCATTATTAACGAATAGCGATTCCAAAATCCTAGCAGCTGACGCCTTGAAAGAGGTCTTACATAAACTCAGTAGGTGGTCAGATCAGTGATTAGATCGATATCTTTTCATAAGAAATATCACATACCACACCTAGGAATGACCAAATTATATATTTATTAGGAAAATCAATTATTATCAATAACTGGGGTTACTTATGGACGATATTAAAATCTAACAATTTTGTGTAAAAAAATGTACTTTGGTATGACATTTATAACATCGTGGGCTTTGATTTCTCCACTTACCACACATGCACACATGCAAACATTATAGAACATATTGAGAGATCGAACGCAAAACGTATTGTACCAGGAACATATATTTGTTTCAACAGGAGATTTTAGTTTTTCTTTTCAATTTATACATTCATAACAGCTTTCATACACACGTACATTCGTTTGCATTATAATTCAGTCTTAACGTAGAACAAAATCAAAAATTGTTACTCTCAAGGTAAATTAGGAAATATAAGCATCTGCTACACTGTAGATCTTTAAAAACGATTGCATTAAACCATAGATTTACATGAAAAGTTAAAATAAATGCGATAAACACTTTATTTCAAATGCAATGTTGTTACTACATCACACAAGAAAACAAAATACAAGTTCAGAAACATTAAGACACAGTTTCAGATCCAGGATGATCATCATACGTTTATTTGCATCACGAGCAGCAGGGGGGGGGGCGAATCGGACATTTTGTCCAATCGTTATTTTGCTTAATTATTACTTTCTGCACTCAACGATCTAGTGTCGTCAGCGCCTGGTAAAAAAAAAACGACGTCGGTCCATTCTACACGATGGTGACGTCATTTGGTTTAATTAACACCTTCTGCGCGCCGATCCCCAGCGTCGTCAGCGTCCGGTAAGCACATCGACGACCGCGTCGATGTCATCGCCCCCCCTGCTGCTAAGAAGTTATTTACAATGATCTTACAAACAGAGTGATCACTAACTCCTCCTCCTGTAGATCAATTAGGTTATTTGACTGATCGGTGAGTTTAAAATTAATTCTCGTTAAAAACCGATCATGGCATCGCATATAGACCGGATTAATCGGATTCTCAACGATTAAAAATCCCGGAGGGGCTGTTGGTGAAAATGAATAAAGGATATATCCCTGTTGAGCTTGATTTGATTGATTGGTATCTACCTGGTAACTCCCTTCGATAACATCACACACTAGATTGATTGCTATCACCGATGCGATATTTACGTTGTATGGAGCAATATGCATACCATCATCCCCGTTATCGTGTCTGAGGATATAAGTTGATGGACTGAGAAAATCATTAAGAGACTTTCTTAGTTCTGGCGCGTTGTATCCTGGAAACTTGAAATCGGGTAAATCGGCTTCTGTGATATTATACCCGGTTAGGAATTTTTGTTTATTATCATCGCTGCTATCGGATATTGTCTTAACGATTCGCTCATTAATATATTCCATGTCTGATATAAGTTGATTTAACACCTCAACGTGTTTTCGTGCTTTTGTTTTCCGTAGCTGTTCTAGTTGTGATTGGTAATTACGATTAATCTCGGCAAACGCACCAGTGATATCATCTAAACGAACTGTGACCTTGGCTGACAATTCAGGAGTTTTCTTATACGGAAAAAACCATTGCATGGTATTCCTGTCTTGAAATATAAACTCGCTGGGTAATAACGTGTTTCTTATAATAGACAAATCATTCAGATAACTGGGATTAATCTCATGATACGATTGCACATTTGTGTGCAAATCCGCGGGTGGATTCTTAGGCCATCCTAGTATGGTTCTTATTGAACTGTTATAAATATCAACCATATACCCCGGTGTGCTTATTTCAATCGTCGATGATAACGTCGGTTCATGAACCGTAATAGCGATTTTTGATTCCTTTCCTGTGATCGATTTTATTCTGCGTTGAAATTCTTTATTGATTTGCTCTATTTGGTATGACCCAGTTGGTATTGTAACCTCCTCCCAGTCTGGGGTCCCATCGGGTTTATTTTTCCGTGCAAAAACCAGCGAGTTATTAGGTTGTTGTCCGTTAAATGCGTCCGCTCGAATATTAGGCCAACTGTGATATACTCGCAATTTTGCCAGCGCTATTTCCTTCACTGGAACCGGCGACGGGAAGTTCACACTGAATTCGGGTTTCGTTGACGTTATCGATATCATATTTGTTTGTACCGGAGTGGTGTTCTCCGCGATCCGTTGAAGCAACTGAAACCCTTCGGGGTTCAGCGACATTATTATTATTCGTTGTCTTTAGTATCTAATTTCAGCAACCAGGTGGTTCCGGCTTCCAGTTGAAAATCCTCGATTTTTGACATCGCGGAGCTATACAACTGGACCATCGTGGAGAATTCAACATCGGATACGAACAAATTATCAATTGACAACGAGATCAACCCGGATAATTTCGAGTACGCGTCGGATACTATTTGATGTTTTACTGTATACTCGTTGAGTTTTTTCTGAAAACACGATGATATCTTCCTAGTGATTGCGTTGGCGACTCCAGCAACTGTTGTCATCGCGGAGACAGCGATTGGAACAGCGATCGGGGCTATCGTGGTCACCGTGGATAAAATAACACCGGTACCGGCCACTATACCCGACACCGAGTACACGACCGCGTCGATGGCGGTTATTTTTCGGCGGTATTTTTTTATTTTTGCACGGTATTGTTCGGAAAGCGTTTTCAAGTTCGCGGAGAATTCTTTTGCGGTATCGAATCGATATTGATGTGACGTCGGTGATACCTCTGATTCAATTTCCTTGGTGGTCATTTTTATTTTAAAAGAACTAGTGTTTTTAATTACTTAGATTCGCTACAAATTCCACATACCATGTAATGTTTGCCCCGGCTAGATTTCTATCAACGGCATAAATTGTAAACTTTTCAGTTGCGTTCTTGTCTATAATTGTTGATATTGTATTGTTAAACCCGGATGAACTCAACGATAATATATTAAACTGCATCATTGAAATCAGTGTCAATCGATAAATGCCCTTAACAGTTGCGGTGATATTTACTGTATTCTGTGTAGGAGTCCAATCGAATGATCCATGCCGAATTGTGTATACTGTGTTGATGATGTTCTCATGAGGGATTTTTATTTTTTCAAATTGCTCTGCTACTCTCGGTAGCCCGTCTTTAATCGCTTCAACATCAGTTCTGATTATTCCTACTTCCTGCCAATGCGCGTCTATATTATTCTTGTTCGCTGCAACATTAGTTTTGATTGTTTCTATTTCCCGTGTATTCTCGGTCATACTTTTTTTGTTTGCTGCAACATCAAGTTTGATTGTTCCTATTTCATATGTATGCACGTCTATACCTTTTTTGTTCGCTGCAACATCAGTTTTGATTAATCCTATTCCCCGCCAATACGCGTCTACATTTTTTTTGTTCGCTTCGACATCAGTTTTGATTGTTCCTATTTCCTGTGTATGCGCGTCCACACCCTTTTTGTTCGCTTCAATATCAGTTTTGATTGTTCCTATTTCCTGTGTATGCGCGTCCATATTATTTATGATCGTTGTAACATCAGTTTTGATTGTTTCTATTTTCCGTCCATGCGAGTCTACATTATTTATGATCGTTGCAACATTAGCGCCGATTATTTCTATTTCCCGTTCATGCGCGTCTACACTCCTTTTGTTTGTTGCAACATCAGTTTTGATTGTTTTTATTTCCTGTCCATACGCAGTGATATCATTTATAGTTATTGTAATCTCATCCGGCTTGGTATTTTTTTTACCAAAGAATTTATCAAAGTTGTCATCAATCCTGTTAACATTTTTTCGCAACGGGGGTAAATTGGCCGACATCTCCATAAGATCCGAAATAGCATTTTTTATTATTACAAGATTTGGTTCGTCTGCCGTCGGGGGTCCCCGAAAAAAACTATTGACAATGTCTCGCATTTCGCTGACGTGCGTTATCATCGACCTGAACTGTTCTCCATGAAAGTTAAATTCACCACGTAAACCCTTTAACGAATTTGACATGGTTATATAATTGTCGCCAAGTGTACTTATTTTTCCATTTATTGTCAAGATGGATTCACCCGGTTTGAGTCGTCCGTCGCCGGTATACAACGCGATAGTGTCCTCGGCGGCATCACGCTGTCGTATTAAAACGTCATTCAGCGACACATTACTGGATTTCAATTTACCCTGGCGGTCTTGAAATACAACTATTTCATCTGGGTCAACACTGGTTAAGTTCAACGTATCAGCGATTTCATCCTCAATTAGTTTTTTTATGTCATCGGTGGCGGGCGTTTCCGTGGGCTTTTTCAGCGCCGAAACCGGTCGTCCCCAGATATCAATCATCGTTATTGTAAAATAAACCAGCGTTTCTAATTAACCCGCCGGGCCTCTACGACCCCACTAGTATATTCGTTTACAACCATATGAGGTGGTTTTCGCGATGATGAAATCTCCGCAAGTACGTTCAATACCTCACGGCCACATATCGGCGGGTCACTCAATTGCTGTGTTGGCAGCGTGGAATAAAAAACCCGGGCTGAACACGCCCGGGCTGAACACGCCCGGATATACCGCATAAACTCTTTCGGCGGAGCTAACCCGTATGAATCAAAATAGACGATCGCACGCGGATCAATCGCGTATGCAACCCAATGAGTTCCCGCTCCGGAGGACCCATCGAGGTTAATTATACCGGTTTCAATATTCCTTGGTTTTGTCGGTAATTGATCCCTCATAAAAACACCTCTGAAGTTTTTTATCGCTAACGCGTTTGCGGCGTCTATTAAATCAAAATTAGACATTGGAGTTAATAAACGGTTCCCGGTAGTCTTAGACCCTTTCCCGAGTACCATGAATACGGGGTTCCCGGTAGTCTTAGACCCTTTCCGGCCACGGGTCGTTTTTTTTTGTAGCCTTTCCCGGTTGCCTTCTTCAATGCCATCCCCGCCGCGGTACCAACGGCTCCTAACGCCGCCGCCTTAGCCACTGCTGGTGCGGCCGCGGCAATCAATGCCGGAATCGCAGCTAACAGCGGAAATATCCCACCGGTCTTTTCCATGTTTTTAATTGCTGCGGCTGAAAAATCTATTTGAACACCCTTTTTATTCTTCATCGCATCATTGAAATGTTTTATTTGACGCGCCGTCAACGATATCTTATGATTACCACCCGCCATCTGTGACGGCTTCAGCGTTATTGTGATCCCGCATTGTTTAGCCGACTTTGATCGTAATTTCTTGACTTGACCATCAGTCAACTCTACATTGACGACACTATACGACATTTTATTGTAAACGCGTTTTGTGCTTTCAATTACATGTTTTCCACTGGCGCATCAACGATTCTCATTCGTCCACCAACACCTTCTAGCAGCATTGATTTATCGCTGAGAATGACAGCGACCGCTCTGTAATTAACACCAGCTGGGGCTATACGAGCTCGGAAGTGTATATCAACGACGGATTGTCTCGTTAAATCAAGATGTTCCAACGAAAAGTAATAAATCGGATACAGGTTTTTAAAATCAAGTTGTGATATTTGCAAACCAGTGTCGACGTTTTGATCACGACCCATATATGACAGCAATCGATGATACACACGTGCGACATGGTTGTCACCGTAATTAAGCTGTATATCCTCGGATGGTTCCTGTTGTCCGTTTATTCTCAGCGAAACCTCCATGACTCCTAATCGATCAAATATCATATGGCTGCGTTCTTGATTACCCAATCGTTCCCTATTCTGTAGCGCTATGAATATATGACGCGGGGCTGAAACACCCTGTTTTGATGCTAGGTGCCATGTAAACGTATCGGCGACGTTATCCTCTTTAGCATCAGTTGTTACCGCTAGCCAACTCAACAACGATTTCCCTCCCTGTTCCATAAATGCTAACAATCGTGCTTCCGTGGTAACTGATGGAGTCAGCACCGGCATCCACAATGCCATTTTAGTTAAAATGACTTTACCGGCAGCGACGCCAGCAGCATGCCATATTGCATTGTTATCATCGCCCCTTCGCGTCAGCGCGATTGTATGCTTAGCCCCATAGACAACTTTTCTAACATTTCTGCAGAATCCAAATATGTGATGGAGTGGAATCGCGCATGAAAACTTTCGGCGTGGTCCTTGCAACATTCCTATTCGTGTTGCAAACCCTAGATTAAAATTATCGTTAGTACTTTTTATGATATTGAACTCAGCACCCGGTCTTGTTCTGCGGTCTGGGTTGGCTGCTTCAGCTTGATTAGGAACTGAAGTATCTCTTTCCACCAGCACGTTAATGTACTGAATATGATCAGCGTTATCGGTGGAGTCCTTTGCGAACATTATAGATGGGCCCGCCGATCTTGTATAATCATCCGAGTATCTCGCCAACCCAATTATCGTCGTTGCAACATCAACCTCGCGTTCTATTGATTCAATTTCTCGCCCGTCAATAAGATATCTGGCGCTCTCAAATAACGCCATGATACCGTTGTTGACGAAGCCAACTCGAACACGATGGTCATCTGCGTATGGTGCATTATCGGCGGCATTTGTCACGAGTTCTCCCTCGATTTCGATAAACGCTTCACACGGCAAAAAATATTTACTGGTATCTTGGACTTGAAGTTCAATTCGCGATCGTAGGTCAGGTTGCGCTGCATAATAAGAATAATATTGATAATCACGGACAGAATCATCCCTGCGTACTGGGGCGTCCATATCAAACGCGGGATCAGCGGTACGCGCAAACATTCTATTATTTATCATGTTGATGTTTTCAATTGCGATTTTTTCGTCGTAAATTCTTTGAATTTAAACCACTCCCCGCTATCGCGTTCATGAGCGCGTTGGTTGCCGCATCGGCGGATGGCGAAGTCGTCGCCAACGACTCTAATTTTTCTTCCACGGCGTTATTTATTACTTTACTGACATTTGCAGGCATCACTGTCGTTGATGGCATTACCGGTGGTTTCTGTTTTTTTCTCCTGAATTTCACCAATGACATTAGTTTGTCCCGCGCGGCTGAAAACGCCCTTCCGGCAACATCTCCAATGGCACTAATACCCTTATCACGAATAACATCAATAGCCTTCATTCCTAATTGTTTGGCTAACGGCGCTACTTTTGGAGCCATTCTTGTAAATAACCCCGCAATGGTGCTACCGAGACCATCTCCATAGTACGCGCGGTAAACAGGCAATCGCGAGTTTACCACGTAGACGAGTACTGGTTTATCATGGTTGTAGTGTATGATCATCCTTATTAAAAACACCAGTTTTCCAATTAATCATCCACGAGTTCGTCTATGAGCGTTCGATATGCATTAATGTCCATAATACCGCCTGCAAATAACCGCTTGCAAATATCAGCGGCCTCATTGATTATTTCCGTAGAGTTATTTCCGGCTCGTTTTCCTCCAATTAGTACTTCCAGCCGTGATATATCACTGAGAACACTATTAGGGCAGGTAACGCCGTAGGATTCTTTACCAACAGGGTATCCTTTTCCTTTTTTTGGTGTTCTACTCTTAACTTTCTCGAGGAATTTATCGTAATCGGGATCACCACGATGTGGTAATGCTTCTCTATGTTTACTCGCTAAATACACTATTCTTGCCCAGTTCTCCGTCGAGGTTATTTTTTTCTTGTAACCTTCATTGATATACTCATCTCGAATGCTCTTAGTTGATGTTGTAGCAACAAAATTAACTAATTCTTCATCGTCGTCGATGTCTCTAATTTGATCTATTGCGGACTTTTTAAGAACATTACGGGGTATATTTCCCTCTTTCTTTTTTTCTTTCGATGTTTCTTCGGGTGTTTCTTCGGGTATTTCTTCTTCTGGTTCTTTCGCAGTAGCACCTAATTCTTCCTCGTCGGCCATTGTAACATAAGGTTCTTGTGGTTCGGTTATAGCGAGTGGTGGTGGCCTCCGTGTTGTAGCAGCCGCTATTTTTGCAGGGAGTGTTTCTAAAGACCTTTTTGTTTGTTTTGTCTCTGCCGCTATCTTTTCAAGCGCACCAAGAACGGGTACAGTTGCCGCTGTAACATCCTTAGTCGCTTTAGTTACCGGGGCAAAGAGTTGTTCGCTTCCAACAGTAAAATCGGTTTGCATTTGTTGTCGCGTTTGAAGTTTCTCTCTCACCCTGTCTCGTAACGGTATAAACTTTTTAAGCGCTGCTAGCCGCTCTCTGGCTAGCCGAGTAGTAAGTGATTCACCTACCATTATTGTAAATTGATCCGCAATTTTCTAATTTTCCGCCGAGTGTACCATCGGGGGCTCCACGGAGTTTTCGTCTATAATCCTTCTAATGTTTTTGATCTTACTAGAAATCTCCCGGCGTCGTTCATAAACACGTCCGAGTTTTTTTCGTATTATTTCAACGGCAGTGAATAGTCCAATGAATGCATTTGCGTCATTGTGGTACAGGTTCTCATTAATCGTATGTTGTAATCGTTTTATAAAAAAGTACTCGCGGGCCAGGGTAAAACGCCCCCGTTTCGACTGTTCGTTAATAATCTCATAATCGGATAATATTTTTTCACTGTCGAGACCATCAGATAATTCAATTCCTTGATTTTTTAATTTTGAAATCTCAGTTAATATATTATTGATGTCTTCGATATTCATTATTCTTATAAAACATCTTATTTCTAATATCAAAAATTTTAATAAAATTTAAGTTAAAATTTAATAAAATTATTGGGGGTCATTTTTGACCCCGTTTTTTGTATGGACAGTACAATGCCGTAAATCTCCACTCGAGTGTTGTGGCGGATTACAGGCATACATGGACAGTACAATGCCGTAAATCTCCACTCGAGTGTTGTGGCAGATTACAGGCATACATGGACAGTACAATGCCGTAAATCTCCACTCGAGTGTTGTGGCAGATTACAAGCATATACATATACTTAATTAAGGACATTCACATCTTGGAACCCCAAAGCATACATCTCCGGGAGGGAGGCCTAGGGTGACAAACGTCATCGTAGACCGCCCAGAAGATATGCTTGGGGGACATCACTACATGTACTTAATTAAGGATGAAATGATTGATGGATGATGGGACGGCACAAGACAGCACAAACATAAAACGGCGGGGCGGAACTCTACGGCCAATTCAACCAATCAAGATGGCTTGCAGATTACACAGTCTGTTATTTTGATTAAATTAACCCGGTTGCATGATTGTGAACAAAAGACAACCACACGCCCGGGTCAAGAGCGTGGGTTAGTTTTGATTAGTTGAATTGGCTTTCGAAAGCCCCAGGCTTATAACGAGTCATCTTGTATATAAAGTGACTAATACAGCGGCGTCAGTCACAAGGTGTGTGTTAATTTGAATTCCCTTGAATCGTTAAACCCTTAAATACTTATTAATGGTGTTTCACGGCATTTAAATGAAACCAAATATTTGAATAAAACATTAAAAAAAAGAATACAGCTGTTAGATAATAGCGTGTATTTCATTAGTTTTCATCGTAAAATGATTAATTAATCGCAACATTAATTGGACTTCAAGGGACATAACTCTTGTCATGCGACGCTATCACAAAACGAGTTATCTCCCTTTGATGTTATATATGAAAATCGAATTCTATGACCCGTCTTTTTTGAGATCGCTGTTTGATATATTCGTTCTGCAACAAATTGTATTGAGGCGATACAAATGTCAAAATATTTTCCTGCCTCATTCATGGAGTGAAATATTTTTTCCTCGTAAGTTGTTGTATCAAATGACTTTACGGGTTTTGCTTTCTTTGAGTATTTACCAGTTTGGCCTTTTTTACTATTTTCACTCTGAGAGATGGCTTGCAGATTACACAGTCTGTTATTTTGATAATTAGAATCAATGTGATCAATAACGAGACTATCTTTGATCAATCCGTGGAAACATTCATAGATGATTCTGTGACAGAGATATTTTTTCCCTCCAGCAGTAAACATTAAATACCCGTGATTGTTTTTCCATCCAACCGGCTTCTTCAGTCTGCGGTTTCTAACAATACCGTCGCGAGATGCCTCGTAATTGACGAGCAGGGGGTGCGGCTGAAATTCTTGGTCCATTTGTATAATAATACTACTTGTCTAATTTATTATTTGGTTTAATTATGAATCTTTCAACGTAGTCTTGGGGGGTTTTGATGACGGAGTCAGCGGTGGGGTCAATGACGGCGTTTTTAATTCGTTTGTCATAATAGCGTTTTAGTTCCCTGTATCGCTTTCCGCCACAATTAATACACAACTGGGATTTTCCTCTTACACCGACGTGGCAAACCAAGCACGGTAGGGGGCCAAGAGAACCATTACGAACGCTTTGTAAATGATATCCGCAGAATTCACCTCTACATGATTTATTGCACGGGGTTGTCGACCCAATCATCAACCATTTGCAGTGATTCATTATACTATATTCTTTCATTTAAATACTTGTTTTAATTATATGGATGAGTTTGAGAGATTAGCAGTAATTAAGCCCTGGAAAAATATTAAGTTCAATCTCGATAGAGTCCTCAAGGACACACCAAAAGCGTTAATAAACGATAAAACCCTGTTGAATAAAATACGCGATTGTATGAATGAATTCAAACGTGATGGTGCATCTCATAGTTGGTCAACATTTCGAATTGATGGTGTTGTTGATGCTACCATGAACGACAACCGCGCAGCAATGATAATATCACAACTTGACGGTAAAAGGTATTTCTTCAGAGTAAAATTCATTGTCCGGGTGGAATCAGGCGATTGGATCATACGTGATAAATTTGAACCAGTTTTCAGCGACAAGAAAACAGTCACTGTCAGCCGCGACTCCAAGCCGGGGTTGTTAACCGGAATTGACAGACCATACTATGAACGAGCGTATCCTGAAACAGCAGTTGTTTATGGAATATACCCGTTAAATAAGAAACCTGATATCGGAAAACTGAAACCGATGAAACAGTCAACGGGGATAAATTGTGTAGCAGAACGAATAATAGAGCATTTTACAAATGCATGTCGAGGAAACAAATTGACTGATTTACGACGTAGCAAAATCAACCAGTGGGAACTAACCGTAAAAGAGCGTGGAGCAACCATCAGCGACATAGCGAGATTAGAAACGTCGTTGAGATTTCCAATAACCGTTACAACGATAACCGGTGAAGTATTATACGAATCGAAGTATAAATCGAAGGGAGCCCCAATCAAAATTATTGATCATAACGAACACGCATGGACGCCCGCGATCACAATATTTCCACGGGATAGAACAGTAAAGTATATACCCGAAGAATTTTTAGGAGAACAATTCTCCAGGGATGGTTTTCTCGCGGAGAGGAAACTATTTGATGCTATTGCCTACTTGTGTAAAAACGACCCTGTATCAGTGTGGTTACTTCGCAGCGCTGAAAACGATGTGGATACCTTTGATCAGTTTGTAAGACCAAACGGCGAATTATATCGCACTGAAGCATTTCACAACAGGATGAAAAAAACCGCCATAGAATTTGAGGAGCATGATGAACAACTGCTAACAAATTGTTTTACGATTCCATCGGTTGTAGCTCATGTTGCAGCAAGGAAAAATGCGTGGAGACCAACGCGCAAGGAATTTCTGCCGGATGTACAATCCAGTTGTTTGGAGTATTATCACGGTGGATTATGGAACACTGAATACAACCGCGACGCTATGATCTCGGTTGATATGGTTGCCTGTTATCCAGCGAGTTTTCTCGGGTATGGATCCGCCGCCGAGTACTTTAGACGATTTGGACACCCCAGTCATGAAATGACTCGTGTTGCTATTAATGGACCACTGCCTGATTTTGATTTAACCGGATTCGCTCGCATAGTATCATTTGAATTCGCAGCAGGACTTCATCGCTGTTGTTATATTTGGATCGGTAGACACATGGCTGAAAAGAAGTGGCTGCCAATAGCGCTGCTACGGTATATGATTGATTGTAGCATGCTAGTTTCGTTGATTGTCAGTGACGCGATTATATCATACCGGGCACAGACTGAAGTCTGGTTACCAGAACCGGAGCGTCTAGATAGCATAATTGACGAGTCCAGAAAAAACATTGATGCCGACGAGGAATATATCATCGAATGGTCCAGGAGGATATTTAACCAACGAAACCGCGAGGCAAAAGATCTCGGTAGAAGAATAATCGGTAAGTTCACACAAGGTGGAAAAAACTGCGACTACAAACGATATTGCTCACGGCTGATTATAGATGACGCAGAATATGATTTCGTAATCAAGGACGCAGTGGCAAAAAATAGATACGTGAACTGCAAAACAGCTTTCTTGTCCAATGGAACGAGGTTGGGTACAGATGTTACCTACAGCGATGGAGACAGCCCGGCGTATCCACATTTGAGGGCGTCTATGCTGGGTTACGCCGCTATTAATTTATTCTCGATGATAAATAGATTCCCCGATACCGCGGTTAGAGTAGCCGTTGATTCGTTTTATGTTGACGTAGCGTATAAGGGAAACGTAGCCGAGTTTACTAGTCCGGACGAGAGTTGGGGTACATGGAGAATTAAAAATGAAATACGACGCGATTATTCCCCGTCAGCAGATGTCACCGTTGAAAACAACTACTTACGCGGTGATAAATTGTCAGAATGGTCTAATGCACCATCGTGTTCTGATCCAATTTGTAGACACAAAACAGTTTATTTAAGCGGCTGTGGCGGGTCAGGAAAGACGACTCGGGCAATTGAATTATTTCGAACGCGGGCAAGTATAATCGTGCTTACACCGACCCATAGACTAGCGCGAGAGATAAAACAACGAAATGTTGACGCCGTTACTTATCACAGCTTTTTTCGATACAGCGGCGGTGAGTGGACTCCTGATCGAATGGGTGAAAAATTTATTCCTGAGGTTATCATCTGGGACGAAATATGTACTGTTTCGTTAGATACTTTACAAATGTTTCTTGAGTGGCTGCTGCGCGCGAATACAGCGGTGATCATGTGTGGCGACCATGGCCAACCACCACCATTTGTCGGCGAGGGTCCACATGAGTGGTTGAGCGGGTTCGTAGACTATTATGAAGAAACCGATACTGATTACCGAGCACTTGATGAACAACTGCGCGAGGTTAAAAAACTAATCAGATTACAGCCGGATAGAGTTCAGTGTGAAATAATCCGCGAGGTGATTCCGGAAACGCCGTTGAATGAATTCTGGGAAACATGGAGACCAAACGATTTGATTGTAGCGAGTAGAAAGATAGTCAGAGACACACTTCAGCGGAAGTTGTTTACGTTGCATAAGGAAAAGTTTCCAACGCGTCCAGTGCCGTTATGTTATAGACCCGCGGACACACGGCGGCAGAACATTGAAGTTGAAATTCCAGCCCCGACAGCGTCGGGGACAAAAAAACAAATTCTCGTGCTGAATGATATTGTGCTCGTTGATATCAGCGTCGTCGAGGACGCGCTACGTGCTGATAAATCCCCGTGGACGCTAGGATACGCAACAACAATACATTCCTCGCAGGGACTAACCATCACGGACACAATTGTTTGGATAGTTGATAATCGCATCGAATGGTCGAATCTAGTCTATCTTGCAGTGTCCAGAGTACGAAGGATAAATCAGCTTCGAAGAATTGTTATTGACGAAGCCATCGACGAAGCCGGCGACAAAGTCACCATCGATGCAAGCGTCATTGATAGAAAACTCTCGGGTTACCGCCAACAGGATAAAAAAAAAACAGCGGCGTTTTGATATTGATGCCGAATTAATAATCTCGCTACGACAACAACAGAATAATCACTGCGCGAGTTGCAATTGTATAATGAGTTGGCGTTATTCGGATAAAGACACTCGCCAATTTACCGTGGATAGGATCGATAACAGTCTCGGTCATGTCAAAAACAATGTGAGGTTGACCTGTCTTGAGTGCAATAGACGCAACGGCGCTAGTTAAGACCACGTGGGGGCAATTGAGTATCGTTAGGTATCACTTGTAGTTGCTCGCGTGTAAATCCGCGCTGAGGAGCAGTTGAATCCAGTCTATAGATCGGTGGTCTACCAGTTGATCGTGTTATCGTTGATATGTTATGTGTGGTAACACTCCAAATAGGATCAGTAGCTCTTTTTTTACCGCCTTCAAGCTCTCCTGGTTCATACAGATATCTGACAGTGACATCGCCGAGAATCGGCTTGGAAACGCTATCTATTTTTGATCTTCCGGGTATATACTCGTATTTAATCGCGTCGCTGGGCTTCATGTTGATTGCTCGGGTAATCTCGTTATTTAACGCTGCAATTACGCCTGGCAACCTTTTAACCCATTCACGAGATCGTTTTTCTTGGATGAATTCCTTCGCGTATTGATATCCAAATAACCGTTCAGCGAGAGTCCGATTGAATCGTTCAACAATTGCCTGATCACGATGTAGCGCAGTATGACCTCGTCGTATCGCGACGCTATGATGTTTCAGCGTTGATAAAACAGCGCCGCGAAATTCACTACCGGGATCAACTTGTAATAGATTTGGCCAGCGCAGAGGGCCTCTTCGATAAATTCTTTCAAACGCAGCGGCTACTTCAGTTGCCGACTTTGTTTTTAACGGCTCCGCTTGTTTGTATCGACTCGCAACATCAACTACGGTTAGCGCGTATTTGTAACCGTTGTCATGCGGCAAAAATAGTATATCAGCCTGATGAACTTCATTAGGTACGCTGACATCAAAGCGCGAGAAGTTGATTTGTTTAGGCGGTGGTAGATAGATTTGCCATATAGCCTGTTTGGATAACCAATTAGCCGCAGTGGTCTTTGTTACCTTTGCAGCGCTTGCAAGCTTACCAATTGCGGCCTTCCCCTTCCAGTATCCTCTCGGAGAATAATAGATGGATTTCATGTTGTTATTAATTACCAGCGCCCATCATTAATTTACCTTTCATAGCCGATTTTACCAACCATGAGGCCAATTTTTCTTTGACGGATTTATCAGGAATAGCATTTAATGCGTGAATTAATTTTACATCCGCGATATGACGCTGTTGCAGATCGCTACTTTTGTAAGCAACATCATGAGCATGACACGCCTTATCGATAGCGTTTATTGGATACTCACCGGGTTTGGGCTGATTTTGATCATCGAGTCTAATATCTAATCGTGTTCCGGGGCCACAGTAGTTATATCCTGGGAGGTGTTTTTCTCCTGGATACTTTGCCCACGGTGTTCCGGGGAGTTTTGCCAATTTGGCTGCGATGTCACCTCCTCGCTTTTTTTTAAAACATCTCCGGGTCTAATAGAAATAAATCTAAATTTCTTTGTACCGCATTGTACACACTTGCCAGTAAGCGCCGATCTGTTATTTCTTGTTGTAGCGGTTGTCATATCATTTGTGCCAGTACGTACTCTACACTTCACACAATATAGATCCATAATTTATGTATAGAGATATGAATATAATTGATTTTTCGGCGACTAAAACAAGAGAACCAGTTAAGCATGTTGCAGCGTTACCAAACTCGATCCGGATGATTATCATCGGACCATCTGGATCCGGCAAGACGCAATTGTTACTCAATTTAATAATGAGATGGATGAAGTGGGATAAGTTGTATTTGGTTGCTCCTAGCGTGGATGATCAACGATGCTACGAGGTGTTGAAAGATTTCAACGAGAATGCATCAGCGATCGCTAAAAAAAATGTTATTGAGTTTATTACGGATATCAATGATGCACCGGGTATTGATGATATTGATGGCGACGTTAACAATCTAGTCGTGTACGATGATGTTATGTTAGATAATCAAAAAAACCCAGCTAGGATATTTTCCAGAGGCAGGCATAAAAACACTGACGTGATATATGTCACTCAACGATACACTCAGATTCCAAAAGTAATTAGAGACAACTGTAATATTCTTGCTGTGTTCAACGGCGTTGATACACACACGCTACGAAATATTTGGCAGACATGGTGCGGCGGTGACATGGACTTTAATGTTTTTCGAAACTTTTTTAGTCATGCTCAGTCGACCCCACATGGATTCGTAACGATAAATTTACATGATCCTCGCACACGATATCGTATCGGACTTGACCAAATATTCGGTTAGTTGTAAATAATTTTCATTGTAAATAACTTCTTAGCAGCAGGGGGGGCGATGACATCGACGCGGTCGTCGATGTGCTTACCGGACGCTGACGACGCTGGGGATCGGCGCGCAGAAGGTGTTAATTAAACCAAATGACGTCACCATCGTGTAGGATGGACCGACGTCGTTTTTTTTTTACCAGGCGCTGACGACACTAGATCGTTGAGTGCAGAAAGTAATAATTAAGCAAAATAACGATTGGACAAAATGTCCGATTCGCCCCCCCTGCTGCTTCACGAGTAAACATTCTCATACATAACGGATTTTGAGGCATTTACCCTTGATATAATTTTCAATCACCTTAAGGATAATTTTAATAATACGTATTCCGTTCTTTCTTTATCATGGAAGTTGTCATTCAAGCCTTTATCTGTTATGATCGCATTTGATTTGCAAACACTGATTGTGATAAATAAATAAATAAATAATATATATATATATATATATATATATATATATATATATATATATATATATATATATATATATATATATATATATATATATATATATATATATATATATATATATATATATATATAGATAGATATATATATATATATATATTAAATCAGGCATTATTTCCAAACGGAAGAAAATACCGTACTGCTCTTGCCGCAAGATGCTGGCATCCGCCAATCACTGGGAACACAGAGATGACAACCTTCATCTTATCAGGGACACACAGCACAGTCAGAAACATATTAAGCGACGTTGCATCATCTCCTCATAGTGAGAATTTACAAAGAATACATTTCTAGCATTCTTTTTCAGATGTGAATGTCCTTCATAGGCTGACGACAATGTAGTTCACTTTCAGTACCTCTAAATATTGTTTTGCTAGTTCCAACATAATTATACCTGGATAGACTGGACTATAGTGGCTTAAGATTGCACAGTATTATTCATATGGAAAGATGAAAAGCGGTCCAAAATGAGCATAACATGGAAAATAATTGGGTTTTGCTGGCCAAGATAGGCTCGTTATGAATGTAAACGTTAGCGAAAATAATATTGTGAAGATTTGTTCGCGTTCTTACTGACAACAATGGAAATAATATTTTAGTAGTGGATTTTTATCTTTTTATAGCTTTTAATTTGAAAAACACATTACTGAAATTAGCAACTGACTTTAATCAGGAATTTATAACACAAGATCCAACCAACTTTAAATTCAGCTGATATGGCTTTCTCTAAAGAAAATATTGTAGTAAAGATATGTCTGTACTAATAAATATAGGTTGTATCACAATCATTCAGAAAAGTAAAGTTCTTGAATATTTTATATCCTAATGTTTTCTTTGGTTTGCTTCAGAACCTGAATCAAAATGTGAGTACTTCAATTAACTAGGTTTGTCAGCGTTTGCGGCTCTATAAAATGGATCTCCAGTGGGTTCGCAGCCGCTTTAGAAATCTTTAATATACGTAATTGAAATAAAAAGTCTAGATATGGATGGAAATGGAATTAAATACAAACTAATAATGCAATGAAAAACCAAAATCATGAAATAGTGTAATAACACTCGGCAATCTACAATTTAAGATACAGAGACAAACGAGAAAATGTAAATTTTGCGATATCTACTAGATTTAACCCTCTGGTAAATTTTTTGTCTCATACAATGACAATGGAATCTCTATCACTAGATTTAAATTTTGTTTAATCTCGCCAAGTATATAAGAAAATCTGTATTCCAATCATCATTATAACAATGTGTTATTACGTAGGACAATTATTCGGTATTCTCTTTAGTGACACGTCATTTTCTTCGCGCTCACAACTTCCAAGTAATTCTTCTCACCACGTTTTATTTTCTTCCCAAATTGTCACTGTCTTAAATACGTTCTTTATCTTCTCGTATGGAGATAGCTCCGCCTCGTTAATATACGCATAACAATTATTTTGCTTTATGTCTACCAATTTTTGTTCCACTTTCTCTCCTTAACGAATTTATATGATTATGCTAAATATCTCTTTCACGTAATTAGGAAGTAACCTTTAGCAATAGTACATGTTTAATTTGGGTAACTTTCTTAACGATTTGCTTTATGTGCGTTCCATAAGTTTCTCTTGCAGGATGGCGACAAGCCTTTTAATCTGTACCATGACGTATTATACTGACCAATATAGTTGTGAAATATATCTACCCATCTTCGATACTTAATTTCAGTCAAACATATGAACTTGAAAAGGGTCCGACTGAGCTGTCGCATTGGTAAACACGGTTCTTCGAATGAAGGAGTTATGGTAATCAGTAAAAGCGGAGAAGGAGGTTACCAATATAATCATGAATCGTCAACATGAGAAACATTGGAGAACCAACTGCAGGAACAAAAGGCTACCATCTCAACAACAACAACTCCCATGACACGAAAGGGAATAAACGTCATACAAATAAGTTACCACAATTAATGTAAAATAAGGGCTCATAAAGGTTGACAATTCCAATTAATGTCGAATTATTATCTGAATGATACAAAAATACATATGTTGTGGAGAGATGAAAAGGTGTATCAGAAAGCATGATGGAATAAAGCAGGTTCAGGTGAGGTACGCAATCCATTTAAAACGTTAGCTTGTCAATGGAGGCATATTTTGAAAATGTTTCATAGAAAGGTTATTAGACAGCAATTAAATATTCATGTTTATAGTATGAGGAATATGTGTTTAAGGACACTATCCTCTATTAGTGAATTTAGATAAATGATTATGGTTCAGCTATTAAAGATCTGTGCTGCAATTTTATCAAAAGTTCTTCTTTTGGCCGTCAAATCTCTGACCTTACGTTCCGTCAAATGACAAGGAACGTAAAAGAGGTAACTTACGATTCATCTTACATGAACTCATCATTAAACGGAGTAAACATTTCAGTAACTCAGTGAGTAATATATTATACCCGGGGAGCTTAATTTCCTGGACAATATACATCCCGTGTTTAAATCCTTTCACATTCGAGTAGTAGCCTAACAGTGAAATTTCAAGAAGACTAAGGGACATAGAGTTCTGAGAATAGCAGTCTTATTCAAATACAGAAAGTCCATCGTTGTTATTCTTGTGTCGCGAGCTGGTAAAAATCTAACGTTATATGTAGTTATAAGGTCCAAATATAAATGTTAATAGCATGTGTTAGGAACCATGTTGCCATTATCTACTAATTAGTTTAGCATGCCACTCCAAAAACAATAAAATAATTGAAACAATGGTTAATACGTTTTGCGACGAAAGCATATAAATCTCTGAGAGACCACATTCCATTGCAAAAATAATTTTGTTTTAGTGCTTAAGGCCAACATCTCTATGAATAGTTGAAATTATCATGTCGTTGCTGTTTGTGGAAAACAAGACAAGGAATGGGGCATTTAATAACATATATCACCTGGAGAAGAGAAAGAAAAACACATCGACAAGACAGATGAGTATGTATAAAAAGCAATATGCTTCGAAATCATAACATTACTGCATATGGTGGAACGAGGGTCGAATGTCGTTATTGTAATTGTTATTGAATGCATGATAAACAGAGTGAACGACGAGGCATCTACGTTTCTGCCCATAAAATAGCTTTGTGCGTATCGTAATATGTTTTCAGAACAACTATCAGTACAAATGTATTCATGAGGAAACGCGGTAGATACATAGAGAATGGAATCCGTTTGGCGATCACAATGCTGTTAATATCAGTCACTCACGAATTGTAAGAAAGTTAAACGATTTGCTGACGAAGTAGTTTAGAAGGCTTGAGAAAACTGCATAGATTGAAATTTCTAAATTCGGTGAAATATTTTTCATGGAAGAAAATATTTCATCAGGATTGCATTTCTGAAACTTTAGCAAACGGAATAATAGTTCTACTCGACCTCAACTTTCTTGAAGAGTTATGGATAAGACCATTTATCTAGTTGTTATTACCTGACGATACTTATCCGTATGATGAGAATCCTAGTATTTGTTGCAAGAAAAGAAACATACCTAATTTGATACATTATTAATCAAATTCATATTAAAGAGGAAATCAGCCCTGGAATTAGACCCCTCAATAAAGAGAAGACTTTAAATTATATCCTCGAGCAACTTTAAAGAATGCAAAGCCATACCTTACAATTTCCGAGGAAGAAAAATGAGACATCAATAATAACGATGATATAACTATATTTTCAGTATTTCAAACATTTGCATAACAATATATACAATAGTCATCCTATCGTTTTTTCAGAACAGATCTCTTTCCACCATCAATCATAACAGTGTTTTAGAAATCACTCCGATAATAAAAATACAGCTCCCTGTATATATACATATATACATATATATATATATATATATATATATATATATATATATATATATATATATATATATATATATATATATATATATATATATATATATATATATATATATATATATATATATATATATATATATATATATATATATATATATATATATATCTATATATATATATATATATCTATATATAGATGTATACAGATATATATATATATATATATATATATATATATATATATATATCTATATATATATATATATATCTATATATAGATGTATACAGATATATATATATATATATATATATATATATATATATATATATATATATATATATATATATATAAGACCTTTACTTTTGGTTCATGATGTATGTATGCAGAATATGTATGTGCTATGCGTAAGTGTTTACAAGTTTTATTATCAATCCTACTATAGATACAAACTTTTGGGGAAATCAGGGGTAATTTTATTATTCCGATTATTGAATCAGTTATGTGCGACGTAAAGTATTGTTAAGTAAGCCATGACGGAGGTATTGCGATAGATCAGGTAGGACAATGATGCGACGTAGTGCCTAACATTTATTTAATTTGTTTTAATACATCCAAAGTGTTTCCATTTGTATCTTAAAATAGTTAATAAATAAACTGGCTATTGTAGCAGATAGAATATCCGGTTTAAACTTATACTTCATTCGGTGCCTTACTACATTAATCTTGGTTATAATATGCAATGAAAACAAGAACATGCATATTGTCCTCTTTACAACAGAAACAATTGGTGAACATAATGATAGGTAGTCAATATACCCTTGATGAAGATGAAATCAGCGTAAATTAAAACGAAGTATTTATAAGGCAAATATCTGGTGAATGCATCATAATATTATGATTAGTTCATAATGACTTAGCAATAATGACGAACGTCTGGTCGTTACATTACTAATGGGCATACGTACAATATAGGCTTCGCTGTTCACTATGTATTTTTTATTTGTACGCGTTCTTTACTCTTACAGAAGATTTGTACATGTATTAGAAAAGGCATCCTCTGTTATTAAATCAACCAAAATAAAACTTCGTTAGACGTTATGTAAAAACCTTTAGTAGACAATAATGTGACCTAAAATATTGTTATGAACATTTGATCCTCAAAATGATTGCTAAATTACATGATATATGCGATCAGGGGTCAAATAACGTTTACATTCGAGTATTATATATCAAATTCCATGAGAAATGATTTGATGACTTTCCTATCAGTGGTCAAATAAAATTTAAATTCCAGTAATATGTATCGTGTAATGAGATTGCGTGCACATTTTAGTACTTACATGTCCTGACATCGAGCGCTGAAAGAACACAGTAAACCTGTTATTAGAAACGGTGAAATGTACTTTAGGTGGTGTAGCATGAACAAAACTCTAAATAAAGGACGCCCCTTCAATTGGGTTTTTCATATTTGTATTAAATATTTACGTTTCCCTTTCTGGGTGGAGACACAAAAAACTGTATAACGAATGTCCTAATGTAGAAAATAAGTCAAACAGAGGATAATCTCATTATGCGAGAATCTAAAGCACTTTAACAACCTGGTTTGATCTGAAATAATGTTACTGATATTTCATCCAAATATGAAAAAGGTACTTTATAGCAATGAATAACTTAAAATTCCATGAATACCTATTTATAATGCATGTACGCGTCTTGTGAACAATATAAAATACATAACTTGTTCATGGTCGACTGAGTGGCATATATTTTTATACTTACATATGCTTGTATCTGCATTTTTTCCTGAAATAATATAACAAAGGTGATATTAGAAACAGACGTCTCTATTCGGTCTATAAAATAGGAAGGAAACACACGTGCAAGCTACAATTACAGCTTTTAGACTTCTTTAGCTGAGTATTCAAGAACTGTTGCCGTTTGACGTAATCTGCTAGATAGGTTGTGTCATGTGTAAATATCCGTATTTGAACGTTTTTCTTTGTCCATATTCTGAAACGTAAAAAACGGAACCGCAATAATTTGCGCAACATAACATACACATAAATGTATATGTACAACTGACGTACTAAATCATACAGATACCTAAAAAACAAACATATATGTATATGTTCTTTATTTCTCTATTGAAACATGTAACAACCTAATCTGTCTGATATACTGACGCTTGGTTATAAGTTGCATTGGAACAATTAACCCTTCTATCAATCACATAGGGACGTCGATCAAGTCGTTATTTGCTTTCCGTTTGCTGTAGTAATTGTTTTCGCATCGACAGGTGTCATCAAGAGTGTCTAAGAAGAAAAACATGATGAATATTGCGTGCTTTTCAATCAAGTAGAAGGCACACGTACTAGGATCTGGGTCTAAAATTTTATACCTCAGAAAAATGTATTTCCACGACGACGGATGTTGTTTGACTCCACTTCTTATAATAATGAAATCTCCTTGATCCCAATCAACATTACCCTGCCCCGGCATACAAATAAATTGTGCCTTTAAAAGAAAATCAGCTTCTTCATATCAGCTGATGTTGATTGGAACTCAACATTTCCTATAAAAACAGAACAATTTTGACCCTTAGACATCACTGTACTACGCCATCAAGGAATACGATGATACCAAAAATAATAATACACAAGAACAGGTTTATAATATCGAATGGGGCTCGTTGGGTTAATTTCCGATTAAAAATGTAGAAATGTGCATAAGCAATATCGACTAGGTCCGTGATTAGTCGCCTTGTCGAAACTATGGTGATGTAAGTCACATGTTTACAGTGCTGACTAAGCAAAATTCATATTAAAATTGTTCTCCATCAACATCAACATCCCCGATTTTATATAATGCTTGACGACTTGATCAAGCCTGAGTTATTTAATATTAACGAGGTATAGATGGTAATGCTCACGCATGATCCCTATTTTAATATCTGCGCACATTTACGCGCAATAATGTTGATTATTTTATTCACCAGGTATTGGGCACTATGGCCGTGGAATCTGTAATCCCTGCGCGGAGGATGTAATTTGTCTTCGATTGAAACTCTCGCATCCTTATCTTCTCAAATTTTGTCCAAATAACATCACAAATTGATCATCCGCGGTTGAGTTGTTGATACAATTTTCTGGAAGCAAGTTTTATCGTTTTAATATTGACTAAACGCAAACTATTAAAGCAGCTTTGGTTTAAACTCGGTCGCGTAAGTTTCATTCCATAATGTTTATTACTTCGCTAAACATATTTCATCTGCGAATACACTACCTATCACATTAACTTTATGCCAATAGGTCCCAGTTCCTCCAGAATTCAGGTGTCCCTAAATCGAAAACTCGTCCCTTCTGTTTGTGTTATATACGTAAAGGCAATAACTCTTGTATATTAATCGCCTTGGAGACTGAATGCGGCGTCAGGTTAAATCTTTCAGTAGTGAACTACTTTTCATGTCATCTATTCAGTATTTTGGTAGTTAACACGTATTCAGAACTATATTGCACATGGCATATATTATTCTTTGAAATTTGATCACAATTATATGAATTTGTTACCTTTGATGACCAGTGTTCTGACGGCATATCCTTACACGGCTATATTTTAAAAGAGCGTATTGATTGATGTTCGACCTATTTATCTTTTATCCCTGGTGTAGCGGGTGTCTTTGGCGTTCCTATTGCAGTCAACTTTCATATTCCTACTGTGTCGTTCCTGAATGAACTCTCGCGATGATGATGCAATTCAACGAGAAATCTCGTGTGTCGTGCATCTTATGTACAAGGTATATATTGTCAGCTACGTGCAACATATGCGCATGTTTTTCGGATAATACACAGTCGACTGCTCTAATAAAAAACTGTTAAAAACATGAAGTTAAGTTGGATATCCAAGTACCGAAAACACTGATGTATTTTGATTATTGTAAAGGTCTATGTATTGTTGTGCTTTTTTAGCATACGCGTATATAAGCCTCGCGCCTGCAACGGAAGGAAAAGTTTGGCTTGAGTGTCTACGCTCTTATAATGCCATTGTCTGGTTAGAAATATATTGATCGTTGCTGTGTTATATTTAACGAAGCTTACATTGTATGCGATTGATTTACGTCGGTACGAATCCACAAAATCTATCTGATGCTATTTTTGCCTGTTGTGATTTATGTGTTTTTCATATAAACGACGGCACGAATACGCCATGTACTATTCCAAGCATGGTGTATTAATCCCGAAGCATATCAAATTAAGCTCGTTTTTAAAGCTATTAATTTATATAGTATTAAATTCTGAAGCACTGGCTTTGATATTAACGGAGGTAATTTCTGTTTTTAATGCATCGATCTCGAAGTGGAAATTTATAATTTTATCGATGATTAATTGAGTTTTGAGTCAGTCAGAACAATCAATCAATGCAATATATTTTTTTAGATCATCTACACATCTGTTATGTCTACGACTCGTGCTTTCAGTGGAATGGAAAAGATTTAAAAAATAAGTACAATGAAATCATTGAGATCAACAACCGGCTGGGGGAGACTGTAGCGCTGAAACTATCAAAGATAACATCAAGCGGATTATTACTCACGCTGGTGGTGACGCTACCACCATATAAATGGAATGTGGTGGTGACAGAAAAAAAAGTCAAGTAATACGCTGATCTTGATGCTCGAATTATTTCGATAGCGAAATAATTTAATCAAATATAAAAAATCTCACCGTATTCAGTAATTAAATGTGGGTACAGTATAATTACTTATCGATATCAGCTTCCATTCAGCGAATGGAGCACGAAGGATGACCGGTGGCCACTACCATATAAACCGCTTATATAGCAGTGTTTAAGTTATTTTGGGTTGCATTTGATCCTATTTTACAGGTTAATGTCTTCAAGAATGCTTTGAAGTCTTCTATTCTTTAATAATTCGTGGAAACAACTTCATATCTGTCACGGGGATTGTTCAAATAATAGTACTTATTTATTGCTTCAGTGGAAGTTCTTGATATTACATATGTGCCATCTGTGGGAGCAGGACAATTTCGGATGGCATTTTGTTCACATCGATACCGAATGCAAAGTTACAGCAAATTACGGCAAGGATACACTGTTATTATTTAACGTATTTGGCAGCTACCTAGAATCAAAATTAATTGAAATCACGGCGACTGTATGTTGGTCATTTTGCCACCACAAATCTAATTTACTCCACGAAGCAACATATAATTTACGTATACTAAAATCTTGGGAAACCACATTCGCTTTTATTGCTTTGTTAGCAATTGCGGCTGGATTTTCTAACCTCATTATATATTTATTTGCGTTAATCGACCACATTATTGTTCTGACGACTAGTGGCAACACATTTAGGGTGGATGTTATAAATGTATTCCAAAGGAGAAACTTCAACATATGCACATTGGGAAATTACCGGAATTGGTCTAAACTGACGGGACAAACAACCGTGCGGATTTATGCTGATCCGTGTATAATTTGTTTGACAAGGCGGTTTTCGAAACGGAAATTATAATCTTTGTGATTATGTTCCTGTTTACAACAATCGGTCGATATATGGTTCCCCGTCAGGACTTATGGACATGGTTACGCGTTTAACTCAACGGTAAGTTTCCGAAGGTTCAACATGGTTTAAGTCATGCTCACGAAATTGTATCGTCAAGCCAATAATATAACCAGATTTGAGTCCGCTCAAACGAAGATTAGTAACGTTATAATCCCGCTCCTCGCCGAACTGCTCCGCAAGTAAATACAGTTTGCAAGCATGTAATGGGAATCCGACGGTGACTATTTGTAGGATATTTCATTTATACACATGGACAAGTATTCGATCATAATTTTATAAATCCAAGAGGAGCTGTTGATATGTGTTCCCAAGAGGTAATCATTGTTTGTAAGTAAGACATGATAAGCAGCGTTTGAAAGTAGGACTTGCTAATCAGTGCTTGTAATAACACATGATAACCAGTGCTTATAAGTAAGACATGCTAACAAGTGTTTGTAAATAAGACATGCCAACCAGTGTTTGTAAGTAGGACTTGCTAATCAGTGCTTGTAATAACACATGATAACCAGTGCTTATAAGTTAGACATGCTAATAAGCGCTTGTAAGTAGGACATGTTGTTCAGTATTTGTAAGTCAGAGATGCTAACCAGTGTTTGTAAGTAAGACATGCTAACCAGTGCGTGTAAGTAGGACATCCTAACGAGTGTTACTGAGTTAAATCAACTGTATGCTTGCATCCACATCTTTACATATATCAACTTCACATCACCAAGTTACATATGCCAACAAGTAAGTATGTTTTATCTCCCTTTATTATCTACTCATTCAACCCTAGAAGTTAGATCAGGAATTTGATTTAGATATTCAGCTTATACTGTCATATCACACACCCAGAATGGAACTAATTATTTATGTTCCCTGACATCTAGGTGTCATTATTCTTATAGGCACTGATCCAAGCCTTTATAATATCAAATTAAATTTGGAATTCCAGCAAAACTGTGAATCTTAAATTATTATGATAGTCTTAAAGAGGAGGTATGTAATAAGGACAATACTACATTCATGTTTTGTTGTAAGTAAGGGGAAGCAATTAATTTGATACGATATATGTTTGATTGTAATGGAGTGGAACGAAATAATTTGATATACAGTGTGTTTGTTACAGGCGAGGAGAATGATTTAATTTGAAAAGGTATGCATTGGCTCATTTCATATAGTTTACGTTACAGTTCAAATGAGGGAAATGTCTATTTTGATATATTATATGTTTTGTTGCAAGTGACACAAAACAAACTCGTTGGATAATTGGTACATGTATATAAACATGTTGAGGTTTCAGGCTGAGACATTTATCTCAGTCAAACCAAAATAAATCTGATTTATTATGCCAACACGTAATAAAACATGTACAGTAGTGTCTTGTAATTATTATTTTATGTCAGATGCCAAAGGTTGTTTTGAAATTTCCTTGCTACTGTACAAATGAGATAAAGAAAGAATTATATTGAACTCGGAAGGCAATTTTAGATACAAATTGGCAGTCCTTGTTTTATAGCTATTTCCTCAAAATGTTATCCTTTAACATATCTCTTTCAATTAATGTGTAATGGAATGGGCAAGAAACAAAGTTGTTGATGCATGCAAATGAATATCTGCATTGAATTTATTTGCTGCATACATCAATCTATATTCTACCTTTAACTTTTTTCCCTTGACTAATACTGAGTTATATATGAATTTAGGTGTAGATCATTTGGAGCGAGATACCTATCTTTCATGATGTGTATGGGTACATTACCCTAGGGTCTTCTACATGTTATTTTCTGTATGTATAGCATGCTCGTGCTATATGTGCAAATAGGTTTTCTGAAATCTTGAATTTCCCAACATGATGTACAAGTTCAGCTTTTATTTTATATACCATATTCTCTGTGTGATAAATATAACAAAACTCATTATTTGTATATAACAAAGTCAATATCATACAATTTGGTGAGTGTTTTGCATATAGTATAGTTATAATACTAGATTCTCCCGTGGGGTGAGTGTGTGCAATTTCTACTGAGGGGTGTTGAATACCGAATATCGCTGTTTGACTGAAAACGGTTGTAAATTAAATTTTGATTTTTCTAACAGTCATTGGATTACACATGTACTGTTTTAGATATGTCGACTTACCATAATTAATATGCATGGATTTAATGCCATGATGACATATGACATATGACTTTCTTTTTTGTGGAGAGAAATTGGAGGAGGATGGTGTTTATTAGAAGGGGCTTTATTAGAATAATTAAAGTGCTCATGGCAGTGCATAACGTCTTATTGTTGTTTATACTTACTATTTTATTTCTTTTTTTCAATTTCATTGAGGGTTTGTAGAGACTCGTATACTTCATTATCATAAACATTTCATTCTGCATACAGTGTCTTTAAGTCGTTTCAATTAATCCTATTACGGTAACCCATACAGTTTCAATCTTGTTTCAGTCCAATTATGTTTAGATCATGACACATGCTATTCATATTTCCATTCATCAGTCTCTCAAATATTTAACTCCCTTTACATGTCCATCAGCAGCAGAGGGGGCGAATCGGACATTTTGTCCAATCGTTATTTTGCTTAATTATTACTTTCTGCACTCAGCGGATCCGGTGTCGTCAGCGCCTGGTAAAAAAAAAACGACGACGTCGTTGGGGGATCGTCCAAACGTCATTTGGTTTAATTAACACCTTCTGCGCGCCGATCCCCAGCGTCGTCAGCGTCCGGTAAGCACATCGACGACCGCGTCGATGTCATTGCCCCCTCTGCTGCTAAGTGGTTATTTACAATGAAAATTATTTACAACTAACCGAATATTTGGTCAAGTCCGATACGATATCGTGTCCGAGGATCATGTAAATTTATCGTTACGAATCCATGTGGGGTCGACTGAGCATGACTAAAAAAGTTTCGAAAAACATTAAAGTCCATGTCACCGCCGCACCATGTCTGCCAAATATTTCGTAGCGTGTGTGTATCAACGCCGTTGAACACAGCAAGAATATTACAGTTGTCTCTAATTACTTTTGGAATCTGAGTGTATCGTTGAGTGACATATATCACGTCAGTGTTTTTATGCCTGCCTCTGGAAAATATCCTAGCTGGGTTTTTTTGATTGTCTAACATAACATCATCGTACACGACTAGATTGTTAACGTCGCCATCAATATCATCAATACCCGGTGCATCATTGATATCCGTAATAAACTCAATAACATTTTTTTTAGCGATCGCTGATGCATTCTCGTTGAAATCTTTCAACACCTCGTAGCATCGTTGATCATCTACGCTAGGAGCAACCAAATACAACTTATCCCACTTCATCCATCTCATTATTAAATTGAGTAACAATTGCGTCTTGCCGGATCCAGATGGTCCGATGATAATCATCCGGATCGAGTTTGGTAACGCTGCAACATGCTTAACTGGTTCTCTTGTTTTAGTCGCCGAAAAATCAATTATATTCATATCTCTATACATAAATTATGGATCTATATTGTGTGAAGTGTAGAGTACGTACTGGCACAAATGATATGACAACCGCTACAACAAGAAATAACAGATCGGCCCTTACTGGCAAGTGTGTACAATGCGGTACAAAGAAATTTAGATTTATTTCTATTAGACCCGGAGATGTTTTAAAAAAAAGCGAGGTGGTGACATCGCAGCCAAGTTATCAAAACTCCCCGGAACCCCGTGGGCAAAGTATCCAGGAGAAAAACACCTCCCAGGATATAACTACTGTGGCCCCGGAACACGATTAGATATTAGACTCGATGATCAAAATCAGCCCAAACCCGGTGAGTATCCAATAAACGCTATCGATAAGGCGTGTCATGCTCATGATGTTGCTTACAAAAGTAGCGATCTGCAACAGCGTCATATCGCGGACGTAAAATTAATTCACGCGTTAAATGCTATTCCTGATAAATCCGTCAAAGAAAAATTGGCTTCATGGTTGGTAAAATCGGCTATGAAAGGTAAATTAATGATTGGAAGCGGAGCTTCTCGCGCTGGTAATTGAAAACGCTAGCGTTTATAATAACAACATGGATTCCATCTATTATTCCCCGAGAGGATACTGGAAGGGGAAGGCCGCAATTGGTAAACTCGCAAGCGCTGCAAAGGTAACAAAGGCCACTGCGGTTAATTGGTTATCCAAACAGGCTATATGGCAAATTTATCTACCACCGCCTAAACAAATCAACTTCTCGCGCTTTGATGTCAGCGTACCCAATGAAGTTCATCAGGCTGATATACTATTTTTGCCGCATGACAACGGTTACAAATACGCGCTAACCGTAGTTGATGTTGCGAGTCGATACAAACAAGCGGAGCCGTTAAAAACAAAGTCAGCAACTGAAGTAGCCGCTGCGTTTGAAAGAATTTATCGAAGAGGCCCTCTGCGCTGGCCAAATCTATTACAAGTTGATCCCGGTAGTGAATTTCGCGGCGCTGTTTTATCAACGCTGAAACATCATAGCGTCGCGATACGACGAGGTCATACTGCGCTACATCGTGATCAGGCAATTGTTGAACGATTCAATCGGACTCTCGCTGAACGGTTATTTGGATATCAATACGCGAAGGAATTCATCCAAGAAAAACGATCTCGAGAATGGGTCAAAAGGTTGCCAGGTGTAATTGCAGCGTTAAATAACGAGATTACCCGAGCAATCAACATGAAGCCCAGCGACGCGATTAAATACGAGTATATACCCGGAAAATCAAAAATAAATAGCGTTTCCAAGTCGATTCTTGGCGATGTCACCGTGAGATATCTGTATGAACCAGGAGAGCTTGAAGGCGGTAAAAAAAGAGCTACTGATCCTATTTGGAGTGTTACCACACATAACATATCAACGATAACACGATCAACTGGTAGACCACCGATCTATAGACTGGATTCAACTGCTCCTCAGCGCGGATTTACACGCGAGCAACTACAAGTGATACCTAACGATACTCAATTGCCCCCACGTGGTCTTAACTAGCGCCGTTGCGTCTATTGCACTCAAGACAGGTCAACCTCACATTGTTTTTGACATGACCGAGACTGTTATCGATCCTATCCACGGTAAATTGGCGAGTGTCTTTATCCGAATAACGCCAACTCATTATACAATTGCAACTCGCGCAGTGATTATTCTGTTGTTGTCGTAGCGAGATTATTAATTCGGCATCAATATCAAAACGCCGCTGTTTTTTTTTATCCTGTTGGCGGTAACCCGAGAGTTTTCTATCAATGACGCTTGCATCGATGGTGACTTTGTCGCCGGCTTCGTCGGTGGCTTCGTCAATAACAATTCTTCGAAGCTGATTTATCCTTCGTACTCTGGACACTGCAAGATAGACTAGATTCGACCATTCGATGCGATTATCAACTATCCAAACAATTGTGTCCGTGATGGTTAGTCCCTGCGAGGAATGTATTGTTGTTGCGTATCCTAGCGTCCACGGGGATTTATCAGCACGTAGCGCGTCCTCGACGACACCGATATCAACGAGCACGATATCATTCAGCACGAGAATTTGTTTTTCTGTCCGGCCTGGAATTTCAACTTCAATGTTCTGCCGCCGTGTGTCCGCGGGTCTATAACATAACGGCACTGGACGCGTTGGAAACTTTTCCTTATGCAACGTAAACAACTTCCGCTGAAGTGTGTCTCTGACTATCTTTCTACTCGCTACAATTAAATCATTTGGTCTCCATGTTTCCCAGAATTCATTTAACGGCGTTTCCGGAATCACCTCGCGGATTATTTCACACTGAACTCTATCCGGCTGTAATCTGATTAGTTTTTTAACCTCGCGCAGTTGTTCATCAAGTGCTCGGTAATCAGTATCGGTTTCTTCATAATAGTCCACGAACCCGCTCAACCAATCATGTGGACCCTCGCCGACAAATGGTGGTGGTTGGCCATGGTCCCCACACATGATTACCGCTGTATTCGCGCGCAGCAACCACTCAAGAAACATTTGTAAAGTATCTAACGAAACAGTACATATCTCATCCCAGATGATAATATCGGGAATAAATTTTTCACCCATTCGATCAGGAGTCCACTCACCGCCGCTGTATCGAAAAAAGCTGTGATAAGTAACGGCGTCAACATTTCGTTGTTTTATCTCTCGCGCTAGTCTATGGGTCGGTGTAAGCACGATTATACTTGCCCGCGTTCGAAATAATTCAATTGCCCGAGTCGTCTTTCCTGACCCGCCACAGCCGCTTAAATAAACCGTCTTGTGTCTACAAATTGGATCAGAACACGATGGTGCATTAGACCATTCTGACAATTTATCACCGCGTAAGTAGTTGTTCTCAACGGTGACATCTGCTGACGGGGAATAATCGCGTCGTATTTCATTTTTAATTCTCCATGTACCCCAACTCTCGTCCGGACTAGTAAACTCGGCTACGTTTCCCTTATACGCTACGTCTATATAAAATGAATCAACGGCTACTCTAACCGCGGTGTCAGGAAATCTATTTATCATCGAGAATAAATTAATAGTGGCATAACCCAGCATAGACGCCCTCAAATGCGGGTATGCCGGGCTGTCTCCATCGCTGTAGGTAACAACTGTACCCAACCTTGTTCCATTGGACAAGAAAGCTGTTTTGCAGTTCACGTATCTATTTTTCGCCACTGCGTCCTTGATTACGAAATCATATTCTGCGTCATCTATAATCAGCCGTGAGCAATATCGTTTGTAATCGCAGTTTTTTCCACCTTGTGTAAACTTACCAATTATTCTTCTACCGAGATCTTTTGCCTCGTGGTTTCGTTGGTTGAATATCCTCCTGGACCATTCGATGATATATTCCTCGTCGGCATCAATGCGCTTTCTGGACTCGTCAATTATGCTATCTAGACGCTCCGGTTCTGGTAACCAGACTTCAGTCTGCGCCCGGTATGATATAATCGCGTCACTGACAATCAACGAAACTAGCATGCTACAATCAATCATATACCGTAGCAGCGCTATTGGCAGCCACTTCTTTTCAGCCATGTGTCTACCGATCCAAATATAGCAACAGCGATGGAGTCCTGCCGCGAATTCAAATGATACTATGCGAGCGAATCCGGTTAAATCAAAATCAGGCAGTGGTCCATTAATAGCAACACGAGTCATTTCATGTCTGGGGTGTCCAAATCGTCTAAAGTACTCGGCGGCGGATCCATACCCGAGAAAACTCGCTGGATAACAGGCGACCATATCAACCGAGATCATAGCGTCGCGGTTGTATTCAGTGTTCCATAGTCCACCGTGATAGTATTCCAAACAACTGGATTGTACATCCGGTAGAAATTCCTTGCGCGTTGGTCTCCACGCATTTTTCCTTGCTGCAACATGAGCTACAACCGATGGAATTGTAAAACAATTTGTTAGCAGTTGTTCATCATGCTCTTCAAATTCCATGGCGGTTTTTTTCATCTTGTTGTGAAATGCTTCAGTGCGATATAATTCACCGTTTGGTCTTACAAACTGATCAAAGGTATCCGCATCGTTTTCAGCGCTGCGAAGTAACCACACTGATACAGGGTCGTTTTTACACAAGTAGGCAATAGCATCAAATAGTTTCCTCTCCGCGAGAAAACCGTCCTTGGAGAATTGTTCTCCCAGGAATTCTTCGGGTATATACTTTACTGTTCTATTCCGTGGAAATATTGTGATCACGGGCGTCCATGCGTGTTCGTTATGATCGATAATTTTGATTGGGGCTCCCTTTGATTTGTACTTTGATTCGTATAATACTTCACCGGTTATCGTTGTAACGGTTATTGGAAATCTCAACGACGTTTCTAATCTCGCTATGTCGCTGATGGTTGCTCCACGCTCTTTTACGGTTAGTTCCCACTGGTTGATTTTGCTACGTCGTAAATCAGTCAATTTGTTTCCTCGACATGCATTTGTAAAATGCTCTATTATTCGTTCTGCTACACAATTTATCCCAGTTGACTGTTTCATCGGTTTCAGTTTTCCGATATCAGGTTTCTTATTTAACGGGTATATTCCATAAACAACTGCTGTTTCAGGATACGCTCGTTCATAGTATGGTCTGTCAACTCCGGTTAACAGCCCCGGCTTGGAGTCGCGGCTGACAGTGACTGTTTTCATGTCGCTGAGAACTGGTTCAAATTTATCACGTATGATCCAATCGCCTGATTCCACCCGGACAATAAATTTTACTCTGAAGAAATATCTTTTACCGTCAAGTTGTGATATTATCATTGCTGCGCGGTTGTCGTTCATGGTAGCATCAACAATGCCATCAATTCGAAATGTTGACCAACTGTGAGATGCGCCATCACGCTTGAATTCATTAATACAATCGCGTATTTTACTCAACAGGGTTTTATCGTTTATTAACGCTTTTGGTGTGTCCTTGAGGACTCTATCGAGATTGAATTTAATATTTTTCCGGGGCTTAATTGCTGCTAATCTCTCGAACTCATCCATATAATTAAAACAAGTATTTAAATGAAAGAATATAGTATAATGAATCACTGCAAATGGTTGATGATTGGGTCGACAACCCCGTGTAATAAATCATGCAGAGGTGAATTCTGCGGGTATCATTTACAAAGCGTTCGTAATGGTTCTCTTGGCCCCCTCCCGTGCTTGGTTTGCCACGTCGGTGTAAGAGGAAAATCGCAGTTGTGTATCAATTGTGGCGGAAAGCGATACAGGGAACTAAAACGCTATTATGACAAGCGAATTAAAAACGCCGTCATTGACCCCACCGCCGACTTCGTCATCAAAACCCCCCAAGACTACATTGAAAGGTTTATAATTAAACCAAATAATGAATTAGACAAGTAGTATTATTATACAAATGGACCAAGAGTTCAGACCCCACCCCTTGCTCGTCAATTACGAGGCATCTCGCGACGGTATTGTTAGAAACCGCAGACTGAAGAAGCCGGTTGGATGGAAAAATAATCACGGATACTTGATGTTTGGTGCCGGAAAGAAGAAGTATTATGTTCATAGGGTGGTATTTGAAGCATTTAACGGATTAATCGAGAATGGGCTTGTTATTGATCATATTAATAATAATAAGACTGATAATTCTCTTATAAACTTGCAAGCTATCTCTCAGAGTGAAAATAGTAAAAAAGGCCAAACTGGTAAATGCTCAAAAAAAGCAAAAAGCGTAAAATCATTTGATACAACAACTCACGAGGAAAAAATATTTCAGTCGATGAATGAGGCAGGAAAATATTTCGATATTTGTAGAGCCTCAATACAATTTGTTGCAGAACGAGTATATCAAACAGCGATCTCAAAAAAGACCGGGCATAGAATTCGATTTTCATATATAACAGAAATTAGCGAGTGACGAAGTCACCGTGACAAGGCCACCATGACAGTGTGAAACGTTATTGTCTGCTCCGGAAGAAAACAAAGTATGAACACCTCGGAATTGATACACGGGGTTTTCATTTTTTTTTATTTAAAAACAAGATGTTTTATAAGAATAATGAATATCGAAGACATCAATAATATATTAGCCGAGATTTCAAAATTAAAAAATCAAGGAATTGAATTATCTGATGGTCTCGACAATGAAAAAATATTATCCGATTATGAGATTATTAACGAACAGTCGAAACGGGGGCGTTTTGCCCTGGCCCGCGAGTATTTTTTTATAAAACGATTACAACATACGATTAATGAAAACTTGTACCACAATGACGCAAATGCATTCATTGGACTATTCACTGCCGTTGAAATAATACGAAAAAAACTCGGACGTGTTTATGAACGACGCCGGGAGATTTCTAGCAAGATCAAAAACATTAGAAGGATTATAGACGAAAACTCCGTGGAGCCCCCGATGGTACACTCGGCGGAAAATTAGAAAATTGCGGATCAATTTACAATAATGGTAGGTGAATCACTTACTACTCGGCTAGCCAGAGAGCGGCTAGCAGCGCTTAGAAAGTTCATACCGTTACGAGACAGGGTCCGAGAACAACTTCAAACGCGGCAGCAAATGCAAACTGATTTTGCTGTTGGAATCGAACAGCTCTTTGCCCCGGTAACTAAAGCGACCAAAGATGTTACGGCGGCAACTGTGCCCGTCCTCGATGCGCTTGAAAAGATAGCGGCTCAGACCGAACAAACAAAAAGGTCTTTAGAAACACTTCCTGCAAAAATAGCGGCTGCTACAACACGGAGGCCACCACCACTCGCTATAACCGAACCACAAGAACCTTATGTTACAATGGCCGATGAAGAAGAACTAGGCGCCACCGCAAGAGAACCAGAAGAAGAAATACCCGAAGAAACACCAGAAGAAGAAATACCGGAAGAAAAAGAAGGGAATATACCCCGCATTGTACTCAAGAAGAGCACAATAGATCAAATTAGAGGCTTCAGCAACAGGGAAGAATTAATTAATTTTGCTGCCAACAATTTTGCTAAGAGCATACGAGATAAGAAGCATATCAATAGCGGTTACGAGAAAAATATAAAGTCGTTAAAGGACTGGGCAAGAATAGTGTATTTAGCAAGTAAACATAAAGATGCATTACCACATCGTAGTAAATCCGATTACGACGCATTCCACAAGGAAGTTAAGAGTATAACACCAAAAAAAGGAAAAGGATACTCTGTTGGTAAAGAATCCTACGGCGTTACCTGCCCTGGTAGTGTTCTCAGTGATATATCACGGCTAGAGGTACTAATTGGAGGAAAACGAGCCGGAAATAACTCTCCGGAAATAATCAATGAGGCCGCTGATATTTGCAAGCGTTTATTTGCAGGCGGTATTATGGACATTAATGCATATCGAACGCTCATAGACGAACTCGTGGATGATTAATTGGAAAACTGGTGTTTTTAATAAGGATGATCATACACTACAACCATGATAAACCAGTACTCGTCTACGTGGTAAACTCGCGATTGCCTGTTTACCGCGCGTACTATGGAGATGGTCTGGGTAGCACCATTGCGGGGTTATTTACAAGAATGGCTCCAAAAGTAGCGCCGTTAGCCAAACAATTAGGGATGAAGGCTATTGATGTTATTCGTGATAAGGGAATTAGTGCTATTGGAGATGTTGCCGGAAAGGCGCTTTCAGCCGCGCGGGACAAACTAATGTCGTTGGTGAAATCCAGGAGAAAAAAACAGAAACCACCGGTAATGCCATCAACGACAGTGATGCCTGCAAATGTCAGTAAAGTAATAAATAACGCCGTGGAAGAAAAATTAGAGTCGTTGGCGACGACTCAGTCGTTGGCGACTTCGCCATCCGCCGATGCGGCAACCAACGCGCTCATGAACGCGATAGCGGGGAGTGGTTTAAATTCAAAGAATTTACGACGAAAAAATCGCAATTGAAAATATCAACATGATAAATAATAGAATGTTTGCGCGAACCGCTGATCCCGCGTTTGATATGGATGCCCCAGTGCGCAGGGATGATTCTGTCCGTGATTATCAATATTATTCTTATTATGCAGCGCAACCTGACCTACGATCGCGAATTGAACTTCAAGTCCAAGATACCAGTAAATATTTTCTGCCGTGTGAAGCGTTTATCGAAATCGAGGGAGAACTCGTGACAAATGCTGCCGATAATGCGCCATACGCAGATGACCATCGTGTTCGAGTTGGCTTCGTCAACAACGGTATTATGGCGTTATTTGAGAGCGCCAGATATCTTATTGACGGGCGAGAAATTGAATCAATAGAACGCGAGGTTGATGTTGCAACGACGATAATTGGGTTAGCGAGATACTCGGATGATTATACAAGATCGGCGGGCCCATCTATGATGTTTGCGAAGGACACCACCAATAACGCTGACCATATTCAGTACATCAACGTGCTGGCGGAAAGAGATACCGCAACTGACCCACAGGCTGAAGCAGCCAATCCAGACCGCAGAGCAAGACCAGGCGCTAATTTCAATATTATAAAAAGCACCAACAATGATTACAATCTAGGATTCGCAGCACGAGTAGGAATGTTGCAAGGACCACGCCGACAGTTTTCATGCGCGATTCCACTCCATCACATATTTGGATTCTGCAGAAATGTCAGAAAAGTTGTCTATGGGGCTAAGCATACAATCGCGCTGACGCGAAGGGGCGATGATAACAATGCAATATGGCGTGCTGCTGGCGTCGCTGCCGGTAAAGTCGTTTTAACTAAAATGGCATTGTGGATGCCGGTGCTGACTCCATCAGTTACCACGGAAGCACGATTGTTAGCATTTATGGAACAGGGGGGGAAATCGTTGTTGAGTTGGCTAGCGGTAACAACTGATGCTAAAGAGGATAACGTCGCCGATACGTTTACATGGCACCTGGCATCAAAACAGGGTGTTTCAGCCCCGCGTCATATATTCATAGCGCTACAGAATAGGAACCGATTGGGCAGTCAAGAACACAGCCATATGATATTTGATCAATTAGGAGTCAGGGATGTTTCGCTGAGAATAAACGGACAACAGGAACCATCCGAGGATATACAGCTTAATTACGGCGACAACCATATCGCACGTGTGTATCATCGATTGCTGTCGTATATGGGTCGTGATCAAAACGTCGACACTGGTTTGCAAATATCACAACTTGATTTTAAAAACCTGTATCCGATTTATTATTTTTCGCTGGAACATCTTGATTTAACGAGACAATCCGTCGTTGATATACACTTCCGAGCTCGTATAGCCCCGGGTGGTGTTAATTATAGAGCGGTTGCTGTCATTCTCAGCGATAAATCAATGCTGCTAGAAGGCGTTGGTGGACGAATGAGAATCGTTGATGCGCCAGTGGAAAACATGTAATTGAAAGCACAAAACGCGTTTACAATAAATGTCGTATAGTGTCGTCAGTGTAGAGTTGACTGATGGTCAAGTCAAGAAATTACGATCAAAGTCGGCTAAACAATGCGGAACCACAATAACGCTGAAGCCGTCACAGATGGCAGGTGGTAATCATAAGATATCGTTGACGGCGCGTCAAATAAAACATTTCAATGATGCGATGAAGAATAAAAAGGGTGTTCAAATAGATTTTTCAGCCGCAGCAATTAAAAACATGGAAAGGACCGGTGGGATATTTCCACTGTTAGCTGCGATTCCAGCGTTGATTGCCGCGGCCGCACCAGCAGTGGCTAAGGCGGCGGCGTTAGGAGCCGTTGGTACCGCGGCGGGGATGGCATTGAAGAAGGCAACCGGGAAAGGCTACAAAAAAAAACGACCCGTGGCCGGAAAGGGTCTAAGACTACCGGGAACCCCGTATTCATGGTACTCGGGAAAGGGTCTAAGAGTACCGGGAACCGTTTATTGACTCAGGAGTCTATGACTCCAATGTCTAATTTTGATTTAATAGACGCCGCAAACGCGCTAGCGATAAAAAACTTCAGAGGTGTTTTTATGAGGGATCAATTACCGGCGGCACCAAGGAATATTGAAACCGGCATAATTAACCTCGATGGGTCCTCCGGAGCGGGAACTCATTGGGTTTCATACGCGATTGATCCGCGTGCGATCGTCTATTTTGATTCATACGGGTTAGCTCCGCCGAAAGAGTTCATGCGGTATGTCCGGGCGTGTTCAGCCCGGGCGTGTTCGGCCCGGGTTTTTTATTCCACGCTGCCAACACAGCAATTAAGTGACCCACCGATATGTGGCCGCGAGGTATTAAACGTACTTGCGGCGATTTCATCATCGCGAAAACCACCTCATGTGGTTGTAAACGAATACACTAGTGGAGTCGTAGAAGCTCAACGGATTTTAGAGAATAACATTTACAATAATAATGATTGATATTTGGGGACGACCGGTTTCGGCGCTGAAAAAGCCCACGGAAACGCCCGCCACCGATGACATAAAAAAACTAATTGAGGATGAAATCGCTGATACGTTGAATTTAACCAGTGTTGACCCAGATGAAATAGTTGTATTTCAAGACCGCCAGGGTAAATTGAAATCCAGTAATGTGTCACTGAATGACGTTTTAACACGACAGCGTGATGCCGGCGAGGGCACTATCGCGTTGTATACCGTCGACGGACGACTCAAACCGGGTGAACATCTGTCGACGGTGACGGATAGGGTAACATTAGTCCAAGACGGTTTTACAAGGTTAGATAGATCGGTGACCGATATACAACTCACTACCGCTAGTTTTTTTGGAACCCCGACGGTAACCGAACCGAATCTTGCAACAATAAAAAATACTATTTTGGAGTTTACGACGCTGTCGGGCCAATTTACCTCGTTACGAAAAAATGTTAACAGGATCGATAACGCCGTTGATAAATTCTTTGGTAAAAAAAATGTCAAACCGGATGAGATTACAATAACTATAAATGATATCACTGCGTATGGACAGGAAATAAAAACAATCAACACTAATGTTGCAACGAACAAAAGGAGTATAGACGTGCATGAACGGGAAATAAATACACTCATTACTAATGTTACAACGATCATAAATAATGTGGACGCGCATGGACAGAGAATAGAAACAATCAACGTTAATGCTATAGCGAGCAAAAAAAGTATAGACGTGCATGAAGGGGAAATAGAAGTACTCAAAATTAATGTTATAGCGAACAAAAAAAGTATAGACACGCATATACAGGAAATAAATACACTCATTACTAGGGTTGCAGCGAACAAAAAAGATGTGGACACGCATATACAGGAAATAGGAACGATTAAAACTGATGTTGCGGCGATTAAAGACAGACTACCTAAAATGACAAAGCAACTCGAAAAAATAAAAATCCCTCACGAGAACACCGTCAACACAGTATACACGATTCGGCATGGATCATTCGCTTGGACTCCTACACAGAATACAGTAAATATCACCGCAACTGTTAAGGGCATTTATCGATTGACACTGGTTTCAATGATGCAGTTTAATATATTATCGTCGAGTTCATCCGGGTTTAACAATACAATATCAACAATTATAGACAAGGACGCAACTGAACCGTTCACAATTTATGCCGTTGATAGAAATCTAGCCGGGGCAAACATTACATGGTACGTGGAATTTGTAGCGAATCTAAGTAATTAAAAACACTAGCTCTTTTAAAATAAAAATGACCACCAAGGAAATTGAATCAGAGGTATCACCGACGTCACATCAATATCGATTCGATACCGCAAAAGAATTCTCCGCGAACTTAAAAACGCTTTCCGAACAATACCGTGCAAAAATAAAAAAATACCGCCGAAAAATAACCGCCATCGACGCGGTCGTGTACTCGGTGTCGGGTATAGTAGCTGGCGCCGGTGTTATTTTATCCACGGTGACCACGATAACCCCGATCGCTGTTCCAATCGCTGTCTCCGCAATGACAACAGTTGCTGGAGTTGCCAACGCAATCACTAGGAAGATATCATCGTGTTTTCAGAAAAAACTCAACGAGTATACAGTAAAACATCAAATAGTATCCGACGCATACTCGAAATTATCCGGGTTGATCTCGTTATCGATTGATAATTTGTTCGTATCCGATGTTGAATTCTCCACGATGGTCCAGTTATATAGCTCCGCGATGTCAAAAATCGAGGATTTTCAACTGGAAGCCGAAACCACCTGGTTGTTAAAATTAGACACTAAAAACAACGAATAATAATAATGTCGCTGAACCCCGAAGGGTCTCAATTACTTCAGCGGATCGCGGAGAACACCACTCCGGTACAAACAAGTATGATATCGATAACATCAACGAAACCCGAATTCAGTGTGAACTTCCCATCACCGGTTCCAGTAAAGGAAATAGCGCTGGCAAAATTGCGAGTATATCACAGTTGGCCTAATATCCGAGCGGACGCATTTAACGGACAACAACCTAATAACTCGCTGGTTTTTGCACGGACAAATAAACCCGATGGGACCCCAAACTGGGAGGAGGTTACAATACCAACTGGGTCATACCAAATAGAGCAAATCAATAAAGAATTTCAACGCAGGATAAAATCGATCACAGGAAAGGAATCAAAAATCGCTATTACGGTTCATGAACCGACGTTATCGTCGACGATTGAAATAAGCACACCGGGGTATATGGTTGATATTTATAACAGTTCAATAAGAACCATACTAGGATGGCCTGAGAATCCACCCGCGGACACCCCCCCATCAACTATCCTCAGACACGATAACGGAGATGGTGGTAGGCATATTGCTCCATACAACGTAAATATCGCATCAGTGATAGCGATCAATCTAGTGTGTGATGTTATCGAAGGGAGTTATCAGGTGGATACCAAGCAATCAAATCAAGCTCAACAGGGGTATATCCTTTATTCGTTTTCACCAACAGCCCCTCCGGGATTTTTGATCATTGAGAGTCCGATTAATCCGGTCTATATGCGATGCCATGATCGGTTTTTAACGAGAATTAATTTCAGACTTACCGATCAGTCAAATAACCTAATTGATCTGCAAGAGGAGGAGTTAGTGATCACTCTGTTTGTAAGATCATAGCAGCAGAGGGGGCAATGACATCGACGCGGTCGTCGATGTGCTTACCGGACGCTGACGACGCTGGGGATCGGCGCGCAGAAGGTGTTAATTAAACCAAATGACGTTTGGACGATCCCCCAACGACGTCGTCGTTTTTTTTTTACCAGGCGCTGACGACACCGGATCCGCTGAGTGCAGAAAGTAATAATTAAGCAAAATAACGATTGGACAAAATGTCCGATTCGCCCCCTCTGCTGCTCCATCTGTCAAACACAATTTTCCCTACTATGTACCAGTCCATATGTGTAATACATTTTTCTCACTCTGTACGTCTCCATCTAACACACCTTTCCCCACCCTACATGTGTCTATCACATGCCCATTTGTCTTACACATTTGTCCCCCACTGTGCTTGCAGACAGAGTCACAATGGATCATTACGTAGGGTGTTTGACTTCATGGATTTAAGCCCAGGTTGGCTGCCTTGTTGCCTCAATGGGAATCGTATGTTATAGCAAATAATCTGATAAAAGTGTCATTAGCGCGGAAAACAATTTCTAAACCTGCTGATGCTTCAACAGATGCACACTTAGGAACTTAGACTGTGTATGTCACCATTTAGAAATTCCCATTTCAAAATCTGACTTTGCTTAATTTTGAGAACTCAGTTAGGAAACTTTATGAGGTACCATCATACTATCGGTTGACCTTTTAAACATATATATATATATATATATATATATATATATATATATATATATATATAGATATATATATGTGTGTGTGTGTGTGTGTGTGTGTGTGTGTGTGTGTGTGTGTGTGCGTGTGTGTTTGTGTGTGTGTGTGTGCAATGTCTTGCCCTTTATTTTTAGGCGTTTACATGAAGTGAACTTTATCTTTTCTATAATAGTTACAGAATTTTAACAAATTTATATATTATTATTCATCCTGAAGGGCACCATGTTTGCAAGAATTTTTCTTCCTATATTTTGTATCGTTTTATCATGACATGTTTTATCTTATCTTATAATTCGTAATATGTAGACAGTATTGCGCTGATATGCTTTTAACATATGTTCATACCAGTTCATTTATTATCATACCCAGTGTAAACAAAGATAACCTTTCACATGGTTGATAATTATAATTACATATTGGACAGTTTCTTTAATTCATAAAACATGCAATTATAATTACAGTTTTATTTACCTACACCATATGATTATTTATTAATATTACACATGGTACATTTTTGAATTTAAATCACATGTAGTGACTATAACTCATGAAAATAATCCACATAGAGTGGTAAAAACACAGGTACAAAATACAAGGGATGTAAATGCTGTTGTTTGATTGCTATAGTTATTTATCTTGCAAGAAGTCAGTTTATTCTATATTAGCACATTATTAACTAGCTAGATTTAGTAACTGTGTTTCTCATTATATGTTCACATTACTATTAGTAACTGTGTTTCTCATTATATGTTCACATTACTATTAGTAACTGTGTTTCTCATTATATGTTCACATTACTAGTATGAGATGCTGGTATTAAAAATGGAATGCCTGTATACAATTAATATTGCCTGAGTCAATTCATGCAGACTATTGTTGCTAAAAAATGGAAGATAACAGCAAACTAATTAACTGATCATTGCTCTTGTATATGATGAAAATGATGATGATGATGATGATGATGCTTATTATTATTATTATTAGTATTATTATTAGTATTATTATTATCATTCTTTGCTGAAATTATTGACACAACATGCGATATGTTGGACTTGCCATCCAGCAAGGTAAATTGTGAATAATATGACAGACATGAAAGATAAGATGGACACTGTAATATTTTAAATGGGTCAGAGATGTTGGATTGTAAGTATTTTATCTGGGCAAGAATATGTATAACGTATAATTATACCATAGGCAATGATTTGATCAAGTACTAATTAGGGAATCAAGCAGTAATCAGAACTATCTCGAACAGTTAATTCCTATTTTACAGAAGCAGCCCTATTTTGACTTTCAAATCTCAGTAAACCCATCAAATACTCGACGAGATTAGTAATTGATTTCACCATTATCAGCTGTACGAATGAATTCTACTGCACGATATGCATATACGTTTATGATATTACTATCTATTGAATAAATCGCATGCATGTCTGAGTTTGTGTGTGACTTGGATTTTGCCAGACGAGGTAGTTGTTAGTACCATTTTGTAAGACATTGGTACGACTCGGCCGGGTATTTAACACATGACCATATGTATGTATGTATATATGTATGTATGTATGTATGTATGTATGTATGTATGTATGTATGTATGTATGTACATTTTGTGTATTTTTCCAAGACATCTTTGTAAAAGATCATTTTATTCAGGAAAATAGATGCCATGCTCTCTCTCTGATTATAGGTATTTTGGATATGATATCAAAGTCCATGTGCAGTTCTTACAGCCCTTACATGGGAAACTCACAAGGCAAGTCCATATGCAGTCATTGTAGTCCTTCATGAGAAACCTAAATATCTGGTAAATATACAGTTCTTGTTGTCTTGAATGTTAAACCCAAATGACTTATGTGACATAAATATTCTGCTTACTTGATAGTACTTACAATACCTTCAATGCCAGGTAAGTAAATATATCAATTTTGCATGTTTAAATCCAACCACGGTCCATATAAAACTTCCTAAACCTGATGCTGTTGGGACCGTAGAGTTTCATCATTTTAAAGGTGGTGAATTTACAGTTGTTTGACCAGAGCATTAATGGCTCATTGATGAATAAAATTTATGGCTGCACTATATATGTCACGAATTTCCAGACTGATTAGCTAATTGAAGTCGTAATGTATTTGTCAAGCTCTTTCAACAGCTTAGAACAGAAACCATCATAACTAATTTATTTCATGATAATATCAGGCATCCAACTGGAAACCAATGTGAACATGTTTGTGTGAACAAGGCATCCAACTGAACAATTCTGAATTGGTTGGATTGGTCATGGCAGCCAGCTGAGAATATATGTGAATAGGTTAGAGTAGACATGACAGCCAGCTGAATAACCTTGTGAATTTGCCTTGGTGGGCAAGGCATCCAACTGAACAATTCTGAATAAATGTATCTTGCTGTTGTCATGTCAGCTAGATGAATAACCCTGTGAATAGGTTGGGGTAGTCAAGACAACCAGCTAAATAATCATTTTTTTAGGTTAGTGGACACGGCAAGCCAACTGAATACATTTGTGAATGGGTTTGGGTGGCCAAGGCAGCCAGATGAATAACTCTGAATAGGTTTGAAAACATGGCAGCAAACTGAATAACACTTTGAATAGGTTGGATTGGCGAATGCAGCCAGTTGAATAAAAATCTGAATAGGTTCCACTGGTCATGGCAGCCAGCTAAATATCGCTGTGGATAGGCTGGTGTGGTCATGGTAACCAGATGAATACCTCTGAAAGGATTGGAGCAGGCATGACAGCTAGCATAATAACTATGTGACTATGATGGAGTGGTCAAGACAGCCAGCTGAATACTTCTGCATATGATAGCGTTATCAAGGCAGCCAACTGAATACAACTATGATTAGGTTAGGGCGTTCAAGGCCACCATTTGAATATTTATGTGAATGTTTTGGTATGGTCAAAGCAACCATGCGAATAACTCTGAATGGGTTGTGGTGGTTAAGTCAGCCAGCCGAATAAATCTGAAAACGTTGGGGTGGAACTATTTCTAAAATTAACATGTTCTGTAAATGTATTTTCGAGGATAATTTCTGAGTCCATGTGAAGCTGTTGATATATATATATATATATATATATATATATATATATATATATATATATATATATATATATATATATATATATATATATATATATATATATATTCATATATAAGATACATATAGTTTCGTTCGACCCATACAAATTTACCAGCAATCCGGGCTATCCATGTCATATTCGTGTGATGGTCTTTATAAACCACCTTGAAATGTACCAAGTCTAATTGCATACATGCGGGGCAGTCACTGTAATATTCTAAATAGGGTCTGTAGTATTAATTTTGAAATGTAGCACGCGTAATTGTATATGCCTTTTATGTGTATATATGTTCCAACAACACGCAGATATAGTCACTCCCACCATCGGAGCAGTGCCCGTTTGATACTCGAAAGAGACCCAAGTGTATATTCAACAAAATCACTACATAAGTGAATCCACTCAAAAAAAGTTTTAAAGTGGTCAGTACAATATTTTTGGTAAATATGATTCACTGGGATGCCCGAGGTCACGCCGTTCTAATAAAAATGTTATTTGACCGTATATGATTTATCATAAATATACAGATGATGACAGTCGACGGGGAAAATATCTCTATACATGATGCGATCGATGCGTAGCTGCAGAAACATATGCCAACGTTGGCAGACAATGGGAAATTGCCACTGCGAAAATCCAAAATCAGATCCTACTTTAGAAACGTGTCCATACAAGCGTGACTCGACCGAATATTACTCGACATCTAACTGATGCAAACAAAGATGCTATGACAAAAGTTATTGCTAGTTGGGAATATGCTTTCATTGTACGAATGTATAAAATGGCCATAGATAAATCGCTTCGTGCTTTCACAATATCGATTGCGAATCGTTATCACGCTTTATAATTTACGCTACTAAAATCATTTACCTCATGGAGGCTGTTTTATTTTCAGTCCAATAGCAAGAACATATCAGTTGAATTGCACACGTCGATATACGAACACTCGAAGAGCAGATACAATATATATATATATAATCCATTAAATACCACCACGAAGTTGATTGCGAAAAAATGACAACCCCGAAACTGGGAATTATCCTAACTTGTTGGCGAGGCTTATGTCGTTTACTCTATGTTCAAACAACCCGCCGATATAATCACACCCACGATAGGTGTAGTGCCCGTTTGATACTTGAAAGAGACCCAGGGGTATATTCAAAAAAATAACTACATATGCGAATCCCTTCAAAAATGTTTTTAAAATGGCCAACACAATTTCGATTGTCAAATATAATTCACTAGGATCCCTTGATGTCTAATCGTTGAGACCCAAATGAAACATGTTGTCCTACATGTATGAGATTTATCCCAAAAAATATTATATATATATATATATATATATATATATATATATATATATATATATATATATATATATATATATATATATATATGCAGAGAAAGAGAGAGAGAGAGTTAAGCCTGAGACAGACATGACAATGCGACGCGTAAGTAATTAGAAGAGTTGTTACGAGCTTAGCGAATGCAGATATTATTCTGATGTCGAACGGAACCCCTCCGTGAGTGGTCATGTACCCGACCACCACACAGGCGACTCGTCCATGTTGGTCAACGAGAATGAATTCCTCGACTTCATCACACAAGAGCCAAATGATCCAGAAAATAAGTGATGGTTTCGCGGTCGCACGAGTGGACATAGTTATGAACATTGCCTGCAATTACTTCTGGCTGTTAATGCACACACCACCATAGACGTTATGATCTCGTCAGGAATACAAATCGCAGGTGTGAGTTTCACAGATACAATCTCCAGATCGAGATTACAATATGTTGATCTAGCGGCAAACATCAAATTCAACAACACATTCGCAGCATTCCTTGATATACGACATCAAAACTGCAAATGCATTGTGCAACAGCTTCACAAGAAACTAGATGTTTCCATAGAAAATGAAACTACTTCTGATTCCCACGTGGTACTATTTAATCTACAAAGATATTCTTGTGAAAAATGCATCTGCGTCCCCCTAAACCGCCACCGAAAACGACTCATCATCAAGTATTGTCGGCACCAGTCTAGCTAGGAAGACAGTCATGCTCACCAATTCCACAGTCGCCGCCGTCAATGGCGTCACGGTTTACTTATGATACAGATAAAGTATATTACAATCGTCAATCGCGTAGTAACCGCAAGTATAATTTCGCCGATTTTAGGTCGTCATTGTGGATTATCTGGCTCGGTCGCTCTGATTAACACCACGACTACATTACCGGCTACTATTCCTAAACCGCACGGGCCATTCTAACAAATTTGACACCATTACACCTGGACGAACTCTCAGTGCAAAGAAAATAAGAGATTGTGTACCGTTTCTGATGATGATTATGCAGTGGTACAGGTGCCTGGGATTAAGTCGTTAGTGCCTAGGCCGAGGCAGGTACTGCTGGTGACGTTTTGTGGCTGATGCCATTTTAGGCGATCTTATCACCGGCATAATACATATTACCGTCAAGATAAGACTAACTACCGATATTCCCTCTTGGATATATGGTTCTTGGAACGAAATATAATCACGATACGGTCCCGCAGAGGCTTGTAATCCGTGGAAAATGTCTGCTAATGTATCATATAATGTAATTATATCTACTCGATAAATGGCATTGATATCTGTAACTTCTATTCCGTTACCTATACAAGCTCGTTCCACTTGCACTACCACAACACTCGATTCACTGTTTTCAAGATCCACTATTTTATCTGTGGTAATATAGGCACCAATCCTTGTGAATGGACTTTACAGGATTTCACTTCGCAGGTTATCCGATGAAAATATATTAACTGTAATTGCCTTAATATAAACGTATTGGCGATACCTCTAACAGATAAACATCCATACTCATCGACGGAAAATCAGCATAATCTGTAATAGTGTCGCCAAAAAACATGGAATATTCACGGAATCAGATATGGCATTATTTAAGACTAATGATGTGAATGCGTGTTTGTGCGTTGTTGTCGTGTCATATTACTCAGGAAATAAGTTAGAAACCTCTTCTACGACGACTGATCTTCCTTATAGTTTTGCCAGACGGCAACGGTGGTTTTCTGATTTCCTTCACAGCTGTCTACAATTGTTCCACAATCTGAGTATAAACTATAAATTACCGTTGGTATATGTACCGAATTACAGAATGTCTCAAACTTCGAGGTTCAGTGTCGCGATTAAATTAGATTATCCAATTAATTGACTTCATTTTGTATAAGAGCCTCTATTTATTATAAACATGCAGTATTTGTAATACATATATTATAACCATACAATATTTGTAATACATATATTATGACCATGCATTATTTGTAATACATATATTATAACCATGCAGTATTTGTAATACGTATATTAGAAGCATGCAGTATTTGTAATACATATATTATAACCATGAAGTATTTGTAATAAGCATATTATAAGCATGCATTATTTGTAATACATATATTATAAGCATGCAGTATTTGTAATACGTATATTATAACCATGCAGTATTTGTAATAAATATATTATAACCATGAAGTATTTGTAATACATATATTATAAGCATGCAGTATTTTTAACACATATATTATAAGCATGCAGATGCATATGAAAGTAAACTATTTAATCGAAATGTACTGAACAACTTTTGTTTCCATTCCTTCCCTTGAAACTCTAATAACACTCTTGTTGGATAGAGTAAACCCTTTATATCCGAATCCGTGTCCATACAAATATCCAAGCCGGGTAACTATCGGAATATTACCACTTCAGTCGTGGCGTCTTCAACTAAACGTTGAGTTGATGCTATCTTCGGCATATGTGCGTTTAACACAAACAATTTACGAAGGCGTATACGAGATGTAAAAAAGGTCACAATGCGTTTGAATCCGTGTAGAATAGCCATACTTTAGGATCACCCATCTACTGGCAGAGATGGGGCTTGTTGTGCATGCGAGTTTCCCACTGCACTGACTAATCACATACAACATAAATAAAAATAAAACACGATACAAGTACAATGTGCAGTAGCTATTAACTTGCTCCACGGTGATTGGTTGCCGATGTCCTGGTGAAAGTGAAATTGCGTATAATATATGCAAATGACAATTATATAATATGTATCATGTGCACGATTGGCAAATTAATCGCCAAAGACATGCTGGAGATCCTCGGATCTACATACTAATCAATTCAATGTTGCCAATGTTAGGACAAAGTTTAATGTCGGCTATTGAAGACCCTCTATAAATACTAATGCTCATAATATTACTTAGATTCGTGTCAGTCGTAATGTAGTCTCATTGCTGACATTTACGGCAAGACACGCAACAATCAGTGTGTTTGGTAATTACATAAATATTTGCGAGAACAAACATCAGTCTTGGTTAAGTTTCACTGTAAAGATTACAATTCGTTTGATAATGCAATACGTGAAAATAATGTGACTTTGGTGTAATAAAGTAATATGATACCTGTCAAGTGATCTTGCTATTAAAGTTGGGCCCATATTGGTTCCGCACTGTGCTAAATTACTTACATGACAACATGTTAAATCATCTGATGCTCATACATGGAAGAGATTCCGCGAGAAACACCACCGACATCGTTAATGTCACCACCGACGCCGCTGCTGTCAACATCGACACTAATACCAAACGCGAAACATAAAAATAAAGTACTAGTGGCGAGGCCGGCACTTCTGTACAGTATAAAGTTAGTCGCAGAATATGAAATATCTATCATCGGAGCGTTTAAAATTGCGGTAGCTGTTGTACTAAAATTAATTTTAACGATTACAGCGCCGGAGCTACGTCAACGTCACGTTTTTCACCGATAATTTTCCAATGCCGCGAGAACTAGTTAGGTACTATCCCATTATGCAATAACGAGTCGAGCTAACTAATATAAAATGAAGCAAGCGAAAACACATATATTGATCGAAGTGAAGAGATTTTATCTGATACAGTAAAATGATTGGTATATTGTCTCCCGTTGTCGAAAATGATGCAGACTCTGCTTACCTTATTCTTGGGCAAAAATATATTTAATGTCACAACCGACCCTAAACAATATGAAACTGAGATCATTGGTGGTAGTGAGGGTATATATATCGAAATATGTATCCACTGTGCGACATTAATCCGCTGGTTTTATAAGCCACTAGCGAGGTAATCTCGTGATAACTGTTGTGGTGGTTGGTAATAAAAGTTGAAGATAAGGCAACAATCTAACGAAATGTTTTGAAGGGTGTTATCATCGGAAGAGCAAATACGATCCACGTAAGTTTGAGATGAACATTAGTCCGAATTGACGTTAGTTTGGATGAAATTGATGTCAAGGATATCTTCGGGAGAGTGGCGAAAATGACTGCAGCGATGACCAACCGATTTGTACAATAAGCAATACAATCGACGTATTCAAATATATACGTAATTGTGACATTGTGGTACAAAAGCACATTCACAACTATTGACACATTAGCACATTCAATGTTGTTGTAAATCATCGATTTTAAAGATGGATGCCATTGTGCCATACTTCATATCATATTGACAACAAATACGTTTCAGACAATTTACCATTTATAGAGTAATTATGGTCACTGATTTGAATTTCGACTGATGTGTTTTGAAACATCATTGCACAAGGATGGTTATATATTATGCACATTTATAGCAAACGTTTACTTATTATTCATTTCGATGTTTTTAGTGCTTAAAAGTTAATATAGCCTAGAAAACAACCGAGGCCCAAAGTCAACTTGTCCTTGTTGTGATATCATCATTGTAACAACGACTGGATTATGTTATACTCAAGTTACGCATCGCATATCTTGTGTTGAATATGATTAGGAAAGTGTGCCCGCATTTCTAAAATAGTATTCCGCATTTGGGAACAAGTTAAATGATTGCATTTTCCTTCATTTGACTTTGAATTGTGAAAGATAACAAACAATGTTAGTCACATTAGACATTTAGAAAAATAACTAGTTATCATCTCAAATCTTGTAAAGTAATGGACCAGACAGTAAATAATGAAACATGACGGATAGGTGGACGGGTAATATCATATTATAATAGGTAGACCTTGAAACAAACGTATTATTCACAATTCCACACAAATGTTGGAACGTGTTTACTGAAAGGAGGATGCTACTTACTTTTCCTACGAAATCAATCAATTCACGATATATAAAACTATATGAACTAGACAAGGGTGTGACAATACAACTTCTTTGACGAGTAATACAAGTTGAGGTAAATTTTACCAATGATTCTTTTTCATAAATATATTCGTCTTACAAATAATTTAGTAACTTCATGTAATGCATGATTTGTACTTTTTCTTTTACTGAAGGTAGCTATACTTGTGCTTACCCTTTCTTCATTCTCTCTTTCTTTCTGAAAGGATATAATAAATCTTATATTAGACAAGGCGATACAAATTTCACTCATTTGCTCTCAAAAGAGGGAGTAGACCATCATCGCAAATGAAAATACAGTGTAAACCACACCTTGCAAGTCATTATATGCAAGAAAGTCATCCATAAAACATTTTTGTCTTTCCGTTATCCTGAAAAGATATAAATTAACAAGCTGTTACATTTTCTGTCATTTAGTATCTCAACATATTTGGGTAAAATTGTACAGTGAGCTGCTGGTTATAAGAACAAAACTAATGGTTATAACAAATTGTAATGGGCCAGATAAGAATAGCGTTTGAACATGTGAATCAAAAAGTAAAAAAAAAAAAAATAGAAACAGTTGTTTCATTTTAAAGTTGATGTAAATTTTCATCCACGGGGACTGTTGAAACTTGAGAGTGCGAAAAATTTTATGGAGAACGAGTCGGTTCTGGATAGCTTGTTCGAGAAGACGAGGATGCAAAATGTACATGTTTTTTCTATGGGAATGGGCACACGTTTTCTTCACTTTATTGTCTGCCAGACTTAACTTTTTTATCGCGCTGTTCTCGAGACAGCATTTCGTTTTCGATAAGAAATCGTTCAGTGCAGAATGGATAATTATTGTGAGCAGCGTGTAAATGTTCTAGATAAACGAGATCGACCTCGACGAAACAGCCTACTTCATCGGCGAATCCTGCTCGTTTTTCTTAAAGGAACTGTTATCTGGCAATCAAGTTAAATCCGCCCGTGGGAATGGTTTGTGACATTAACTATTCATATAGCTTGTTCGCGTCTAGATAAAGGATGCACGACGTGGACGAATTCCTGGGATCGTAGTTGGTCAAATGAAAGGACGTTGAAGCCTTTGGAAGCTTTGATATGTATCTGATTCAATCAATAATGTCGATACACTATTTGTTACTTCAGTAACTGTAAGGAAACTAGAAACATAATCTGCACATTCGAGTATTGATTCGTATGTTTAATACCAAGTTGCATCGTCACTTTTGCTTATAACAAATCTAGAATTGTATTACAATTTTTTTTCCAGGCGTTTTTTTGGCAGAAACTTAATATTATCTCATTATACGCTTAACCAAAGTATTTTAATGACCTATTGTGAATGACCTATTGTGATATGAAGCGGTGCTATGGACATTTAATTCTAAATGAGAAAACCTGTACTTGATATGAACGGAAAGATTCGTGATGAAAGTGCGCCACATTTATGGAATAGTTGGTGATTGATGTACACATTAAACAATCGCAAAACAAATTTACGGGATACATACACTTGTATTTTTGACTTAAAGATGACATATTTTACTTTCTCTCCTATTTCTTTCTGCCTCAGTTAATATAATATATATAATACAAAGGTTGTGTTCGAATACATTTCGTTTCGTTGCAAAATATTCTTTTCAAATGTCTACACTTGAATGAAAGATTCAATAACTATGTTGAATTTCTATTAGTTCTATTTCTATTACATCATCAAAGCGGTTGACCGGCACCGGTGTTTAACGTCGCAACTTATTGCATTAGCTCTTGTACATTCACAAGAATAAAGGTGTCTACAGAAAAATGAATTAGATATGGTATCTCAGCCAATGTATTTTATGCCATTTTAAACTTGCTACTTCATTCTGATTAAAATTAAACATGCGTGTATTACTATATTGCACACACCTCTCTTTACTGTTAAACATTAATGTCATATAATAATTATAAACCATATTATATATTTAATATGTAATGTTTATACTTTTAAAGAAGTTGGGATTTATCTAAGTTCAATCATGCTTGATTAAGAATATGATATGCATATCTCAGAACAAAGATATAAACAGCTCCACTCTGTGTGTGCAATATGGTAACAGACTGAGCGCCGATACAGCATGTGAGATCAATAATTTGTAATCCATTGGGCACCATATTATACCTCAATTCAAGTGGATTGCAACAGCAAATAATACAAACAATGATGTTTTATATTGTGCTGACAGGTTAGGGTCTATGCTGTTTGTTGCAATGATGACTCATAATAAATATCATACATCTCACTCAGCTAGCACATTATGTGCTGGCAGATTTGGGTTTGCAATCGGTCCCACCTTATGATCAAACGAGCATGGTATGTACTAAACGTTAAAATACGTAACAAACTTCTCTTAGCGTAGACCAAGATCTGTCAGATAATTAAATCAGGATCAATAATGTTCAATTTAATTATACACATTGTGAAGAGCACACAACATGCTCTGCTAGAGAATCTGGATGCATATCATATGGCTTCTGATAAACTGACTAATCAGCAAGTCTATTGATTTAGATCAATTTTAAGAAAAAAAATATGACATAAAATCTAGAATGCATTTCATATGCAAATAGTTATAAACTCTCATCAGTTTCAAAGCTATTACACCAGTCTTCAAAGTCAAAACTAATTCAATATTCAAAGTTTTGGTGAAATGTATTTATCACATTGATGTATCATGATGACTTTATCCAGACTCTATATGACAAAATGAATTTTCTCCCTTTCTCTGCAGGTGATGTCATAGACGTATACATCACTGTTGATAATAACTGTCATTTATATGGGTTTTTATGCAAGTGTGCATTCATTAGATTGTTTATATGTATATGTACTTATTAATGTGTGTACACTATATTTATTAAGAAAGATATTAAATCAAACAAATATGACGCACGATAATGTTTACATTTTTTGCTGGCATGGAGCATTATTTTCTTCAACAATTAATAAAAAAATCCATTAAAAATCCACCTTTTGCCTCTTCCAGAATCATGTAAAAATCAGGAAATAATTACACAGATCAGAACCAGATTATAAAAAATAAAACGATCTGTTAAAATTATTAATACAATCTTCATATATGAAATCTACCTGTAAATTGTATCAATAATGTCCATACCGTATACGTTATTAGATGAAAAGTGAATGTGCTAACCCTATGCACTAAGCTCCTGAACTGAATCTCAAACATATGGTCAACATATTGATCAAGCATAGAGGATATCATATGTCGACACAGTCGACTTATTTCTTCTTATATTCTTCTCATTACGTGGCAAACTATTTTCTAAAAATCATTGAGATTATCAATTATATGAAAATTGGGACAACATTATCATATTTGTTATACAATGTTCATTTATACAATCATTTTCCGATACATTGTGGCTGAAAATGCAGTGAATTTCTTTACATTTGCAATATTAGGCTGCACAAGTTCATTGCCTGTCTGTCTATCTCTCACTCTTTCATGCATACATTTCATATCGTCTTTAGTTACTGAGAACTAAGGACACAACAACTGCATTCACAGGAAATGCATGCTAGATGTGATAAATGCAGCGACGTATACGAAATAACGGCAATCGTCATGCAGCTGTAATACTGAACAAGTTCATTTTTTTCATATTATAGCTGAGTACTGATTCTCCTTTTTTTTTGGTTGAAGAGAATAACTAAGGTTGATTCCTTATAATATTGTAAGGTCTGTTATTATATGCTCATTTTTTTCCCCGTTAACTTTGCATTGACAGAATCGTTCAGTATTCCCCGATACTGAACGCGCGCGATAATACACATATAGCATTCACCTGAATAAAAGAACTACTTTCTTTTGTAAATAAATAATGGACTCAGACGCCAGCACTTTTGATTTGTAAACAAACCATGTACACTGGCAAAAGAGGCTCTTTAAGTTGTGGTTGTTTATTTGTTTCTGAATGAACTTTAACATGTTTCGTGGACTGCAAAACAACCCAGCTGTCTTGAAATTTTGCGTTGATACAATGTTACCGATTTAGGCTAGCTATCTTGTATAAATGACGGATTAGGTCCTTACAAATAACAATGCATATACTGTTTTCTTTAGCTGGTGATAAGAATCGCAAAATAAAATATACTTACAGTTTTACATCCTGAATTTCCTCAAAATGTTTTTTCTTAATTCTGCAAATCTGAATTACATGAGCCATGTCATAGGTTTTCAATCTGGATTACACATTTCGAAAGTGTGCTGTAATTTCGATGATCAGTACAATTGCATCCTCCTTACTGCACTCAAAATGAAATACACATTAAATTCCATAGCGTCTTTTTGAAAATTGCAATTGAAAGACTTCATATTTTCCCCACGTTATGATTTCAAACATTCAGTGACAGAAACAGAAACACATTTGCAGACGTAAACACGCTTCTTCCGCGCCACTTCAATCCGATGTATTTCATGTATAATTTGCACAAATGAATCCAGTCCAAAATCACAAACTTTCGTCGAATCGAAACAAAACACCAAAATATATTCACTCCAGATCAAATGGAAAAGTCGTTGCAATGCCCAGTCATTCACAATATGACTGCAAATTTCAATTTTAACTAGACACGCCATTTTCTTTTCGAAAGTTATGTCGACCGCGCGACTAAGTTCAAATTTATCTGGGCGGAGCTATGTGCGCATTAATAATGATGTCATTTTGTAATGTCAAATCTGCGCTTGTGTATTTAGTTTGGAATACAGCATTCATTCATTTACGTTGTTTCTTGTAGTGTATTTTGTTCATATAATTAAACCTTAGGTTGAATAAAAAAATGAGCATATCATAAAAAGGTTACTGACTTTGTATGGGAAAATATAGGAACTCGTTTGTCGGAAGGATATACTGCACTCACAAGTTCGTGCAGTATTCATTCCGAAAACTCGTTCCTATTTTCCCATACAAATGCAGTAACCTATAAATATTAATTATGTTGATATTATTTCATTCAAATCTTCCAAGCAATATTGAATGAAACGAATCAAAATAAAAACATGAGCATTTTACGTTAAACATTAGTATAGAGCATCTATTGATTCAAATTATTTAACATTTCCTTCTCCAATCTTGCCAAGCAAATCCTTTTTTGAAGAAAACACAAAACAGTATGACACGTCAGTTATTAATCGTATTTCTGAATATGCACATACTTGAGAATACAGTACATGCATATATAATAATAACCATTTTAAGTGCTAGTGGACTTGCGTAATTCACTCTCTAACAAAAAAAATGTTTAGCAAGAACAAAACAGAAAACAACAACAAAACGGGACAGGCCAGCATATTGAAATTCTGTAACCATAGTGTTAACAAAAACTCACATTGCATTAAAAGATGCAGTTAAGAAGCACAATGAAGAAGGTTTCTCGCTGTGATCTTTGGCATACTTATCAAATTGATATTTTACATCAAACGAAACAAAATGTATGCAAAGATTAACACTTTTAGGCTCTTTTGTATTTATTCCTTTCTTCAGTCACATCTGCAAATGCTGGGTCTCACTACCAGTGGTGGATACACATTCTCTAACTTCTTCGAACTCGAAAGCAAAGAGTAGTCTTCAAAATATTTTTAGTAGTGCAATGGTTCTATAACATTATGTATACTTACACTGATGCAATCACATGTACATGTCTATGCAAATAAATTACACTGTCTAAGCATTTTTGTTTATGAACATTTTGAATCAAAATGACTGTTAGTGCCAAAATAGCATGATACAAATTATTACCAGTGTCAACACTTTGCAACCGGTAGTTTTCAATCGAAAACATTTAATAAACCGAAAAGTGGTCTCTCCCGCCACAATGACAAAATATAAACCATTGCTAGTATCAATACATGTTTCAGCCTGTAAGACTAAACAGTTACTCCAAGATACACTGAACAACATTCTTATCGGCACAAAAAGTGTATCGTTATTATTACACCACAAGTACAATCCATCGCATGCCACGAGTACTATTACCTGAGCAACGTAATCAGCAATCTGAATACGGAGAGCCTGTATCTCCTTCTCCGCCTGCGTCAGCTTCAAACCTTTTGTATTGGCCTATAATTTGTATAGATAATGAGTAATGTAATGTTTCAGCCACAGTTTTGTATCAAATTAGAGAGCGATTGAATATAATTATTATTGTCAAATAATACAACTCATACAGATGTATGCGGCAATACAATACTGCTTAATTATAAATCCGAATTAAAGTTTACAAAACTACAATTTGTAACAAATGATAATTTTAAAAAATTATGTATGACAACACAAAAGACTATTTCTGTATTACATTGAAAATTTATTTTTTAAACACTTACGTGTTCCTTCAAACACGTTTTCTTGTCTATTTTGTGGATTTCAGTATTAATTCAAACTTTGTATAGCATTTATCGCTGACAGTACATGGCAATATTCAGCTGCTAAGTAACCACGTTTTTACATATTTCTTAAATTAAGTAGACACATAAATGATACACAAGATTTAATATAAACATCGTATATATTCTAATCAATATTATTTTGCATTTAATTATCTGCAATAAAGGGTGCAGAAAGTTCCATACATTTATCAAGGATAATTTATATAAACATTTACTCAATTATGCTACGTGTTTTTATCATACTTTCATTTGAACATTTATATTCATAGTACAAACAAAATGTTACGAAACAAAGGTACCAAAATTTCAGAGAATGGATAATAGGGAAAACAGAAACGTTTAAAATACCGACATACATCCGCTTTGGTTTCCTCATTTTTTCTTGCATTGGACAGTTCTTCCTCAAGGGCCTTAACTCTTGCTTCCATCCCGTTAGACTAAAAACAAAAGGAATATGCAATATATTGGATTAGTAAAGCGTTTCAAAACAATTGACTCAGTAAGTTTCTCTATCATTCCAAATTGCTTTCCTTATTAAAAGTGTTTTTAGATGATTCAAATTTAGATGTTTGATAAACATGAATGCATACCGAACGAACTGAACATCATCAACTATGCGTGTTTGTTACATGCAAACCTACTTCTGCACGTTTAGTTTAAATTGAGATATGCAAAATATACTTAGCAAGCCACGAAAGACGTAATGTCTGCCGTGAAGTGACTAGTAGCGTCGTTACCATAATAAAATAATACAAAACATATTACAAATCGTAAATAATGTCAATGAGGCTATGTTATATAAGATAATCTTCTATGAGTGTTGCTGGTATGAAACGAATAGTGTTAACGATGTATCTTGTATTCCTTAAAAAAGTAATGTGCAGATCTTATGCACCAAAATCCAGAACTGCTTTTCAAAAATATGGTAAACATATTCATCAAGAATCGAAAAAAGTCATCTTTTGACACAGCTATTTTATTTCGTCATAAGTTCTTCACAGGACGTGTCTAATACTTTATAATAATCATATCCATTATCAGTTATACGAAAATGGTGACAATATTTACCAATTTGTTATGGAATGTTTTTTTTACAAACTCTATTTTTGATAAATTGACTGAAAATGCCGTTAATTTACTTACAGTTACATCAATAATATGTTATAGAAGTTCACTGTCTGTCTCTCTATAAGTCTGTCATTCTCTCTGTCTTATACATGCATACACTTCATGTTGCCTTTAACTAATGACATTAAAATTAAAGTCATCAAATATACAGGTTAAAGATGAAACATGCAGCGACTACTACGAAACAATGGCAAACCTCCTGCATCCGTAACACTAAAGTGCTTCATGGAATACTTATTATACCGTAGTACGGAGTTTCCATTCTGTTGCTTTCTTTTGAAGAGAATAACCAAGTTTGTTTCATTATGCCCTTGTACAGTAAGAACCTAATAGTGTTGCTATTATTTAATCAAACATTACCTGCAATTATGAAGGAAAATAATCAAAGACCAACAATCAGCTATTGACATTAAATGTTAGCAGAGAACATCAATTGATTAAACACGTGTATCGTTACTTTATCAAATCTTACAAAACTCACGTTGTTGACCAAAACACAAAGATTCTGAATAGCACATTAATTGAATTTCTGAATCTGTGGCATATACTTGAGACTACATCATCATGCATATCCTATAATAACTAGCTTAAGTGCCAGGTGACTTGCATCGTTCCTTCTCTATCTAAACATGTTTAAAAAACACAAAACAGAAAGGAAAATGAAAAACAACAGGACAAGATACTGAACATCTCAGATCAAAGTGTTAACAAAAACTCACATTGCATTAAAATATGCTACTAAGAACCACAAGGAAGAAGGGGTGGTGATCATTGGCTTAATTATCAAATTGATATTTGATATCAAACGAAACAAAATGTATGCAAAGAATAACACTTTTAGGCTCATTTGTATTTATTCCTTTCTTCAGTCCCATCCTCAAATTCTGATTCTCATTCCCAGTGGTGGATATACATTGTCAAACTACTTTGATCTTCTACAAATTACATGACAGCCTTCAAATTGTGTTTAGTAGTGTCATCTTTCTATATCATCATACATACATACATACATACACTGATACAATCAGATGCACATATCTAAGCAACAACAAAAAAATAGATTTCTTAAGTATTTTCGATTATTGAAATTATGGACCCAAAGTGACTGTTAGTACCGACGTAACATAATACAAATAATTACCAGTGTCACACTGTTGTGACCTGAATGTTTGCGATCGAAATCTTTTTAACAAAACTTAGACTGTACTGACACAACAACATCAAATATAATACGTTGCTAGAATCAAGAAATTTCAACCTGTAAGACCTGACAGATACTCCACGATACATTGAGCAAAAGTCTAACTCGCACAGAAAAAGTGTATCGTTATAATTACTGCACAGGTAAAACCCACCACATGCCACGAATAATGTTACCTAACCGTATACGGAGGACCTGTATTGCCTTCTCAGCCTGCGTCAACTACAACCCTTTTGTAATGGTCTATAGTTGGTATAGGTAATGACTAATGTTCTGTTTCAGCCATAGTTTTGTCTCAAATTAGAGATCGATAGTATATAATTATTACAGTAAGATAATACAAATCATACAGATGTATGCGGAAATATAATACAGCTGAAATATAAATTCCAATATAGTCAACAAAATTACAATTTGTGACAACTGATAATTTAATTAATTTATATTTGATCACAAAAACAACTATCCCTAGGTCAAAGAAACTTAATTTTTTTAAACACTTATTTATTACTGTCAAACACGTGGTCTTGTCTATTTTGTGGATTTCAGTATTAATTCAAACTTATTATGACATTTAGCGCTGACAGTACATAGCAATATTCAGTGGTCAGTAACCAAGATTTCACACATTTGTTGAATTAAGTAGACACATAAATGATACACAAGATTTAATATAAGTATCTATTATATCCTAATCAATATTATTTTGCATTTATTTACCCGGAATAAAGGGTGCAGAAAATTATATATGTTTATCAATGAGAATTTCTAGAAACAGTTACTCAAGTATGCTACGTGTTTATCATAATTTTTTGACAATTTATATCTATAGTAAAACAACATATGAAGCAAAGTTCCAAAATTTCAGAGAATGGTTAATAGGGGAAAACAGGAAAGTTTGAAATACCGACGTACATCAGCTTTGGTTTCCTCATATTGTTTTCTTGTATCGGAAAGTGCTTCCTCAAGGGCCTTAACTCTTGATTCTATCCCATTATACTAAAAACAACAGGAACATGCAATTAGTAAAGCCATTCAAAACAAATGATTCATTAAGTTTCTCCATCAGAAAAAATTGTATTCCTCAGCAAAAGTGTTGTTCTACGATTACAATTTAGAAGTTTGATAAAATTAAATGCATACTTCATAAACTGAGAAATATAAAAAATATGCGTGTGTGTTACATATGTAACCGCTTTCTACACATTTAGGTTAAATGGAAATATGCAAAATATAATTTGCTAGCTATGCAAGGCATAACGTTAATTGTGAAGTGAATATTAATGTCATTACCATAATAAATAATGTCAATAACAGTATAAGAAAACTCGTGTGATTGTTGCTGCTATGAGAATAATATTGTTAATATTGTGTCTTTTATTCGTTTATTCGCTGAAAAAGTAATATGCAAGACCTTTGCACTAAGATCCCGAATTGCATTTAAAAAATGTGGCCAATATATTCATCAAGCTACGAAGAATGTCTTCTTTCGACACAGTTAACTAATTTCGTCATAGGTCATCACAGAACGACGTAACATATTTTCTAATAATCATAGCCATTATCAATTATATTAACATTGAACAACATTTACATATTCGTTATGTAATGTTTATTTTATGAAACCATTTTTCGAAAATTACTTACAGTTGCAATAATAGGTTACAGAATTTAACTGTCGGTCTGTCTATATGGCTGTCTCTCTCTCTCTCTCTCTCTCTCTCTATTTCTCTCTATCTCTCTCTCTTACATTCATACACTTCATATTGTCTTAAAGTAATGACACTAAAATTGCATTCACCAGAAATGCAGGTTACATATCACAAATGCAGCGACTTCTACGAAACAATGACAAACCTCCTGCAGCCGTAAAACTAAAGTGCTTGATTTTTTTTTAATAGAATAACCAAGATTGTTTCAATATGTTTTTGTACAGTATGATATGAATCGTGTTGATATTATTTCAATCAAACATTACACGTAATATTGAATGAAGATAATTAAAAGACCAACAAGAAACCATTGACATTAAATGTTAGCAGAGGACATATTTTGCTTGAACACATTTAACGTTACTTTCCCAAATCATGCATATATATATATATATATATATATATATATATATATATATATATATATATATATATATATATATATATATATATATATATATATATATATATAGATAGATAGATAGATAGATAGATAGATAGATAAATAGAGAGGTAGATAGATAGATAAATATATATAGATAGATAGATATATAGATATATAGATACATAGATAGATAGATAGATAGATAGATAGATATATAGAGAGAAAGTTGGAAAGAGAGAGATACAGAGAGTGAGAAATAGAGAGAGTTAACTAATACACTTGTATAATCCTGCTTAAATGTCACATATGTGCATGTGAGAGTAGATGATAGAAGATATAACTATAAACCATGTCCTCATGGTAGAGTCAGGTAAACTAACACCCATCGATGAAAGAAGTACGATGTAATCACATTCACCATTCTTAATTTCTACACTGGCAAATAGTATGAAAATTGCGATTGATAAAGAAAGCTTTATAAGATTTGTGATTCTAGTATCATCTGCGTTTATTAATACAAAAAGTGTGTGATTTCTTTTTAAACATAACCTGTGGTACTACTGTATTTTGAAAGCTCTATTAAATTGTTAAGAGAGCATAACTCAGCAATGGTTATTATGCCCCACCACAAATAAGTGTGTCATGTGATGTTACAAGTAATGTTAACCTGCGTTTAGATTTGCGTTTAGGTAATTGATAAGTGGAATTCATAACAAAACGTAAACCTTTATGATCACCTGAATTTATATGAAAACTATTCTTAGTATCACATACCTACACCTTGGCAGATCGTTTAGATATTTATGTGCTTCAGGTCTGTGCATTTCAGCTGATGCAACGAATCAGGTTGTTCAAAGTTGAACCCTGTTCCAATACGATTGTTACAAATAGAGTGTACAGGAAGAATAAACACACCAATAAGTAATGTTCCACTGCCTGTCTGTGTTTGTACAAATACATCCATTCCCTTATATGCACATTTCATAACTTTTCTCTGCCTTATGTTCATACTTTCAATATTAAACTTACAAAGTATTATTTTGTAATCATTTGCCTCCACCAGTTTTAGCCGACGTACAATGCACCACTGTCACACGCTACTGGTCATTGGCATTGCATACTAAGGAACACAACTCATGAAATCAAATAGATGTCACTAGGACGAAGCGCTGAAATATCTGTACGAGCCGCCAAGGTGTAAAAAGGATTAACAAATCGAAACCTTGACTAGCGAAGAAGATGAAAAGGTAACTTTATAAATAATGCCTTAAATTGTGTGCGTATCTACTTTTCGGGCGTGTACGCTTCTTATTAATCGGACAAGTTCCTTGTGAAAGACAGAACCTATGTTGTGTTGACTGATTGGATATAAATTAGTACTTATTCTCTTATTTGTTTTTCTTTCTGAAGAATATAATAAATATATTAGAAACGTTGAAGCAGATTTTGCTTATTTTGTATTAAAAATGCGATGCAGTCATAAGATTAAGATACGATTACAACGTATGTAGCTAATTTACCCGAGTTTTACATATCAACTGCCATTTGTCATGGAAAGGATGTGTCAGGCATATCATCCGTGTTTAAAGTTTTCTCTTTCTCTTTATGCAGAAGAAGTGAAAATAAGGAACTGCAAAATTATGTACCATATAATAAATATAACTGTACATTTTAGACCGGCATAATTAGGCCACATGATACCAGTAAGAAACATATTTATATTCTTATATTTCTGCAAGTAAATAACCTTATTGTCCAATTTATTGATATATTCACGTTTGGTTATATGTCAACGATCGCTATATTAACCCGTCATGATGGAAGAGGGTCATCGATCATGCAAGTATAAGTAGCCATTTCATAAAGGTAGCATTCTATCAAATCGCATAGGGTCATAAACGATGTTTCTCCGGAAAAGAAACAATAACGAAAGACGATCATTGTCATGTAGAAGCCTCGCGCAACATTATCTGAGCCTACATTGATGCTCAGGAAAAATAACTTTTTCCTTCATGTCATTTAATCTTGATTGGGCCCATATCATATGAACAGGATGATCTTGATTGGGCGCATATCCTATAAACAGGATGATCTTGATTGGGCCCATGTCCTATGAACAGGATGATCTTGATTGGGCGGATATCCTATCAACAGGAAGACTTCTACATCCCAATAAATATCACCCTGCCCCGTTATTGAACTAAACGCTCAAAAATTACATGTCGATGGATTATGATTGGGCTCATTTCCTATTAAAAAAAAAGTAATCTAATACTCGAACTATATAAGCATCCCTTTGTTCCAGTATCTCGATACAAGTTAATACCAAGAAAATAATATATTCACCATGTCGTTGACAGGGATAATTTCCTATAAAAAAGTAAAACTGGTTGTACCCAATCAACGTCGACCTGGTCAGTGATGAGTCGCTTGATATAACTCACATGTGTGAAATATTCATTAAGCGAAATTCCTTAAAAATATAATTAATCAACAACAGCATCCCGACTTGACTTCTGACTCGATTTGTTCAAGTCGAAACTCTGTTTATATTGATGGGTTATAAATGATAAAGCTTTTGAATATCCGCGTACCTATGTGGATGATAAAATACATCTGCGATTGACCATTGTACTCGCGTAATCATATAATGCCGGCGTGAATTATGTATTTTGTCTTCGATCGAAACACGAAACAGAATAGTCTCAATAATGGTTTTACTGCGGCTATATCGTTTGCACAATTATCTGGAAACAGTTAACACCATTACGATATTAACACAACGTCGAAGATATTGGCTGCTTCAGCATTAATACTATCACGTAATATTCGTCCAGCGATGTGCATACTTCGTCAAACGTATACATAAACGTGATCACATTGAGAATTCCAAGTGCGGTGAGTTTCTAGTTAATGATAATCAACAATTCTCATTTTCGTCCCCAGCCATTGCACAATTCATTATATCCGTCCACGTTTGAATGCAAATATTATATGTAATCATCTCCCATTGCTGATACAGTGCGAAGCTGATCACAATAACAAATTCAATGGTATAGAAGCCAATGTACGCTCTCTATAGTTTCTATTTTGGTCTTGTTGTAGTCCTTGCTCCCTAAAAAGTGCATATTGTAAATATGAAAGCGACTGCATGAAATATGATCTAATAACTATACAGTTTGTAGTTAAAATATAGTTGGCGAATAATTATTTTTCATAAATATACGCGCCTCTACAATCATTTAATAACGTTAAGCAATGCATGATTTGTACGTATCTACTGAGAATATATATATATATATATATATATATATATATATATATATATATATATATATATATATATATATATATATATTCGAACACTTACTCTTTCTTGTTTCTCCCTTTCGTCCTGAAAGAATACAAAAATCTAATATTGGATACAATGAAATATACTTTGCTTATATGCATTCGAGAATTAGAGTAGACACTCATGGGCATGTTCGCAAAAAAGAAAACAGTGCATGTCAATACTTTGAACATAAACAAATTAAGGGGAAGCAAAGTACTCTATCATTTCGTACTTCTAGTTATTTTGGTACAGTCTTCTGATGATTACTACTATGCACAACGAATGGCAGACAGCTTAGAATGAAATATGTGCCAGCTAGTTTGTGTTTTGTTCTTGTTTCACTCCCTTTACCCTCATACGATACATCATATAATATTATGAAATCATAACATTATTCACGGCACCATGGATCTATAATGCGGACGCCAAAGTGTTTTCCTTGTGGAAGTGAACAAGGAAAACATTTATTATTATTAAGAATATAATAACGTTTTCAACTTTCCTCGTCGTTTTTATTTCTTTGAAAATGTTAAATGTCACTTTCTTTTCCATGTGTTTTGTTCAATACTTCAATAATACAAAATATATCATTGAAACGTTTTACGTATAAGGCATAAAAACCGGAACTTCCCTCATTTCAAGCAAAACCAAATAGAAAAGAAGAAATAATTCATTTCAGCATGTTAACGTGATTTTGAAAAAAAAGAAGAAGAAAGCGAGGTACATTGGCGAGTTTATATTTACTTAGTACTCAATGTAATGTGAATAGTTTGTTTGTGTGTATGTCCTGGTGTAGGCATTCTAGAAAAATAAACAAAGCTAATCTTATTAAACTTATGACATGTTTCCTAGCTGTTTTCATAAAGGAAAGCGAGAGCGAGTAAATAGTAAATTATTCAAAGATGATACTGTTCTAAATAAATCGTTCACACTGCACCCCAGCTACAATTCGAGCAGATCATCCCCGGTGGATATTTGAAAATTCAAATAAAAATATAATAATGCATACACGTCAAAACTGTTCATCTTATCCTGTGAGCTTTTCAGACCAGTATGGGTGCGTTTTTCTATATCTATTATACAGCGTTACGTTAATTGAAACATATTTGACAAGGTTAATTTATTATCTTTATGTTTATAGTCTTTGCATTACATGAGATAATTATTCGAATGAATAAGTAAAATACACGACAACGTGTAAAGCAAAAGCGATGCAAAAGGACAAGGATTCAGCCTATGATTAAGAAAGGGTAAAAACAATATATATTAGAGTGTTCAAATAATTTCATCACTTTCAGTAAGCCCTCTATAGTTCCCCTTTCTAAACGCGAAGATTATAACAATACAACAGCGAATAGCATTAATTGGACGCAAATACACGTTTGACCTGTGTGGTTTAAGCATTCATAATATAAAAGCATAATACCCTACGATACTGATGGCTTGGCTGGACAATGTCTATAATACAACTTGGAATGGAAGGTAATCTCAAGAGGTTAGTCCTGCAAATTTATACATTCCTATATAGCTGCCACTTTTAAAATAATGACTAGAAGACACGAAAGCCGTTTTCCTCTTATCCTAGTTCACATTTATTATATATTTGTCACACGCATGCGTCAAAAATATGTATGCAAATAAGACAGAATTGCAAGTCTTTACTTGAGCAGAGTGTTCACTAAAGGTTCCGTTTGAACATATCTACTCTATGGGTTGTCTTATATTTAAATCACTGGAAATTGTAAGGGCTATGTTGATTACAAAAGCAAAAAAAAATGCCTAATAAGCCCACCATTAAATATGTGCCATCTACAGTATATATATATATATATATATATATATATATATATATATATATATATATATATATATATATATATATATATATATATATATATATATATATATAGTTTTTTTTTAGTTTGGTTTTCTCTATCGTTTCAAACACGGCCAGGCAAACCTAGTACTATATATTTCTGGGGAAACCTAATCAACATCTCTCCAAGGATTTGTAATTATGGGCCGGGTGGTCAATGTATAAACGGATAGACGGCATGGCGGCAATGCTATGCTATAAAACTCCCGTCTTGACGTTTAACTCATTAGTATAAAACGAGCCAGTATTCAGGTATTTACTGAAAGCAGTATCGCCATGGTACTACTAAGGCAATGTTACTTCTTTGTTAGACGAAAGCATAAGAGCACTTTATTTGACAACATATGATCATGACAAACACAAAAAATCACTGAATGGTTTTCCATTAACATTGATGCTTTACTGTCTATTTAAACACCAATTAGAAAGCGGTATATGTATGTGTGTCCGGTTGTATATGTGTATGTACCACAATGTCGAGTAATTCTGCACAACAATGCATTTCTGCAAACATTGGATCACGTGCTATTTTTTGTTATAGACTATTTTGTAACAGAAATAACGATCGTACTTTAAGAATGAATCATAAAGTGCACACAAATATTACACATTTTGACTCGAAATGCACGTGAAAATGTGATTTCTAAAAGTCAACGTGAAGACACACTCCACGACCTTCTTGAACCCGTAACCCAGCACAATCATATTTACTATGTATGTGTTACAATAATGCAAAAAACTACATTATATATAAGATATAAATGAATACCTTAACAAAAATCTGCATCGTAATCCATGTTGTCACACACGTACAAAATTGTCTTCTACCCAACATGTCAACTTGTCGCTAGAACAGGATTGTCACCAAATTTCCCGGCGTATAGTCTGTTTCTAAATTATTTAGTATTTGTTCCCCATAAATAAGACGTTGTAAACGCGTTACATCATATTCATTGTTGTTTCTCTTCCACATACTAGCCTATATTTCATAAAATGTTGACCTTTACTAATTTTTTTTTGCAAGATCGGTTTAATTTGCTTAATATATCCTGCCCTTTATTGCCATTGTTACGTTGAATTTTGTAAAACTATCTATAAACCTAACTTAATTACTCGACTAAACTGCTGACAGAAACATTCCACAGTTATGTATTTCATTTATATAGCATGATGGATAAACGTTACATCTTTTCATAACTGTGCGCAAAATTGGCCGACATATCGCGAGTCATGAAAACACAGGTCTGGTATCCCGTGTGTCCAAAACTAATATTATTTTGAACAGATTATTCTGGTGACAATTACCTCTTTTCAATTGTAAGCATTGCAGAATTTTGTTTAAGTCCATTAGTCGAAATAATAATGCGTTTTGCTTCAATATCAAAGACGGAAACCTTAGGTACGCAGAAATGCCTGACATCATTGTATAATTATGTATATATATATATATATATATATATATATATATATATATATATATATATATATATATATATATATATATATATATATATATATATATATATATATATATATATATATATATATATATATATATATATATATATATATATATATATATATATATATATATATATATATATATATATATATTGCTAAAAGCCATCGGTTGTAGCTTGAACGAGGTGTGTCAAACCCTGACGCGAGTCCGCTAGAAATCATAAATTTACCCCATGTCAAAAGACTTCCATTTAACGTTCATTTGTACATTGGAAGGCCCAACATGTCCATTCTATACATTAATATTACTCTAATCAATGCATGAACCATATCTCACGACTTTCCAATTGTCTATCAACCACACATATGCATGTTTTCTCTTCATGAGCATTCCGGACCGTAAGCATTTCCCGCCGTAAAACTATACAACATCCCCAAATAAAGGGAACTATTTTGACTAAGCCACCTAAGGTCAGTCCAATCGTGATTTCAAGCCACATCCTGCCAGTAAATCTGCATCACATTTGCCAACATGGCGACATAAACTGTATATACGGTGGACGAAAATATCAGTTCTTCTTCACTCCATTATGTAATTTACCAGTCTCCAATCATAAATAATGCACTTGCAGTCACACAACCAATGTAGGCAACTAGATTTTAATAGGGATCATGGTACGACAGGGACACTCATGCGCCTCTGACCCGAACTCCCTAAAATTAAACCATGGCATCATGAAAACACACTTACACTTCACTCCATGACGTTTACTCCCAGAACTTGTCTATATATATATATATATATGTATATATATTTATGTATATATATATATATATATATATATATATATATATATATATATATATATATATATATATATATATATATATATATATATATATATGCGCACATAGAGAGAGAAATTACATCAGAGAAACAGACAGACGGGTAGGTTTCCATGCATGAAAATCGGTAATTTGTAAATATATCAATTTATTGTTAAATTAGTGTAATTTTTCTAAATCTATCTCACGCTATTGACTTGTATGGGGATACATACATCAAATAAATGGGTTTCGAGTCTTTTGGAACCCTGCCGCAAATGTCCGAGCAATACTGTGGACACACTACAGTAATCGTTAGGAAATTAGAAATATAATCTACACCTTCTACTATCGTTTTGCACTTGTAATACTAATTTAAATTCGTTGTATAGATTTCAACGTATATTACGCTATGACTCAGGTGTTGTTTGACTTATAATATGCGTTGAAGATAACAAAAATAGGATAAGCAAATTAATCTTAATGGAGTTAAAGACATGCGATCATAACAAGGAAGAAAGGTGCAATGTAAATGAACAACTTTGTAGTCGATTTAAAAGGTGCATTAAATTCGACGAATAGTTTGAAGTGAATGTATTCGTCCAACTATCAGCTTTATTGAATGCACACTATTTAAATTTAAGCGCAAAACCGCCATAGTAATACATACTTTTTCTTTTTTCTCTTTTTCTTCATGAAAGGATATAATACATATACTATTAAAAACGCAAAATAGGCTTCGCAGATTTGGTCTCAATAAAGGGAGTAGTTATGGAGGTGTAGAGTTGTTAATGAAAATACAGTGTATATAATTCTTTGAACATATATTAGCTCGCAATATTTGCCGTATGAGCTACCATTAAAAGCCGTATCGTATTTAAGTCAATGAAGGTATACGTGTGTTAATTTCAGTATATTTAATATAATGAAAAGGTTAAGCAGCTATAAAAATTTTTTCCAAATATACTACAAGTGTTTTTTTTAGGCAAAAATTGCATACATTGGCCCACTGATGAACTAATGATACTTATTAAGCAAGGAGTCATTAAACGGTGAAGACTACTCCTGTGGCATAAATTATACGAACGTCCGCGGAAGGTCACGAGATTGAACCCCGGCCGCTTGGCGCTCAGCATCATGAGGTTAGTGCCAGGACTAGCTGGCCTGGTGTGTGATTGGCAGGACATGATGCTACATGTCTGCGGCATGATGTCCAAGTAGCAGACATCAATAAGTTGTCAACAAAATAAAATATGTTACTAGAATTATAATAACGAATGTAGTAGACACCACGTTGACCATGCTTTTAATGTGGGGAATCCATAGACACAAACATACATGTTTACTTCTAGTGATATTGATCTGAATATGTAATCCACTCTCATTCAGAAATATATATATATATATATATATATATATATATATATATATATATATATATATATATATATATATATATATATATATATATGCATCAACACTTTAGAACTTGCAGGGTATAACATTTATATCTCTCTGACATTTGATATAAAATAGAAATTGAGGTGTATTTAGCAAATCAGGTTGAATGAGTCATGAAGTAAACGATATGATATCGTGATATCGTATTAGCAATATCAGGGTCCACAATGATTTCTAGGTGTTTATAACATGAATTAATATTAATTCGCTAATAAGAAAGACCTTTTTGACAGTTGTTTAGTAATTGTACTTCATGTCAAGGGTTTTATCTGATATAGTGGAATTATTCACAAAGATAAAGACCATTGTTTATGTTTTAAGAAATCATTCTCAATACAAAGATACTTATGGATCAACTATTTATACAGTTTTCAGCTGTTAGAGAGAACATCCTGTTTACAACTCAAAATCATGATAAAAATCAGGCCGACATTACGATTAATAATGGATACGAGTTAAGCATACAAAATGAATTTAAGACAAATATAACAATTGACGTACAATTTACGTTTCATAAAGCATAGCCAGAACTTCATTATACCTTATACTGTATACATCATAATATAGCATACACTTCATGAGGCTTTACACTAAGATCAGGTTTGTATGCGTCATAATAAAGACTAATGGTCTTACGAATTAAACTGATATTACCCATCTCTACAACGTACCATACCATCCACTTAATTTGGCATTACACTACAAATGCTGTATTTTAACATCAAATACAAATATATGAATTAATTAAGTATACACAAGTCTTTAATAATTAGAAATTAAACAAATGTAGTGCAGTCTCTGTGAAGATATAACAGATGGCTTTTGATATGAATATTTGCAGCAACAACTGATTGGGGCAGTATGGATGACTGCCACTGGGGTATGTTGGTTTATACCCACATTAGCCGAATACGAGACTGGAACCCACACAGACAGCGGTGAGATGGTAGTGATCCGTAACGGTGAGCGCTTTAGACCATTCGGCCACTCGGGCCGCCAGTTGATGGGAGATTCAAAACAAATGTGTAACAGGAAACATCTTGGTAGATAATAGCGCAGGGAAGCCATCAATATTAACAATGACAGAAATTATATATATATATATATATATATATATATATATATATATATATATATATATATATATATATATATATATATATATATATATATATATATATATATGTGGACATTGCTTTCTCTGGATTATACATGAGAATGCGTGATAAAACGAACATAACTTTTATAAATAATAATATTAAATATTGTCATGAATGTTAGATAATTTTTAATTCGTACTCGACATATAACATGCACCAATCCGTATTCCACCTTGACCATGCATGCATCACCTAAAATGATGCTACACCATCGATTGCATATGCATTAAAGCGTAGTAGACACACTCCCAGGTCGCCATTGTGATTACTTCTCATGTACATACATAGTTATTACGGATTTATAAAACAGAAATTAACCTATAAAACAAATACAGATAATACGAGTTTTGACAATGTAAATCATTATGAGATGGGTTGTTCCAAGAGACGGAGTAGGAACGAAACATAAAATGATGAACAAGGGCACAACAATAATGTGTAACGTTAATGCATGGTCGATATCTTCGTAGTTATGTTAATCTAATAAATGATATATATTACTTTTTTATATTTTTGTTTGAAACAGTATATATGAGTCTATATGTGATACATTTAGCAATACGATCCAATGTGACAAAATTTAAGTATACACTGCTTGGATCAATTATCTTAAAACAATAAATGTGGACTGAGTAGTTGTAATTATATGTTGATATGCTGATCATGTTTCTTGTAAATTTGTTTGATGATGATTTGCAACTGTCAATGTATATATATATATATATATATATATATATATATATATATATATATATATATATATATATATATATAATCACGTAAATTCCTAATTATAACAAAGATCAGCAGCTATTGTTTTCCTCTCTATTTCTATAACATTAAAATCTAGTGCCCAAGAAACCTATTCATGTACATGAAATTGTATTTATCAATACAAGTTTATATTAATTAATCAGTTTCCTTTATTTCAACATAGTCAGCATTTGTTCCTTTGTCCATGTTTGCACAGTTGTATTTGTTCTGAATAACCTGGAATATATATTTTCTCGTAAAACTCCACGTTCTATTTTAACAATTTTAGTTTAGAATCGACAGTATCTACGGTATCATCGTAATATCGTCATTTTAGTTCCTCGTGCGGTCAGCTATGGACTTTTCTGCTTAAATATACGTGAAAATTACTGTCATTGCCATGATCAATTCATAATGCATAATTTATGCATAATTGCATTTTAAAGTATGACTCATAATTTTTTTTTTAATTTGTTCTAATATACCTTAGTGTCAAATTTACTCCGGTTCTATCATCGTCAATACTACTAGAGACGATTTATATGACCAATTCTAAAAGCTTGAGTGATACTATGCCAAGCTTCATACCATTTTGTACTTCATCGAGGGAATTTGTGATATCCACTGTACGTCAGTCAGTCCTTGTGTCTGTATGTGTCAATTTCTCTTCCCGAACCGATGTGTGAAAACTTATCAAACGTAGTATATATGTTGGCGATGTGGTTTGGGTCTTGGACCTTTCTTCTGGAGTCATTGGTAAGCGGCTACGAGATCAAACATAGGAATATTGCAGTCGCAGTGATATATTTTGATTCTGACCACATTTCAAGCAACAGGATGAGACTCTATGTAATCAAGGGGTTTTGATTTACGAACGTGTATCATGGTTGGAGGGTTAGGGATATTGTAACAAGATGCATTAGAAATTGCAATTGGGAGCCATATGAATGATGCTAATATAAACGTGTTGAAAGAGAATGTGAGCATGTAAATTGTCCCTGACAAATAACATGAATATGTTCATCATGTCTAGACAAATAGCTTAGGAACAACTCCCAAGCGATTTACATGCAATTTGTTAAATCCTACGAGTATTTGATTCATAATTATAATACAGTTTATTTATCCGTCTTCAAAATTGACACATTTATGTGTACATTGAAGTCACTAAGCATCTGTAACATGAATTACACAGAGAAGATATAAAAACTACGCATGCATATTTTGTTTTCAATATTCTAGTAATAAAATCCTGGCATTAAAGTTTGTAGAAGCTTTTGTTTGTACGAAATAGATTCTGAATTAACCGGCTTGATATATCTGAGTCCCTTCAATTGCCAACCATTGAATCATCTCGTGCATGTTAACCATACGGCTTAATGTGTTTAAAAGTCAATATTCACTGTCAAACATATAACGCAACATATGTCAATTCCCTAAAATATAACTCTTTAACATTTCTTCATATTAAATAGGAAGCAAACTAATTGACTTGCTACCCAATGCGACTGAAAATTTTTAAACAAAATAACGTAGAGATACAAAGAGGTGTCATCACAAACGCAGAGTGTGGTCTATACATATTATTATATACCATTTAAAATTGTGAGCATAAATAAATCTTGAGAATAATACAATAAAACGGTATCAAAATTAATCTCAAATCATAATTGTAATTTATTTTTTCAAAACGGAAGAGAGATAAAGATAGTCAAAAAAGGTAACATTAGTACATTTTAATGCCTGTAGATGTTACAGAATTTTACAATATTAATTAATTGGCTATTTCTATGTCATGCTCCGTTGTTTGGAGAGTGTACCTATAGACGGTAAAATTACAATTATAATTGTCAAAGTCAACTATTCAGATATAGGAGTGTTGCATTCAAAATGTAATTTATGTTCACATATGCGCCTTCAAAGTGTTTACCTTAGTATATTAATTTTATTATTTTATCTCCTGATAATAATGAGGTATATATATATATATATATATATATATATATATATATATATATATATATATATATATATATATATATATATATATATATATATATATATATATATATATATATATATATATATATATATATTCAGACAGCAATTGTGTGTAATCTGTCTTGACATAGATGATGCAATTTTATCTGTGCATGTTTTGTTGATATTACCTTGTAAGCTGTATGCATAATGGTCAACATATGGGACATTGCATTTCATATACTGTGTCTACAAACACTTGGATTATTTAGTACACGATGATGGATATGTACAACGTACAACGTACGGCAAAATGAAAAAAAATATATTATGAAACAAAGGTAGCAAACAGTTTCATGCACATAGATTTGCTTCTGAAGAAGGACTGAGGTATAATGAATATAATCTCTTCTACTTTATTTGAAAACTACAGTTACATAAGGTTATATATATATATATATATATATATATATATATATATATATATATATATATAAAGAGAGAGAGAGACAGACAGACAGACAGAAAAATGAAGAAGAGGAAAAACTGCTTAAATAAACTTTTCTTACTTTAGTGCTTGTATACCTAACAAGGTAGCACACTGCCTTACTTTCTGTATTAAAATGTATTGACTGTTCAAATAAGATCAATGCTCATTTATGTTTCTTTCTTTGCTACTGCATATATAAAGTTACAGAAAGTCCACGTCTTTCGAATATTGGCATATCAAGGTTTTGTTTATTTCGCAAACAATGGAATCAAGAGCGATACATTCTCTACTGCGTATATGTAATATGTACACGTAGGCTAACTCTACTAAGACTGACACTGACTCGGATATGTTTCATCTACCGTCATGAATACAAGACATTTAGTTGTCTAATCATTTTTATACTAATGGAAACATTAATAAGTAATGCTCATGTGATAGCACAATTTGTTATCTTTTTAATGACCTATCTCGTTTCTGGCAGGTAGAGTCTACTTGGTTTCATACGTTAACGATATTAGTGCATAGGCAATACATGTAAGCACACAGTGAACTGCTGTCATTGGTCTCATTTGAAATAAGCTTCTTCGTAGCCACGATATGAGTTGTGAACTGAGCGCTTACCATTCTTTCTAATATATCCTTTGCCCACATTTCCACTTCTCTATACTTTAAGCATTGATGTATACTTTCGCTGTTTATATTAGTTACTCTCCTTTTCATTCCCATTATATCATATAATGACCAAGGAGGAATTCAGGCGGGGAGAATAGGTGAGTGGGAGGAGGAGGAAGAGGGTTAGTTACAGTATGGCTCTGGTTCTTTATAAATCATAGTGTACATCCTGTTTTGAATCGAATTTATCTAGCAAAGATCATTACTTGAACCAGAGCAATGTATTATAAGTAGAATGCGTTTTGTATGCCACACATTATGAATAATGAAGCCCGAATAACCATTTTTATTATGATAGTGTTTATGGTTCCTAATTAAGTATTATTTGAAACGTCAATGTTTGTGCCACATATAAAATACCTAGTAGTTTATACAACTTTTGTAACATTATTAATATTAGTAGTAGTAGTAGGAGCAGTGGTAGTAAGGACAGAACGAACCATGAACATGTGCATATAGAAAAGGCAATAATTAAAATAATAATTTTAAAAATTTCAGATGGCAACATGTTTCACCAAATCCAAAGATAACTACAGCTAAGAATATAAAAACATTATAAAAGAATGGCTGATATTTTTTTTGTCATAATTTTAAAATTGTTAAATGTAATTAGATTATGAAATAAATAATGTCAATAATAAGAACATCAATATCAATTATGTTAATAATGTATACATTACATATTAATCTTAAATCACAATCAAACTACTGACATGCTAAAGGCCAGCTTCATATATAGTGAAAACACTTCTGCCATTATTGCATTATTGAGTTTATGGTAATTATAAAAATATACAATATAATTGTATGAAGTATACGTGATTCAGATAACTGTGTTACTTTATCCCTTTACTATAGTCGTAATTATTACATCTGTCTATAGGGTATTGATTCTCATCTCAGTAACACGCATAATGATACAATATCAATTATAATTTTACAATAATATTTCTACATTTATTTATTTCATCATTGATTTGTTGAAAAGTGTTCTTTTGTCCGATTTTTAAAAAATTGTCACTGAATTGTTAAATGTTTACTTTACTTGTAGCCAAAAGCTTGTAAATGCTATTTAATGATGACATTTAAAAGGAGAGTTTAATTCAGACTGCAATATTTTGGAATGTGTGTTATATTATTACCAAAAAGTCTGCATTACATTTACATTAATTTTATGATTAAGAGAATTGTTTCACTCTAGATTCGTCCCCTTAATATTTTGGTGTTTCCCGTTACAGTGTTTGATATATTGCACGTTCTGCAAATTACGGACTTCAATTTTTACTTGCGCGACCATCGGCGTCATAACCATGCACCCTACGAAATGTATCAGGATTACGGTCTACCGACACTAGCATTTCCATAACATTGCACTTTTGTATCAGATTTAAATAAATTTAAGCAGACGCGAAAGGATTTAATTTGAAATTTTAAGATTGAAAGTAATTAAATAATCCTCAGCTAGATGGTTGTTAAAACTAATTTGATGTGGTATTTTCTGAAAGTCTCGATCAGCAATCGACACAATGTACAATCACAAGGTTCAGAACCAAGCATCAAATTATATATATAGCAGAACATTAATATAAGAAAGAAATATTACAATGCAGCCGTTTTTTCCCTCTTAACTAGAGATACAACCTATTTTATCAAAGCCAATCATTAATGGTATAGAACTATGCAAACGAGAATTGATACTCACTTCCATCGTTCCAAGTAAGAAAGTCAGAGAATCGTCCTCGTTTGGGTTTTCAGTAAATTATGACCATTTCATGTGACAAGCGGTTGATTTGTGACAGTGAATGTTACATTTCGAGATAACTGACCTAAATACCCAAGTCGAAAACAAAATGTGCGATAACAATAGTTGTCCAAGGGAAATCACCGTTTAAGGTAAGTCAGTGACTGGATTATTTATGTTCGTGGATATGTAATATTGATATGTGCTTCTGTTATGTAATTAAAGTGTGTGTGTGTGTGTGTGATTAGGATTTTTAATGCAACTATAACAATTTTTCAGTCATATCTCTACGATGTCTGCAGTGTGGCTGCTTATAATGATGTCTAGCACTGGGGCATCACGCCGCAGACATGTATCATGATGTCCCGCCCAGTCACATTATCCTGACACCAGGCAGACCAGTCCTAACACTAACCTCTTAGTGCTGAGCGCCTAGCGAGGCAGCTGCTAGTACCATATTTTCTAAGTCTTTGGTATGACCCGGCTGGGGTTTGAACCAACGACCTCTCGTTTCCGGGGTGGACGCTCTAACCACTTGGCCATAGGACTGGTCGATGTGTAATGAACGAAGTACATGTTGACGCTCTTTATCTATAGCTGGACTGCATACAGATGCACAATCTGTATGGGGTACATTCACGAATGCGTTTACATATAGCGATTGTAGCGATTGTTGAATATTCCTTTAGTGGTAGTAGTATTATTTACCACAATGACATGCAAAAAAATATAATGTATTCAGCTCAGGTCATAAATTCGTTATGCTGTCTTCTTCACCCTGATATTATTCATTATTAAATATAAGCCTAAATGGCAAGGTACAAGGCAAACGTTGCATGAAGTTCAAAGTCTTTCAAAGAAAGCAAGGAATGTGGATGTCTAAGATCCATACCCAGTTCAATCAAATCTTTATCTTTTTTCTGACTATAGAGAGATTGCTTTTGTAAACGAACATCATTAGCCAGATATCATTTCAACTAAACCAAAGGAAAGAAACCATATTTATATAAATATCTACTAATCAATATACAATACGATGCAATATTCATCACATTCTGAAAATTCCGTCATGCACTTTTGAACAGTATTATTAGAGCAGAAAAGCGAGTTCGCTAAAATCAGATGGTTAAAAAACTATAAAAAGCCAGTTCGTGAAGTTTTAAACGCTTTATCCGGACTGTCGCAATTTAAAACTTACCTTTGTAACAATTGCACCCCATCCATCGCTGCAAATGAACGATGTAGCTGACTTCGAGAAATTGGTTAAGATATGTCAAGCCATTATGCGTATCTCTCCCTCCCTCTCTCTGTCTTACCGTGCAAACTACAAACAAGCCGATATATCTATCTATCTATCTATCTATCTATCTATCTGCATTGCAAGTATATACCAACTATCTATCTATCTATATATATATATATCTATAGAAAATGATATACATCTTTGTTTACAATTTCATTGCAACTCTCGAAGTAGTTCAGGAGGAATAGCGATAACAACATTGCGCTAATGAAAGAATCGACAACGGATAAACGGCCATAAAATAAGCAACTCTGGTATATGTTTAAATCAAGAGTCACCTAGACCGATTAACTCTCTGTCACCTGAAAAGAATGTTTGTATTTTAAGATCATACGATTTTAGAATTGTCTTTCAACAGCTGAATCTTAAAATATTTCTTAGATATTTTAGGGGCAAGTAGATTTCAAATGTATACAATAAATTAAACATATGATGATGTTAGATCAGCACCAGTTTCAGTAAGGGTCAACTAGACGAGGTCTTTTCATGTAGAGTTCATGTGTACAGAGCCATCGATTCGAAGGGTTTAGTGCTAAAATGATTGTCCAGATTACTGTTATCGCAGCTATATTGGATGTAAGGTTTGTAAAAAATTTAGTAAGGAACTAGTGGTGGATGTCAAGTCTCTTGGTGAAAACAGAGTATTAATATAAACATGCTTTCAGCAGGAACAGACTGACAAGATGGTAGTCATTACGGTCATATTGTGTGTCAGATTAGCATTGTTTTCATTTCAAGCAAACCAGACACCATAAGTTGAATTATAGTAAAACGGTCATGCTTGTATAACTTTATAATTAGGAATAATTATATCAAAACATTAAATATGGCTGCCATATTTGTCATATTTGGTGTCATTTACGACAAATTAGATATCATGTGAAGTATTTTGGGGAAAACCATTATGTCAATATCTCCATGTATCAAGGAGGAGTAATACTAATACTATCATGATAACTTCCACAATATCATACTGGATGCCAGATCAGCATCGTATTCACGTGGAACAAGAAGACATCATTGGAAGTCTTTTGGTAAAAATGTAAATTTCGTTATGACATTCTAACCAGAAAGTGTAGCAACAAGAATTTCAAGATGATGTCAATCCTACAAGTTGTTTTGGATAACAGACTTACATCAAAATAAAGAAGTATGAACAATATGAAACATTCCCTACACCATCACAGAATACATTCTGATCTATGAGCCACAGAGCTGAGAAAACAATAAACTCTCAAAATGATCAGGAGGTCTGTAGTATTATTTAATGTACTTGGCAAGCATTGCTTTACATGAAGTCAAGTGAAACCATGATGATAAACGGGAATACCATTTAAGGTACATAAAAACCTGCCTGTTAGTATAGAAAAACCATAACAATAAACAACAATACCATAAATATTACATTATACACCTGTCATGTAGTTAAATAACACAATAACGATGAACAAGAATAATGCTAAAGGTTAAAAAGTGCCTGCCACGTAGTAAACAAAATCAAGAGTACTATACAAAGTTCATTATACACCTGTCATATTGCCACGGACAACAAGAACACTGCAAACAGTACTTCATAAATATGCCATGTAGTCAAGTAAAACAAGAATGTGATAATAATTACATTAAACACATAATATGAAGTCAAGTAAAATAATAATAACTTACATGAACAATATACACATGCCATGTAGTCAAGTACAAAAACACGACCATAAATGTACATTTCTTGCTTGTCATGTACCAGTAGTCAAGTAAAACAAGAATACACTAATTGGTACATTACAAATCTGTCATGTAAAACAAAAATGCTCTCAATGGTACATATTATCTGCCATGTGGTGGAGAGCATTACCATTTGCATTTATCATATTTTCATCTGATGGGATACTTGACCTTTCAAATTCAAAATCAACAAAGTATGTTTGGACTAAAATGTTAAACATCCATCAAATGATTTCAAGGTAAAAAATGAGTTATGTTCAAAAAAATTGGTACTTTTGGAGTCTCTTTAATCTTCACTTTGTGACCATTCGCTACGCACTCAAAAGTTTCCATTATCATGTCAAATGCAAGCCATTCACAAAGTTGGTCATAGTTTGTGTCATAGTACCCATGTTATTGGATGGAAAGAGTTTAACTTCCTGGTGCCTCTCTCATATTGACTTTTCACACTGTAGCATGAAATTTGCAGGGATCTTACTGGTCTTCAATTTTCGTCATGACTTGTGGTGAAGATGCTTGGCTATTTTGTATACATCAATGTTTATTCATTCAATTCCTGCCCCCTAGATATCTAACATTTTGAACTAAAAACTAACAATTATTTTCCTTGTCTCTAATTCTTATCATCAGAGATGTTTGATTAAAACATATAATAAATAATTCAGGATATTGTTGGAAATCTGTTCACACTTTCAGCCTGTGACTTTGACCTTTGACCTTGTCAGCATAAAATCAATAAGTGTTGCTTTCAGACATAAATCCAAGTTATGTTCAAACATTTCCAACGCTATGGTGGTATATATGGTTAGAGCATCCATCTCGGATAAGGGAAGTTGTTGGTTTGAACCAAGTCATACCAAAGACTTGCAAAAAATTGTACTAGCAGCTGCCTCGCTAGGTGCTCAGCATTAAGAGGTCAGTATTAGGACTGACCGATCTAGTGTCAACATAATGTGACTTGGGGGGACATGATGCCATATGTCTGCGGCATGATGCACCAGGGTTAGATATTACTATAAACTGCCACACTGCCGATATAATAATGGTATGGCTGAACATTTGTTAAAGATATGGTATGACTGAACAAATGTTAAAGATACATTACAAATCCAAAACACACACACACACTTTGATTAAGATATTTGTCATACAAGTTTTATATTGGCCTGGAGTATTATTCATTTTTTAGTTACAGTGACATTGACCTTTAAACTTTTAGTCTAGGAATAGATGGGTTTCCTTTTTTGCGCTTAATATAAATATACTGGTTTATATTTTGCTCTAAATATAAGCTACTTATAAACTATAGTTGGATTACACTGTGCAACACTTAATTATTGTTTGGACATTTTGCTGGCAGTCTAAAACCAATCATTAGTGCTGTAAGTAACAGGCATCAGAAGGCACAATGCACTCTAGTTGAATTAAGAGTTATGACAAAAATGCAAATAAAACTGTAATTTGATATTTTCATAACACATGGATATATATATATATATATATATATATATATATATATATATATATATATATATATATATATATATATATATATATATATATATATATATATATATATATATTCCTATGATCTAGCGTGCATTTGTTATGCTCATGTTCATTTCTTTTCTCCCCGATTACAACACTTATCCTCAGTTTTTGTAATTATTAATAATCTAAATTTAATAATATTTATTATTATTATTATTATTATTATTATTATTATTATTATTATTATTAGTAGTAGTAGTAGTAGTAGTAGTAGTAGTAGTAGTAGTAGTAGTAGTAGTTGTATTTGTAATATTAGTATTCTTATGTTGTTAATATTATTGGTTGTTATTGCTATCTCTAATTTTATGCCCCACTTCAGATGTCCAGATTTGGAAAATAAATTGTACTTTCTACTAAGATGACAGCAATTATTTTGCTACAATGCATGCAGTTTCCCCACACTCATATACACACCTTCCCCACACTATTATATACGTACATTCCCTCACTCTTATACACACTCTCCCCACACTCTCATACACATACTTTCCCACACTCTAATACACACTTTCTCCACACTCTCATGCACATACTTTCCCCACACTCTTATAAACATACGTTAATCACTCGATTATACACATACTTTTCCCAAACTCTTATACACATACTTTCACCACACTCTTATATGAATACCTTCCCCACACTCATAAACACATACTTGCCCCACACTATTATACACGTTCCACACACTCGTATGCACACTTTCCCCACACCCTTATACACATGCTTTCCCCACACTCTTATACACATACTACCCCACACTCTTATACACATACGTTCCCCACAATCCCGCACAAATACTTTCCCCACACTTTTATACACATCCTTTCCCCACACTCATATGCACGTACTTTCCACCACCCATATACACATACCTTCCCACACTCTTATGCAGACACATTTCCCCACACTTATACACACTTTTCCCACACTCATATTCACATACGTTCCCCAAACTTGTATGCACATACTGTCTACACTCTTATGCACATACTTTCCCTACACTAATATGCACATACTTTCCCTCCCTCTTATACGCATAGTTTCACCACCCTCATATGCACGTACTTTCCCCACCCATACACACATATTTTCCCATACTGTTAAACACATACTCTCCCACACTTATACACATACTTTCCCTCACTCTTATACACATACTATTCCACCCTCATATACACAGTTTCCCACACAATTATACACATACGTACCCCACACTATTATACACATGCTTTCCCCACACTCATAAACACATACTTGCCCCACACTATTATACACGTTCCACACACTTTTATGCACACACTTTCCCCACACCCATATACACATACTTTCCCCACACTCTTATACACATACTACCCCACACTCTTATACACATACGTTCCCCACAATCCCGCACAAATACTTTCCCCACACTTTTATACACATCCTTTCCCACACACTCATATGCACGTACTTTCCCCCACCCATATACACATACCCTCCCCACACTCTTATGCAGACAAATTTCCCCACACTTATACACACTTTTCCCACACTCGTATACACATACTTTCCCCAAACTAGTATATACATACTGTCTACACTCTTATGCACATACTTTCCCTCCCTCTTATACACATAGTTTCACCACCCTCATATGTACATACTTTCCCCACCCATATACACATATTTTCCCACAATATTAAACACATACTTTCCCACACTATTAAACACATACTTTCCCAACCTTATACACATACTTTCCCACACTCTTATATACATACTATTCCACCCTCATATACACAGTTTCCCACATAATTATACACATCCGTACCCCACACTTTTATACACATACTTTCCCCACGCTCTTATACACATACGTTCTTTCACTCTTATACACATAGTTTCCCCACCCTCATATTTACACACTTTCCCCACCCATATACACATACTTTCACACACTATTAAACACATATCCCAACCCTCATATACACACATTTTCCCAAACTATTATACACATAATTTCCCAACGCTAGTATGCACATACTTTTCCCACACTCTTATACTACTACTTCTACTACTACTACTAATAATAATAATTATAACTTTGTATAGCACCTATAGAAGCTCTAAGCTCTTTACAACACTAGACAACACCTATAAGATAAAAGTCAAACGCCATGAAATTATAAAACATAAAAAACACGCCGAGAATATTTCAGGTAGGAAACATTAGGTCTTTAAGTTTGTTCTTATAGTCGAAATAAGTGAGTTTTGAGTACCCTATTGTATGTGATCGCTGTCTTTGTGTCTAAGTTCAGCGGGCAATTCAGTTTACGTTGCGGGGCCCTGGTATGCAAAATAAAGCTGTTCATATGACTGTTTTTATAATTGGAATACTGAGTATACGATTGTCAGAAATGAAGCGTAAGTATCTTGCTGGTGTGTAAATATGGGTGAGGTCGGATAGGTATGTTGGACTAGACGTAGCACAGAGAACAAATTTTATACATATACTTTCCCAAACCTCATATACACATAATTGCCCACACTCTTATACACATACATTCCCAATCCTCATATACACATACTTTCCCATTCTTATATACACAGTTTTCCATACTAGTATACACATACTTTCCCCAACTTGTATGCACATACTTTCCCAACCATCATATAAATATACTTTCCCCACGCTAATGTACACACAGTTTCCCACACTATTATAAACTCTATCACAACACTATTATACACATAATTTCCCCACACTGTTATACATATACTGTAACCAAATGATGATACACAATCTTTCCTCATACTATGCTATACATTTATACCAAACTCTGATGCATATACTTTCTGACATTCTTATACAAATTGTCCCTACACCTTCCTTCACACTGATATACATACGTTCCCACACTCTTATATTCATATGTTACTACACCACACATACATTAATTACCCCACTTTTATGAGCATGCTTTCCCACACTCTTGCAATTATTGAATGTATGGTAAGCTAATTCTCAGGTGATATGATTGCCTTTCTTAATCACGGATTTCCTTCATGTCCAAGACACTATCATTCACGTATTCATTATTTATCCTTTTCTTCCTAATTTATACGTGGAAATGTGATGGACTAACATAGGAGTTAGAACGCTTTGACCAAAGGAAAATATTAGAGATACATACAAATATTACACAAATGTAAAGCTCAAGTGAAAATAGGGTACGTTTTAGAAAACAAACAATGTCAAAAGACTGGCTATGATGTTTTGTGTTAATGAAACATGGAGGAGGGGTAAAGGGGTATTCAAAAAGTCCTGTGCAATTTACCTACCCATCCACATACAAAAACATCACTATATAGACAGGATTCCAGATAGCCTAATGGTCTGAGGTGCTCAAATTAATAAAGAAATTAAATGTGCTCTAAAATATTCTTTGTGTCTATGAGTACAAATAAGCCATCTCTTGGTGGAGTCGAGATATAAAGGAAAGACAAATGCATTATTTCAGAAGAAATACTTAAGTATGTATTTTGAGTTTTTGTCATCTTTAATTTCTACTGCATCAATCAAGCTATTTCAAGATAAAGTAAAGAAATACTAATTGAATTGTCCCTTGTTCACACTTGCAATAGTGTAATGGTGAAATATGTTAAGTGGCATCTAAAGTGTCATAAAAACTCCACAAATCAAGATACGTTTCAAAAAGCTAGCATCAACACTGCTGATATAATGAATAATGAGAACACTGATAGAGCGTTGACAATGGATGATATCTAGACCAGGAGGAAAAATTGCTTTACATGAAATATGTTGAGATCTGATGAAAAAAACAAGTGCACCGCATGCAAACATTTGCGCATGAACTATATTGTAAAAGTGATAAGTTTGCTTTACTTTAAAGGGGATTATTTGGTGAGAAAATAAAATACCTTGGTTTTTGGACCGATAGAAAGAAAGACCAGTCTTGCAGTTACATTATATGTGTCCCCCTCGGCAAGCCAAGGGGTGAGCAAAGTAATGTAACCCAATGACTGGGATTTCCTTGTCTCGCTCTAAACTAAAACGTAGATTCTATATGTCCCTTGCTCTTTTACTTATAAACCCTTTTCAGATAGTGTATGTTATATTTTGTAATGGGTATTTATAAATGTTAACATAATTCCAGTTTTGTTCATCTCAGTACAAAAGTATAAAATGTACATCAGTAAAATTGGCAGCATAAAAGCTTTATGTTAGTGTCTTTGTAAATTGTGTACTGGTTTGGCTTGTTTGACATACAAAAATGAAGTTCTAAATGAATCCGATAGCCTGACACCTGGGGTCCCTATAATTTCAGATATTTCGCCATCTATATTCAAAGTGACAGCCCCAGCAGCGTGTCAAAAAAAAATCAAATTTGCCTGAGGAAACTTTGTTCACACTGGCAAAATGTGGAATTGTATTCACAAGTTGTTGAAATAATAGCAGACAATTACTATTTATCCCATTCATAGTGGTATGCCCCCTACTTAACATTGCTTTAAGATATCATTGAGTCTAGTTGCAGTATGATTACAATAAAATTCTAAGGGCCATCTTGTAAACACACATACTCTTTTATAGTTGAAACATACTGTCTTTTTAAATTAAGATTTTGTTTTTAAAATATTTGAAAAATATAAATAATTAAAAATACAGTATTTTACACGTTCTACCCATACATTATATAGCATAACCAGTACATGTATACTAGGACCAAAAACTGTTTCAGTAATTGTTGCAACTGGGGCAATGATGAGTGGCTGAGCAATCATGTTATGGCTAACATGTCTAAAATGTCTATACAAGAAGCAGTTTATTGATTACCATCATTTTATGGCTAACATGTGTACACAACAAATTGTTAATTAATTACCATCCGATTAAGGCTAACATGTTTATACAGAAAGCTGTTAATTGATTACCATCAGATTAAGGCTAACATGTATACATAACAAGCAGTTAATTGATTACCATGACATTAGGGCTAACGTGTGCACAACAAGCTGCTAATTTAACACACTTTGTTGTAATAAAGAGAATTTAGGTAATATGTGTGAAATTTGTTTAGTTGCTAAAATTATCACAGAAATCAAATGTGCTCTAAAATATCTTTTGTCTCTATGAGTACAAATAGGCCAGCTCTTGGTAACGTCGAGATATAAAGGAAAGACCAACACATTTTTTCAGAAGAATTATTTTGAGTTTTTGTTTATTTCTTTTGTATTCGAAATAGAGCTATTGCAACATTTTGTGGCAAATAATAATTTAAAATTGTGGGCACATGGAATTGGAGTCAGGACTTGTTGCATTTAAGTTAGCGCTAGTGAGATGTTGTTTTAAAAGTCACAAGCAATGTGTGTGTGTCGGATTATATTTTCTGTGAGCATTCAAATTGCAAATTATATAGAGACAACCATAGCCAGTTTGTCTTCAATAAAGGTTAATTTCTCACAACTAATACTTAAAATTGTCTGCAAATGACTTTACTGAAAATGCCTTACTGTGGGGACTTGACTGCTACTGCCTTTACTGAAAATGCATTATTGTGGGGACTTGACTGCTACTGACATTACTTTCAAGCATTCAGATTGCAAATTATATAGAGACAACCATAGCCAGTTTGTTTTCAATAAAGGTTAATTTCTTACAACTAATACCTAAAATTGTCTGCAACTGACTTTACTGAAAATGCTTTATTGTGGGGAGTTGACTGCTACTGACTTTACTTTAAAGCTAAAGTAAAATGCATTAACAGTTTCAACAAATTTGCCAAATATTGAAAATCGGGCAACTTGGACTGGCTCTAGGATAATTCTAATCAGCTTTACCAAAAGAAACCACTGCTTATGCAATAAACATCAATTTTCCAATTAGTTCTTTCTGCAAAGTTAGAAATCTACAGTTCTAAAGCATTTATTTTTTTATTAGCATTGATTTCTTGTCTGTACAAGACTATTTAAGCCTTTGAAAATCCATTGCTAGAAACAAGAGGTTTGTAACTAATATTTGTGGAAGTTCACTTGGACCCAGAAGAGGAGGAGTTTTTTTAATACTATGATAATTATTTTGTTTCTAAATCAATGAAAAACAATTTACAACTTGAGTCTAGTACCACACACTAATTTTAACTCTATAAAGTCCCCACGATAAGAAAACAGAGTCAGGCACAATGCCCTAATTTCATCTCTAAAGTCCCCACAATAAGAAAAAAGAAAGAGTCAAGTAGAGTTAACAATAAACAAACTAACTGTTATTAAAGATTATTTAAAAGGGTCTTGTAGTTCATCTTTTGGAAATAACCAAATATATACACTTATAACATGCTCATTTAACAGGACACCATTTTGACAAACCTTGAAATGATGACAACCTTCCCTCATCCTTTCTGATTACATGAATACATCCCTTGCATAAATCGTTCCCAAAATACTGCCTCATCATGTGTTGAAGATTGTTGACAAAAAAACAAAAGAAAATGTTTATTTAACAAGAAGGTCATGGCATTAATTTCAAAGTCATGTTCATGTTGTATATAATGAATGTGATCTTGACTCCATCATCAAACATGTGTTGCAAAATAAATCATCCTTGCGTTTGTTTGTAACCATGATTCTAAATATGTGCAAATGAAAATTATTGTTATATGTGGCATCCACTCAAAATTTAAAATTTCCATGCATTGTACTGCATAATTACTACTCTAAAGCTCCCTCCCACCACGGACTCACCACCCCCCATGTTGACCTAAGGGTTATAGCATACAAGGCCATATATATTTGTGAGTTATAACAAACAAGACTTTATTCATGTACCAGTTTTAACAGACAAAGCCATGGACATTTACCAGTTACAACAGACAAGGCTATATGCATGTACCAGTTATAACATTATTACATTTGATTCATTTTATTTTAACTTCTCCTTGTTACATTACAATATTTGAAAACATAACATAATTCAACATAACTTTTCATTATGAAGTTATAAATAACATTATGATTGCTAATCCTATTCAAATACAAGTGCCTATAGCCGTCAACCATACTAACAAATTCCTGATTCGAATGACTGCAATACATGGATGACAATACCATATGTATCACAATTTGGGCTTATAATAACATATGAACACTAGTTGATGAAAACTGATTCCCTGCCAAATAGTATAATACAATCCTACTATATATGGGCCTATGGTATTTCGACAATACAAAACTAAAATATTTGCAGAACTACTTAATCAATGATGGACGTTGTCCATATTATAATTATGTCTGCATTATAGGATTATGCATCACTGTTTTTTTTCTCAGAAATGTAAACAAATTATATGTTATGAATAAATTGAACATGATTAATTTATCGTTTGATATAACATATTAAAATATACAGAGATTGGGAAACCTGAAAACTAAGCATGTTTTCTTTCAGATACTGAACCCATTTCCTTCACTATGGCAAAGTGAACACTTCTAATAAACCCAAGCACTTATTTTTCTCTGCTTACGATACTCTTTGCCAAAAAAAAAAAACAACCTTACATATCATCCCCATCTGATGTAGAACATGCAATTGCCTCTTCCTCGAAATTGTATAGACTATGTGGAGCAATATGGAAGCATGTGATCTACACTCTATTTTATAATGGCTATCGGGCTAAATAGTTTGAATGTTACTGTGTAGGTTGAATCCATATGGTGAAGCATGCCAGACACCCATACTTGATGCAGTGTCCTTCAATCCATATGGTGAAGCATGCCAGACACCCATACTTGATACAGTGATTGGTGTTCTTCAGATCTTAGTATGTGCAAATGCCAAACCTTTTGTATTTAGTTCATGACTGGCAAGTATACATTATTTGTCTCTTGTTGTCTGGGTTTTTATCAATTCCACTTCAGCACCATACAACTCAGTACAGAAAACCAATGATATTTGATGGTTAATACTTCTCCACAGCCTCTTAATCATTTGACTGTGAATATGTCTTTACTGTAATATGACTGCTCATTCCTCATATTAGATTTAATAATTGTATATACCCTCCAATATTATCTAAATTCAACCTTTACACTCATACAGTAATTTGTCTTCAAATCATCATGTATACTGCACACTAGTACAGTGTTTTGTTATAAATGAATCCTGTAAACTGTACAGTTGTATAGTGTTTTGTCGTCATTGTATCCTATATGCTGCACTAATGTACTGTGTTTTGTCTGTATTGCATCCTGTATAATGTACACTTGTACAATGATTTGCCTACATTGCGTCCTGTATACTGTACACTTGTATAGTGGTTTGAATTAATTGCATCCTGTATACTGCACTCACGTTCAGTGTTTTGACTTTATTCCATCCTGTATACTGCACTTATGTATAGTGTTTTGTCTTTATTGCATTCTGTACAGTGTACACTTGTACGGTTATTTGTCTTCGTTGCATCCTGTATAATGTACACTTGTATAGTGTTTTGTCTTCATTGCATCCTGTATACTGCACTCATGTATAGCGTTTTCTCTTTATTGCATCCTGTATAATGTACACTTATACAGTGATTTATCTTCATTGCATACTGTATAATGCAATCTAGAACAGTGTTTTGTCTTCAATGCATCCTGTATTCTGTACACTTGTACAGTGTTATGTCTTTATTGCTTCCTGTATATTGCACACTTGTAGTGTTTTGTCATCATTACATCCTGTATAATGTAAATTTGTACAGTGATTTGTTTGCATTGCATCCTGTATAATGCACACTAGAGCAGCGCTTTGTCTTCAATGCATCATGTACGATATACACACTATAGCTGACATATGTATCAATATCTTTAATAACTGAGCCCACATTATAATCCCACCTTTATTATTTATGCCCAACATTTATAAAAATGAATGTTGCTCACTAGTTAATGTCTTTATTTTGAATTAGTTGTTTTCATGTTTTAAAGCTGGCATATGCTGCATGGAACAGTGAACTGTATGTTCAATCTTTCTTTGTTTAATTCAGTGATGTTTATTCATGTTAATATGTACAGTGTAATGTCATGCATTTACTCATACATTTCCTAAATGGTAATGCCTTTGTATTTGCCAACAAAGGTTTTAAATCTCTGAATTTAAATCAAAACCAGCATATATCGAGATTAAAGATCTGAGCAAATGCTGCTCAACTACAAGAAGTGTACATTCACTCACTGACAAAGGGTAATCTTCTCTGAAGATGACCTGCAATGAATACTATATACCATTCTAAATACTCATGATTTGGTTTGAAACTGAACTCATTTTATATTGTATCTTGTGGGTATTTAAATATAAATTATATATTTTTCATACTTGATGAGTACAGTATGGAAAAATATCATAAACAGAGCCTGATCGGATCATGAAAGGCTAATATTCAAACTGGTTCCTGATTTTAGTATACATCTGTATGTGCAAAAAAAAATCTTTTCTGTACCAAGGAAATCAACATTTAATATTTAAAAGTTATTAACTACTTCTCAATTAATATAGAACAAGATGATAACTTCCTCAACAAAGTTCATAAGGACTATATACATATATCACAATAACAGACTGGCAACAACTTAACCTTTTTAGTGAATGTTTTGACATGGGACTCAGTGGTATTGACATGGGACTCAGTTGTAATGACACTGCCAATCACCAATAATACGTATTTCATTCTGAGGAAAATTCAATCGGACTCAAGAGGAAACCTAGAGCTAGTAACAATACCTACTCTAATTGTTAAGATCAACAATACCAAGGCCTGCCACATACATATTCTAGATAAATAATTTCCCAAGTTATGTTAAACTTTATTGTGGTACAACCATATTCCAGACAATTATTTCCCAAGGGGTATTACAATTTATAGTAGCACAAATGTATTTCAGACAATGATTTCCCAAGAGATGTTCAACTGTCACGTTTTACAAATATAATCCAGCCAGTGATCTCCTAAGCGATGCTAAAATTATTGTGGTACATATATAATCAAAACTGTGCTCTCCTCAGAGATATTTAAAAGACCATTGGTACATATAAAGAGCTTATGAATGGCAAATCTTACCTTTAAATGACTGATTTGATCAGATTATATTCATATTTTTAACTTTAAAAAATAAAATTTGTTTGGTAGTTGAAATTTCTTTCCCAGGCCAATGAAAATCCAACTCTTTATGAAAGTGACTGTCAAAACTAAAAACCAAAGAAAAAGACCCAAAGACACCCACAAACTCTAGAAAACACACCAAGATACTTGAAATCATGTTTTACATTTGAAATTCTGTATCACTTGACGCACAAAATCGTTTAATTTAATCTTAAATACCCAAACATTGAAAATTAAAACTCCAAGAACTTCACTCTTTTCTGTTACTTATTTTAAGATCTTAGAGTCGTAACAGTTGGTACTACATTTATATAAATGACAATATAAAAATATGACTCATCAATTTCGCTAAAGGAAATGTATATTTCTATCCCATATTAAGAGCAAGGCAATTAAGGTCCATTTATATTATTTAGAAAAAAAGTCCAATCGGAAAGCTTCTACAATTAGAGAGTAAATATCAAATACCCGTATCAAAAGTTAGCAAATACACTGCTGATTGTAGACATGAACATTATATATTATTTTTAAGGAAACGCATTCATTAATAAAGCAATATTATACTAGGGACAGACTTGGGGTCTCTTGGTATAGTCTTTGGTTAGTCTTGGAGTGTTTTGGGGTCTTTCCGTTGGCGATGACCGACAGGGGAAAAAACTCAATAATTATACAATGTATGCTTATACTAATTTTTCTTTTATCGGATTTTTAAAATTATATATATGCATACCGGGTAAATAACAGTGATTTGGGGCAGTCATGGGGTGTCTTGAGGTAGTCTTGGGGTGTCTTTGGGGTGATTTGTCGCTCCCTGGACTTAATGTCTTTGGACGACTTTAAACATTGAACTAGTAAGCTTTCAACGACAGTGACGAATCAAAGGAACCATCCATAAGCAACAGTTCATCAACGATCCGTCACCGGAGGGAGCAGTGGCCAGTATATACAAATTTAATGCCACAATCAGCTATCTAGTATAGAAAACCATAACAAATCAAATACATACGTCAGGTCAAAAAGATCAATATTTTAGATACCTATATTAAAACAAAGAATAATAATAGTATTCACTTGACCAGAGAAGTCAATGTCAGTTAATAGCAGAAATGTATGCACCCCATCCATTATTTTATTCATGCATTTTTTCACAGCCAAAAGCCATTTTTGACAGCATGTGGTGCGCACAGTACAAACGTTAGCCCTTTCCCAGGATGAAAATGTTGAAAAACGTTGTCTACTAATTAGCTTCATTCAATTCAGAATAGTTCTCATCCAAGTCGGTTTTTTATAGAAATTTTACTTGCCTTGAACTCACGTGTATTTTGCTATGGGATACTAGCTCTTCTTCTTAGCCGACTATTGGTATTTCACTATCTACATACTGCAGAGCAACTATGGAAGGTGTATATGCCTGACATCATTTTCAAGAACAACACAAGCCCGAAACACCTTGTTCACAAATGTAACCATATATTTATATAGTAAACAATAATAACTGAAGAATTCACACCATATCCATAAAGTTAAGAAATTTGCCATGGGCCAATTTACGAAACTGGACCCTGCCACCTGAATGTAACGACATTTTTTGAAAATTTCCGAGATTTAAAAAATCTATACACTTTTAATATTTATAAATGTAGAAAATGCAGGGATATTTTCATATTAGAAAATGCTGAAGTTATGAAAAAGGTATTGACCTATGTTCTATTTTATTTTTTGTTTATGATAATCCTGTACTTTATCGGAGCAACACAATTTTTATAGTCTGGGAAAGAATATTACACTTTTTTATATGATGAGGACAATTCAGTTCGTATACTATAATATTCTCGCATGAGGCTCTCGGGTTAAACACACTATTGTAATTGCACGAAAACAAAGAAATAGTAGAACATACATAATTAAATTAAGTATAACAACACAAAGTGTAATACAAAAAATGCATTAACATAATATATATGAGTGGATGTATTTCAATATTTAAAATGAAGACTGCCTTTTGAGATAGTAGTATATGTTTTTGTTTTGAAAACGTTTAGGCTTCATTTCTTATTTATAGCAAATGTTGTGTAGTCATTCATCATTGATGAGTTCAGTAAGAGTGTCTTATTTTAGATTATACATACCTGTAAATGGCAGTTATTCACTTTGTTTGGATCCCCGTACATTCATATTGGTTTGATTATACATAACTGTAAATGTCTGTAACATCCATGTAGGCATTCAACATGGCTGATTTCAATACTGAGTTTCATATTTTAGATTATGCAAATGACAGTAACTGTCATGGAGGCATTCAACATGGGTGATTTAAATATGTCATAGTTTAGATTATACATACCTGTAAGTCGCAGTTTTTCACTTTATTGGGATCCCCGTACAGTCATATTCCTTTGAAAGGTCATTATTTGCATTCTATTAGAAGAACATATTTCAAAATCAATGTTAAATTATGTAAATATTGAACGAAATATGCATAAAGATATGATACAGTACAAACCGGATTGACTGTCACATGCTGTGATGTCACAATGAAAGTTGCGCATGTTAATAAGAACATTTGTACTGCATATTTTGATGATTAGACTTGACCTGCTCTTTTCTTGACCCAGTTTAGTGCCTGACTGCCATTGTAAAGGTCCACATAGATCAATCACTTTTTTTCCAGAAATTTCTTGAGTTTAGTTGCAGAGCTAAAATCCACTTGAACTTATCGAGCAGTAAAAAGAAGAGTTGTTGTAGTACAAAAGAATAAAAGTGTTTATTTAACATTTCAGAGCAAAATTGGTTGTTGCAGGAGAAAGGGTATGAATTATTTATGCTCCCTTAGGAAGTGTTGAGAAAAGAAATATTGTTAGCAAAAATGATGCCTATGTTAATAAGATATGATGGAGAAAGGAGATTTTACATGAAATTAAGAACTATTTTGAGCATTTATTTAAATAATGAAGGGGACTCTGGACAGATATATCGTGCTACTGAGAGAGAAAATATGGCATCATTGGAAGGTGAAGTCTTTTGCATTTGCAACATGCCCATTGAAGAATATGTTGGCATACTTCTATCTTACACAAGGCCGACCAGTCCTAACACTAGCCTCATAATGCTGTAAATCTTTGGTATGACTCGGCTGGGGATCGAACCCATGACCTCCCGCATCTGAGATTGACGCTCTAGCCACTAGACCACTGGAGCGGTATTTCTCACGTCGGAAGATACTTTGGACATGAGATTGGGGTTTTGTGTCTTTGCTGATATAAACTAAAGTAATGTAAAATATTTATTTATAACATGTAATTGGCGCTAGGATAAAGTCTGCATGTGACTGTGATTCCTTATGTCTGTGCTCTAGGAAGTGCAAACATGTATCTTATATAAGCATTATATGTGTATTGTTTTGAAAGAAATGTCAAACAGTAAGATGGAATCTTATTAGTCATGCACTTTTGATTCCCAGTAATCAACAAAATCAAAGACGATCCTGCTTATTCGCAAATATGAAGTTTGATATGTGTTGTGGACAACGAAAATATGATTTATAATTTTAAAATACCACTGGATATTTACATGTCAGAGGCCCACTTCATATACCTTTTAGACATTGGTCAAATATCTAGCACAATTACATGACTGATACAAGCTGGGTGTAGGTTTATCTTAGACACAAGTGTCCAAAAATTCGGTGTGATCTTCGTTCTTATAGATAATGTAGTTGTCACGTATTAACATGCCAGGTTGTTCGACGTTTGACGTCATGATATACACTGTAGTTACCCTGCACAATAACCCGTTGATCAAATCACATAATAATTATGTGAAATATGTACTCTCCAAAATCAAAAACATGTCATGTATTATATGTTACGATTTTGACATACTTTGCACAGCACCCACAAACCAAACCAACCCCACCCACACACGCACATATCCTCTCCATACGTCGCATCAAAATAGGGATAACATTTAGCTTGATATTTTACTGCAACATTCAATAATAAGATTATAAAGTGCACTTGCTTACGCATTAGTAACTACCAAGCTAATTAATACAGAATACATTTGTGTAATACACACATTGTTAAAGATGTTGTAGGGACGCAACTAACTTATCTTTGAAACCAATACGGGTTTCATGTTAAACTAATATTGTGTTTAACTTATCCTATTTGTAATTTTTATTTTACAATGCATTCATGTTCATTGCAAAGCCCTTTGTATGCAAAACAAAGACTGAATCATGAATGTTTTTTTTTTTTAATTATGGACTCATATATTACAGATAGAAAGAAAGATAGAGATAGATAAAGAGACAGCAGAGAGGCACACATAGAGTTTGGATACTGAAACATTCCATGTTTCATCAGGTATAGCATATTTAATGGGAAATAATGCAGATAGCATGGTCTAGATTGAAGTTTGCATTATGTACAGCGTGCGATGTATACTTCAACAACCTTAATTCGATTGATAGACATGGTGATGTCTACATTCAGTGGTAAAGGCGATGATCTCAGCATTTACTGTGTAGAGTGGAAGCCACAAACTCGTCGAAGTATATTTTGATCAGCCTAGATATTTCGTTTAAATATCGTATAAACCTATTGATTTGTATTATCAATCTTGACCACAAATGAACAATGCGACTAAAACAAACTCAACCTCAGCATTTGTTTTACAGATGGTTAGATTTTGTTGGCTCAGAGGTAGATTGCCGTTTACTGGTAGGATGTTACCTAATCATATCACTACTGTGGTCGCGTAATCCGTTTGCCCTTCCTCCCTCCATTGTTGTATTATTCTCCGCCAAATTGACTCAACCGCATAAACAAAAATCATCCTTAAACGTAATTATTCGTGTGTTTGTAAACAATACGGCACACTTTCAAAATTATCTTCGAAGGCATAAGCAGAGGTTGTTTAGGCAGTAAACTATCTTATTTTGAAAATATTGGGTGATGTTACGAAACACAAATACAAAATTATGATAATTAGACAATATATATCATGCTTGGATAATCATTATAACACAAAAGTGTCAAAGGTCCGTAGTCATATCATCCAACTTTGAAGCTCGGACTGCTCATCAATTTCGGTAAAGGAAATGTATGTTTCTATCAGTTGCTAATAGCAAAGCAATTATGATACGTTTATATTATTTAGATAAAAGTCCACTCGGAGAGCTTTTACAATTAGAAAGTAAGTAAAAATACCCGAATCGAAAGTTAGCAACTACCTTGTTGATTGTAGACAAACATATTAGATATCATTTTAAGGAAAACGCATTCATTGATAAAGCATATATATATATATATATATATATATATATATATATATATATATATATATATATATATATATATATATATAAGCAAGTCAGCAACTAATATTGAACGTTTATGAAAACAAATATAAAATAAGATTTCATTCTCCTATGTTCCTTCCATTATTTCCTATACATGATTTTAGACACCTTTGACCTTTGACTCTTATTCGTGATTGCATAACATGACTTACCGCCGCATGCTGGTACAATTATCTCGACCTAGACTACTCCTATCAGTACTGTAAACTTACTTGTAATGATAGTAATATAATCAGTTAATATATAGAGCACTTACATCACAACTGGAAAATAATCGAGCAGAAGTGATTTAGCTGCAGCATGGTTAAATTGGTCAGATGATGATGCTGATGACGATGATGATGACGACGATGACGAGAGAAAGGCTTAAAATGAATTTATATAAAACAAATATTATGATGTTTCCCTTCTATTTTCATAAGTTTTTCCTAAATAAACAATTTTGCCATATTATATATTTCGCATATTGTGAGAGCTATTCTTTAGCTAGAGTATAGTGTTGATGTGAAATTTGTATCATAATCACATTTACTTACCAAAACAATTGAAACAAAATTAAACTAGCGATAAAACAAGCAAGCTAATGCTGATTTTGAGATCAATGTTTATTAGACAACCTTGTCGCAAATTATTTGGACATATCAATCTTGGTCAAAGGTAATTGTTAATTTGGGGCCTTCTTCCTGGTAACATATGAACTTACTCATAAATGAGATAGCATGAAACGTAAACCATCTTTCCGTATCTGAAGCCTGGATGGGCAATACATGGCTGTAATCAATGTACCAAAAATACACAAACTTCGTATACATGTAAATGTGATAGGGTTTACTTTTTATTTATATAATAACTAGGTCTACAACAAATAGGGGAGTGATATGTTGTTTAATACTTCAACCTTTTGATTGGTCATGAAGATTATTCTGTATGTTTATCCCTCCATCTGTCCCTTCCTTCAAGCATCAGTGGGCTATCATTGCACCTTAAGCAGTCCCGTTTGCAATCATAGTGGGAAGAGAAAGAACATATGCGATATCGACTTTACATTTTAATTTGAAATTGATCTGCACCCACCTCTCACGGAATTGTATAAATCCCTTTGTTTATGATATACATGCACCCGGGTTGTGTTTTATTTATGTACAACGATACCCGAGGGTGATTTATGTATATTGTACCACATTTTGAAAACAGTGAGTTCGGTTCATCTTATGCCGTACGTGGGAAAACTGAATACTTCCAGCGCACGGACGATGTATAGCTGCATCGTCTTTGTATAAATGCCTCACCGTAAAACTAAATATTCACAATACGGAACGGCTTATCAGTGAGCGGCGTAATTAAGGATTTGCACGTCTTTACTGTAGAGGTATGCGTGTTATTTATTAATTTCTTATGTATAGATTATAACTATGTGGCTTCGCCTTATTTAGCATAATGCAAATGTGTTCGATTAGTGTTTTTGACTTAGCAAGAGATTTATATTAGAACTATACAACTGCATCTTTAAGAAACGTTTAGTACCGTAGGAGTCTTATCGGGCACGGCTAGGTTCACATCTAAATCTGTTTTGCTTTGTAATTATGGTGCCGATAATGTAATCTGTGTAGCTTACGATATATAGCGTCATCACGTTTTATCGTATATCCCCGTGACATGCATAGTACACGGTGTTAGATGCATTTTCAGCTGATCGGAGTCGACGTGGTACCAGCTGTAAAGCTAACCACAAAAGTTTACCATAACAGCTGTCAAGCTAAACCATAGCAGCCCTATAGCTGAGTGAACAGAGTTGCTGGTCTAGAAGCAGATGATCGGGTGTTGCTGATCAACTGGTGGGCCCTGATTGCTTGATTGACCAATTCATTTAATGGTGGTCTGAGACTACACTGCTTGACTGATAAGTGTGTCTGGTAGCCAAGTGTTTAAAATATGTCAATAACATATCACACCAAGTAGCAAAACATAACAAACTTCGTTGTGACACTTAATGCCTGATTGTAAATTGATCTAATTAGAAATGAAGTTATGTTTTATTCCTTTACATCGTTCTGAATGATGGGTGTGCTAGTTCACTCCAGACTCAATACTCATGTTTTCAGGAGCTTAATCTAATCTATGATGGGGTTTGCACAAGGAAATCACGCTCAGTGGGTTACATTCTCTGTCTCCCATGTAATGTAAACCCGAGACAGCGATTTCGCTGACACGGTGCAATCCCCAACTTAGATTTTTTTCTCACCAAAAATATCCTTTAAATTTTAAATAATTATTCATTATTGTAATATAGTTATCACGAAAATGTTTACATGCTGCTCAATAATATAAATATGGAGAGATATGTGTCACATGGGTTGGAAAAGGTATTCTATACTAATTTGCTAATTACAAATATAGGTGTTTATTATGAAATACTTTCGATTTACTTTCTCTTTCAATTTAAAAATTCCTGCCCATGCATTGTCGCATATAATGAATCAGGTTTTTTTTTATATTTACCTTGCGGTCTAGCTGGAAAAAAATAATCCGACTATAGGATTTATCGAGATTACACTGTAATCAAGAGAGGGATGAGTCCTAATTGTATATATATGAAACTCCGGGATTGAATGTAATACAAAAAATTGTTTTGTACATTAAGCAAATCATGTTAAACTGTTAAATCAACGAACACCATCAGAAATGTTGCTTTTGTTTGAAAACATTGATTCTTCTCTAAGATAAACAAGTGAAGGTTTGTCAAAGGAATATCGACGCTTTAAGTGTCTTGAATTTTTTATTGGATTATTCCATTATTTAATGATGATTTAAAGAAGCAAAAATCCAAATTACAATTTTAATACTTTTTTTGGTATTGTACTGACGATATAATTTAATGAATATTTATTTAAGCATTTCTGTATGTCAGCGAGTTGGGTTGTCTTATTTGAAACTATTACATTCAAGTATTACGGTATTCCAAGATTGCAACTGAAAACTGTTGTACTGTATCGTTCAGGCGTCGATAATGCAAACTGGACCTACAGTAATATTAGAAGCAAAATGTATGATTTCGGTGTGACGCTTATAGGCGCCTATATCATCCATACAGGGGAAGGACCAGAACTGTTCACGTTTCTAATAGTTAGATGGGTCTTATGCCCAATAGTCATGTATGATTTAAGTACAACCTTTTACCCTATTTCATAAATGGTGTTAGTTTCAATTGATCTAGTTATGCGTATCCAATATAGGTCGAATAGTTATTGTCACATATGTGGTGTTTTGTAGTTCAACTTAGATTCACACTCTTTCAACGCATCCAAGACTTTTGTGTCAAGGAGATTCATTCTAAAACATTTGATTTAAATATATATCACGTATAATTTGTACGTTTATATTTTTTCTTAGTATGTTCCCTTCATCAACATTCAAATCGCGAATAAAAGTGTCCAGGAGGTATACAGGTCACCACCATTTTCCCGGTCGAAACTGAACATACCTGTGCAGAAAGCATTGACTGGCAGGACTACCCAATCAAGTCGATCACTGAATGTCATTAACATGACGACGATAATGAAAGTATGTATCTTAATCATACTATATGGCATATTTCCTATGTAGTAAAATGTAAGAAATTGCTCTTTGACTGTTTTTTCAAATATTTCTATCTCGATTTGATGACTTTATAAAATATAAGAAATAATCTTTCCCAATTATATATATATATATATATATATATATATATATATATATATATATATATATATATATATATATATATATATATAGATATATATATATAGATATATATATATATATATAGATATATATATATATATATATATATATATATATCCCCTACTTCTAGCATATGGTATCAACTAATATGCATATATTCATCATCTATATGTGGTATAATGCAATGTAATTTTGCCGTTCGCGATGCAAATGGTCTGATTTCAACATAGATATCAAGAATCCTCTAATCCATCTTCGAGACTGTAATGGTACAGGTCAATAGAAAAACTCTGAAAAGACGGCAAGTACATCGACGCACCAACACATATCAGCTCTAAACGTTCGGATATTTAAACATTGGTCTGTGTCAGAAGCATATGTATTCCAGTGCTAGCTCATGTACAGCGTGTGCACAATCAGAAAAGTATTAACCCAGACTTTTCTACCTCCTATGATTTTGGATAGTACAGTACAAACTGTTCACTTAATGTCATTAATATAATCAACACTATACTAATATGTCGTATGATCCAGTAGAGGGTGTTTCGGTATGATCTGTCCACAACCAGGTGTGCAATATACACAGATACAAGTTGGAAAGGTCATGTACGTATCAGATATCTAATCAGACAGGCAACAAACACAACAGTTTTTAATTATGTTTGTATAAGATCCACACAAGTACTGTATGAGCCTTAAACTCAATACTTTTGCTGGCATAAGTTTATCCACCAAGGAAGTCAATACAATCCTTATCATAGATAAGGTAAACATATTTAGATTGTATCATATAACTATGCAATGAGACAAAAAAGCGAAAAAATAAGCAAAAATAATCAAACGTTATTTATAATAAAGCAAACAGCATACTAATAATATATGGCCGAAGGGGATGTAACAGAACAAATGTTCTGAATAAACACAAAACATAAGGTCGCTATATCAATAGCATGGCAATTATCTCCATATTAAAAGAGTATTTAAAGTATGATTTGCATGACAACTGCATATAATTATACGAGACATGCTTCATATCGTTCGGAATAAAAAGCAATTTATTTTGGCATGTTAGCTGTATTGATCATAAGAAGACTGAGTGTTTTCGGTACCTGGATTCCACTTGATTTGGGGCCATCTGAAATAACATTTTACCCTTGATTTACTGCACATCAGCTGATCTTACTTGACTTGTATTTTCTCTGACGAGAGGGAACTCTCTTTCTTTCTCTCTCGATTGATGGAATGGACTCCATTACTGTGTATCATGTTAAGTCAGTTAATCTATCAGGCATTAGAAGCCCGACCATCCTAAGATTACAATGACCTGACTTGTTTATAACATAAAGTGGTATAACTACGTACTTCAAAGTGTCTGGCATATCACCTCATACTTAGATATCAAAGTGTAAATTGATAATAATAATATGTTGTGTTCGAACGTTTGGATATCATAACCAGGTAAAGATTGCTTTCAAGTGGTTAAGCGTGGTACTTTCGGAAGATAGGGACAATCCATGACCATAAATAGACATTGAAATATCTGCGTCTTGATCTTACTATACTTATAACAAATTACTCACGAAATACATATGAAGTCATATAAGTATCTTTAATACAAATGTAACAAGACAGACATACATACATATGGAGAGAGAGAGAGAGAGAGAGAGAGAGAGAGAGAGAGAGAGAGAAAGGAATAGATGATAACCTAAAATAAAATGTACATCAGGAAGACACAATAATGCTGCTTTAGAGGTCCATGCTATTTTGAATAATTATAAATGAAAAGTAATACAGCTTTTTATCGGGAAACGAGATACATGGTCAGCTTCAACAACGAAATCAAACTTTCGTCAATAAATGCTGCTCGAACAAAGATGAAGGGTATTCTCCCACAATGCACCTAACAGAAGGTAGTACTCACGCTATCAAATGGACTCTGCATCCAGATTATACAAAGTTAATTTCATGGATGACATTGTGCTATATAAATTTGACTCCCACGTTCATAAAATTCGATTCATGTATATATTAAAAACCTTTATTCTCTCTCTCTCTCTCTCTCTCTCTCTCTCTCTCTCTCTATATATATATATATATATATATATATATATAATATACATACATATATCCCTCATTTATATCATATTTTAAGTACTGCTAGCGGTTCATCACAGAAGACAAAAGTTCTCTCACTTATAGTATGGTCTAACCACAGCATCACAATGGTTTTCCACATGTATATTGTATACTAAGTATTACTAATTGCGATAGTTATGAAATCTTCTCAGATCGCTGATGGGATACCAATTATGAAACGTTTCCTTTTTTATCCTGCAACAAATTGTATATGGAATTCGCGAATACGCAGCTGGACAGATAATTTGAAAATTTTCAGATAGTTCATTAAATCATTAATCACACGCGCGTACGTACGATTCCAGGAATACAGGACCCATATCATAGTAGGCACATTAACGTCCCCTGTCCGTAACGCACACGGCTCATTATAGTCGGCATATCGCTTAACTATGTTATAGTAATGTGAATGTAATGTCAATCTGTATAGTTCATTTCCTTTGGTTTAAAATCGTTTTGCATTTACTTTCAATAAACATTGATTTTGGAATAGAAATATATGGATAAATGATAATCATAGATTATTTAACACATATATTTCTTATCCAATATTTTGAAACTGTCCTTGCACTACCGCTATGATAATTGTCAACTGGTTTGAAGATAGCACGTATCGACACTACCACTTATAATTGTAAGCATGTGTTAAATCGTGAGCATCTGATTACAGTCGCACTTCCCATCCGTACACAGTAATGTGCAATCAAAACGAAATCTTTTTTCTGTAATCTTATCTGAACAGGCCACGGCCCGTGTAAAACCACTATGTTAATTGAGTTAAATATATAATATTTATAAAAAAAAAAGTAAGTACAGAGACAAAGGAAATATTTGTAATGTTCAATGTTTAGTTTTATAAAATGTGGTATATTTCCCTTTTTTTTGTTGTCTTGTTCAACCATAACCATAATTAACTATGTTATTTACATTTCAAGTTATTATTAAAATTAAATATGTGACGTTCTCTTTTCTTGATTGTCCCGTTGGTTTGTACGCCACCCCGCCGATTTTAAAAGCGAAAGCTGAAAGGACAGTGATCAGTCTTTCTGCATGTTTACATCTAGAACTATGATTTTTGTCTGAAACGCGAATAAATTGACATCATTAATGATCCCTTGGCAGCAATCAGATCAAACGTTACAAATTGAGAAATCAAACGATTACGCTTTGTGTATTTTATATATCCTAGATGCTTTCACTTTTAAAATCGGCGGGGAGGGTGCAAAAAGACGGTACAATCAAGGAGGCAACATGTACAGGCGTTCTACTTTATTTCTCCCTGGTCAGAACAACAAATATCTCATTTTCAGATTGGAAGTTTAAAATAGATTCCAACATTGGTATCTTCAAAGACCATTCTTTGTCACATAGTATGACCAAGTTTAGGAGTATCGTTTTAAAAGTGGCCCCGATTAAGACACCAATGTTTACAAATCCTGTATGTATGGTACCGCGGCGAATAAACACATTCCATTCTCAAAATCTAACATTTAAACAACCGGAACAGACTGTTACTGCAATACGCCGATAAATAATATTGCTGAGAACCAGGCGTTTGCCATTTTAGAATCAACCTTTCAAAAACGCACTAGGGTATTACCTGCGAATAATTAGAAGTACCACCAACAGATCAAATTGTGTAAGAAACAACATGTAACTGAGCTTATCATGGGCGCTATTCATTCGCTCTATGTTTATGTCTTGATCAGAAATAATTAGGCTTTTGCCCAGAATCTATGTTTGAAGCAGATTTAATGATTTTATGGACCCTGATCCTGCACAGATCCACACTATATTTACGGCTGTCTTTGCCCGGAACAAATATTTATTCCATTCAAAAGGCACGTAAAGAACCATCTCTTTCCAAATAGGCAGATAAGCTTTAGAAAATAACAAAACAATACAAGTGTTCTCCAACTTTGATAAAACCTTTCAAAATAATCATTGTTTATTTCCTTTTGCAGAACGTGTTATGTCATTGCTCATAATTATAGTTTAAATTTGATTTAAGACCTTCATTCGAAGGAACCAGATCAAAACCATGCCAAGAAAGAGAATAATTATCGTTCTCTCCTATTTGAAATAAAAAATATGCACTCGTTGAAGGAGTATATCCTCGTTCAAGTCCAACCTTTTCTGCAACATAGAGCCACGCATTATAACAGATGGAACAAACGTTCCTCGCAAAACTACAACAATGGTATTAATGAGGTCTAAAAAAAAACAAACAACTTTAATTCGATAGTATCGTATCCCTACTTACATATGTACTATTCATATTTCCTATATTTGCGTCACCTCATATAAAAAATAAATTTATATGGAACATATTGTTTCCTAGTTTATTACCAATGTATTTATATGGATAAGATCAAGCTCTCAGAGACCCTCGCTTTCTCATACCTTACTGTAATGTCACCACTACGAATCAATGCGCTGATACTGATATGATCGTGTCCCAGTTCACACTGTTGATATTTGTATACATTATGGTGATGTCCACTCTCAGAATCGAACTTGTAAATATATACCAGAGTATGTGTGTACACATAACAAGCTACTTACCCAGTGCGAGCGAAGCATTTACAAAACAGGACCATACCTCGTCTTAAGCTTTAGTAAACTAATTAAAGTACTCTAAATTAATGTCCATACCAATAATCGATTATCGCGATTTTCATATCAAATTGCAATAATAAAGGCTTAAGCACATTTTATTTGGGATTGAAACAGCGCGTGTTTGAGAACAGAAACAAATATATAAATATGGTAAACGTATCACTTCATCGTAATAACACCATCGTTCTAACTGCTCAGGATCAAATGTTATAAAAAAACATAAGATTAATCTTCCGAAATCCAAAACATCTGATTGATGTTCAACTTTTAATGATGCTTTATGAAGTGTTATTGCTTACAACCGATAAATGTATAAGTATAATATGTATCCCGTCATAACCACACAAGTCACTCTCTTTGTCGGCGACTTTTGGTTCAGTTCCATCCTTTTAAATTTACAATAAGGAATATACCTGGAGACAACTGATATGATCCAAATAATATCGTTGCTTTAGAGCAGGATCATTATATTCGTTTTAACTTGCTAAAATGCCCCAATTGTTTCCAATCTGCCCTCAATCGCTGCTCTGAAACGATGTTTTAAACATACTTAATCACATTTCTAGTCCAAAACCCACCTATGTCTTAGTTTGTTTAAAAAAATGTTTATGTTTATGACCAAAAGCCACGTATGAGAGGTCTCAGAATGAAATTTTACACTAGACTTAAGTATGTTTATTTTACAAATAACCATCCATGTTTGATATCAGACACAAACTTAAACAATGATGTATGCATCGCATTGTATATTGATGCATCCGTTATATAGGTATGTTTCCTTGAAATACGTACATTATTCCTTTGCAGACTCATATATTAAGGCAAATGGATGATTATTGTCTCAAAACTTCAACAATAGTTTTACTGTGAGTCTGACGTTTGATAAGACGTTATAAAGAGTTCTGGCTCAGACCAGTTATAATTGTATCAAGTTGTATCACAGCTCAGACCAAAACATTACAAACGCCTTATCAACATGTACCCATTCGAGATCTAACTTTTAAACAGACATTATGGTATGTACCTGAAAAGAAACAGCAACATATCCAATAAGTTTTAAACTATACAATAAACCAAACGTTAAAACAGTCAAAACAAACTAGTCTTTCTCCTTTCACAGCCCTATTTGTGCTCCTAGTTAGAAACGAACATTAAAACAGACCAAGACATATACTTGGTACTGAGAAACATATTTGTAATGGAGACATAATTAAGATTATTAGTATACAAAATTAATATATTTAATATAAACCCACCCCATCGTCTAATTGTACTATGTTTGCGCCGCGTAGATATTCTTTCTGAACAATGGACCGTGTTTTACAAACACACAGACATATGTAACTTGTTTCATACAGCGATTTTTTTTCATATATAAACAAGGAAACTTTAATTCATATTCATATCCTTCTAACATTGTGTTTTTTGTTTGCATACATTTCCCATTCACAAACACAGCCATACACACCATAACACAGGCCATATTAATCCATAACAAAAGTAGACCATGCAATGTCCCTAACACATAGAGAACCATCATAAGGAGACATATTAAAAGGATTGTTTATTTCACCTTACCTTAATTGTTCAATTTATTTCATCTTACTTTTATTAACACGTGCATAATTGTGTAAAATTGCATTTTCTTGATATTCAATAGAAAACTAAGAATCTGTAAACAAATATAGTTTTAGGCATTTACGAGGTCAGCGTACACGAGTGTTAGATGGAAAATGTGCTTTTAATTGGTCAGCATGTTTACATCTTCCAGAGGTGTGCATGTGCATGCTTTACTAAGGTCTTCATGTTTTACATGATATGAAAAAGACATGGCTACATAAACATTTTATTCATGCTCAACCACAAATCCCTGTGTCAAAACTGTATTTATACAATTTCCACAATTGCAGAGGATTCAAAAGCAACTAGAATTCTAAGCATTTAAATTCTTTTTAAAACCAAACCGATTCAACTTTGCACAATATCTTTATCATGTATAATCAGTTCGTTAAGGGCCCTTAATATCCTGTCAGCCCACTTAAATTTCTCTAGGTAGAGCAGCAAAATAAATATCATAATTCTGTGAAATAAGTATATAAGCCGTTTTATTCAAAACTATTCAATGTATCAAGATATTTTAGTAAAATGTCTAATATTACAAATGAAATGGAATTCCAATAAAAAATGCAATTCTAGAACTTTCAAATGATATTTTAAACAAACAAATTCAAATGTACACATTATCTTCATGTATAAGCAAATTCCAAAAGTAGCATTAACGGCACATACTACTATGCCAAACCACTGACTTGGCGAAGCAAAATGCAGGTCATGTTTGCATGCAATATGTGCACTAGAACATGTTTTTGTGCAGAAATGAAACAAGAAAACGAGCTTTCCAATAGTCAGAGAGACCTTCAAATTCAAGCTGCTGATAAAACAGGCTTCTTTAACGTAAGAATAACACAAAGTGGTATATCAATGGAATTTTTTTTCTTGGGAAACGATTTCGTCAGCACAACTGAAAAACATAACGTTATAATATTGTTTGATATCCTGTTTTATAATTTGACTTCATAATGTTGCTTTAGATCATTCCAGAAAAAAGAAACAATGCTATTTTTATTTTCACCTGGTAAAATGACATCGACTAATATTCCCTACATAACGGTTATAACTTAATTTGCTGTTCTGACATAAAATGATGCCTAATGACAATCGAAATTAACACGGTTCTGTCTTATAACAAAATAAACGTAAATATATCTAGACAGTAATTAGATCTTTCTTTTGGCGGGATAATCCATATCTTACTATCATAGCTATGCTGAAGAATCCATGTCTTACTGCAACAACACTGATGGACTATTACATGTCTTACTGCCATAATGATGGTGGCGAAATCCGTATGTTTCTTTCATAACAATGATGGAGGAATCAGTGTCTAACTGCCATAACAACGATGTGGAATCCATATCTTACTGCCACAACAAAGGTGGGGGAATCCATGTCTTACTGTCATAACATTGAGAGGGGAATCCATGTATTAATGTCATACATGTGATGGAGAAATCCGTGACCTACGGCCATAACAATGATGGGTGAATTTATGTCTTACTGACATAACAGTGATGTGGAATCAATATGTTACTGCCATAACAATGATGCGAAATCCATGGTTTACTGTCATACTAATGATGGGGTAATACATGTCTTACTGCCATATTAATGATGGTGAAATTCATGTCTTAATGCCATAACCATAAGGGGGAAATCCATGTCTTACTGTCATATCAAAGACGTTGAATCCATACATTACCGCTATAACAATGGTCTTGAATCCATATCTCACTTCCACATCAATGTTGGGGAAATACATGTCCTACTGCCATAACAATAATGGGGAAAATCCATATCTTACTGTCATAACAACGATATAAAATCCATATATCATGTCACAACAATCATGAGTAATCAATGTCTCACTGCTATAACAATGATGTGGAATCGATGTCTTGCTGCGATAATAATGATGGGGAAATCAATATCTTACTGCTATAACAATGATGTGAAATTCATGTCTTACTGGCATTACAATAACGTGGAATCCATGTCTTACTGCAATAACTATGATGTGGAATCAATGTCTTACTGCTATGACAATCGATGCTATGTAGCACTTTCTCTGTGCTGACAGAGGAACAGGAGACGAAAGTTTCGAAAGCGTATCATATAGTTGAAATCCCACGCCGATATTAGTGCATGGCTTAGAGTCAATGAGAAGGACACTTTGCTATTTCCATCGAGTAGAACAAAATCTCTCCTGCAGTTTTTGGAATACACATACATTTGCTGGGTTTGGTGATACTGCCTTCAGCAGCATTCAACACATATGTTGCAATAGAAAAGGTTGATCATATTCCAAGTTGTGTCACGTGAAGAAACCTAGTTTGGAATAATGTTTACACTGGAAATCAAGAACTCCCAGTAATAACTGCATTAAAAAAAGGTATCCAGTCTAGACAAAAGTGAAGATAAAACAAAGTACACACACACGCATATATATAAATCTGGCTAACCAGGATTATTTTGATATTGAAAGTAAACTTTTTGTAAAATAATCTTTTACAGAGATTTTATGAAGACTCTGGGGTCTTAAAATGTGTAACAGAAAAAAGTAGAGCAATACTTAAAACAAAATCAACAACGATTTTTTTCACTACAGTGTGAAACTTCAAGAGACACAGTTTTTTTGTGAATTAAACTCCAGATTGTTTCATATATCATATCACAAGTACAAAAGCATACAGTACTCCAATTGAATTATAATAGTCTTGAATGTCCTGATATAACTGTATAACTTATGTGCTAGTATGGTATATTGTATTACTTCTTGGTAGTACGGTATTGTGTCATATGCATGTGTGTAATACGTTATACTGTATTGCTTATGTGTAATAGGGTATACTGTATTACGTATTTTGTATTATGGTATGTTGCATTACTTATGTCTAATACGATACACTGTATTACTTATCTGCAATACGGTATACTGTATTACTTATGTGTAGTAGGTTATACTTATCAATTATGTAATACGGTATTATGTATTACTAATGTGGCATACGGTATACTGTATTACTTATGTGTAGTAAGTTATACTTATTAATTATGTAATACGGTATTATGTATTACTAATGTGGCATACGGTATACTGTATTGCTTATGTGTAGTAGGTTATACTTATTAATTATGTAATACGGTATTATGTATTACTAATGTGGCATACGGTATACTGTATTGCTTATGTGTAGTAGGTTATAATTATTAATTATGTAATACGGTATTATGTATTACTAATGTGGCATACGGTATACTGTATTACTTATGTGTAATAGGGTATACATTATTACTTATGTGTAATAGGGTATACATTATTACTTATGTGTAATAGGGTATACTGCATTACTTAATAGAAATATTGTATACTGTATTACTTATTCATAATAGGGTATACTGTATTACTTATCTGTAATAGTGTATACAGTATTACTTTTGTGTATGCAGTATTACTTTTGAGTGATATGATATATTGTTTTACTTATTGGTAATAGGGTATACTGTATTGCATATGTGTAATTGGGTATGCTGTATTACTTATGTGTGATATGTTATACTGTATTACTTATGGGTAATTTGGTATAATGTTTTATTTGTGGGTAATAATGTATACTGTGTTACTTATGAGTAATTGTATATACTGTATTACTTATGTGTAATAGGGTATACTGTATTATTTTGTGTAATATGGTATACTGTGTTACTTATGTGTATTATGGTATAATGTATTACTTATATGTAATATGACATACTTTATTACTTATCGGTTATTATCGTATATTGTATTAGAAATTGATACTGTATGTCTTGTGTTTAGTAGGCTATACTGTATTAATTATGGGTATTAGGGCATACTGTATTACTTATGTGTAGTATGGCATACTGTATTAATTATGTGTTAAAGGTTATACAGTTTTAAGTATGGGTACAATGGTATGATATATTAATTTTTAGTAATAAGGTATGCTGTATTACTTTTGGGTAATAAGGTATACTGTATTTCTGTATGAGTAATAGGGTATACTCTATAACTTACGGGTAATATGGTTTACTTCATTACTATCATGGTTTATTTTAAAACTTATTTTTAATATGGTGTACTCTAGTACTTATGTGTAATAGCTATTACGTGGAAAGGAAAATATGAAAATCATAACATCGTGAATTATCTATTTGACCATATGGATATGACTCCCACATCCCATGTGTATGTCACACCATCTAATAATGATGCATAAGCATATCAAGTGTCATCCCTTAATAGCTTTAAAGGTATAAGCGTAAATAAATGTGTACTGGACATAGAGACAGAGATTAATTGTAGCTTTTAGGTTGTTTTTTTAAAAATTACTAGTTACAAAATCTATTTCACAAGCTATTATAATTTACAACCCATAGAAGTAAAATATTACTGGATGTAAGTCAGATGCTTTGTATAACCTTAGAGTGACAGCTAATATTACACATATAGGTAATGCATCATCTATGACTTTGTATAACCTTAGAGTAACGGCTAGTATTACAAATATAGGTAATGCATCATATATTACCTTGATCAGCCACTACAGCTCTGGCCTGACATGAAAAGTTTGATAAAGTATGTCCACTCATTTAATTCCTATATTCATCATGTGAACAATACATAAATAACATATAGAGGATAAATCAGACTCAATACACAATGTATACTCATTAATACAGAAAGCGTACTGTTAAAATATATATGCATTCCGACATCTTCCAACTGTACTGGTCAGAAACTGTCATCATATTTGCGTAATATGTTTATATCATGGATTTAGTTTGGATCCGTGCTTTATGACACAGCAGTAGTGATATGTTATTTAGGTCTGAGGCAATATGAATTAAATCACTTTGCCCATGTACACACTAAGGTAAGTAATCCACACAGCGCAATATTAGGATTTGAAACAGCTCCCTTTTGGTCTTGAATCTGACATGCTAACCACTGAGGCACTATCGCACCCTGTTTATAGCATGGAAGAATGTCTGTAATTATGAGCTAAACACGAATATTTAAATGATTTTAATACAGCATAATATATCATAAGATGTAGGTCACATTGACCTATTTGTGCAGTAATTGTGTTGGACTTCAACAGATTGTAACGGGATGATCCATGTTTGGGGTCCGATCAGAGCAAATATACTAAATTCATATTTTTATTGAGATGTCCCTTTATATTCTGAATAACAACTGATTCAAAAAAGGACACACTGAACTGTTGCCAACTATTATAATGTGAATCGCATGCGCTGCTCAATTAGTGATTCTTTCATATGATGAATGTCTTTTACATGTTAGTATGACATGACTCAGTGTGTGACACGTCTGACCACTGTATCTGAATTGTTGTAAAGCATCCCTAAGACTGTAGTTATATTTTTCTTTCTGTTACAAATAACAGCAACTTTAAAACCAGACATATTGCTTGAACTTGTTAATGGGATCATGTGCAAGTAACCAGAAGGCTAAACAAAGTATGCAGTATATTACAAACTTGAATCGGCTGTTCTGTAAAATTAAATGTTGTGAAGCAAGGGTTATGTTAACAAGCGTGTTGTTCAGAGCCATATTTTCTAGTTAGAAATTTGTCTTGGCGTTATCAGCCAATCAACTTGATGGATAATATTGTGTATTGTGTGCTACATCCTACATTAAGTCCTGTTTTGTTTTCAACAGCGTAATAATAAACAGTCATCTTAAGCAAATATGTGGCAGTATATACTTTAATTGGAGCACAAAGATCCTGCATCAATGGCAGCCACATGTATGTGTGCTTATATGTTTACAAATCTTGTAAAGGTTTACCTATAATAAACTAAAATTGGCCACTTAAACGTGCAAATAATACACCCTTATTGGTGATGGAGTAACATTGTAAATTAGATAGTTGTATTTGTCTGGCGTCCCGAATGTATTGAGCCAAATTAAATTGTTGAATTCAAAAAGATATGGAAACATGGTCAGTTATATGAGATTTGTATTGAATCATCTGATCCCCAAATATCGGATAAAATATTTGCCACCCAGCTGGAAAAATGTACAAAAAATAAGTCCAAATGCATTTCTTGCAAACTTTGTGCAGAAAAGATTTCACAGCTCACTGATGAAAACTTTACAAGCGTTCAAGATGTTAATAATTTCAAGAATACTAGCCGAGTCTGCTGCATAAATTTGTTCCGATGGTACTCAGCAATATAATGCAATCCTCCGAGCATTTTGTATGAGCCTCACGTTAATTGATGCAGTTGATGCTAGGTGCTCCTTTGTAAGTTCAGGAATATGGTTAATACAAAAAGAGTTTTGTTTGGAATTTCTACATTAGTAACGAATACTTATCACTTCATTACCACACAAAATTAAATCCATCAATCAAAATAAAGAGAATTACAAGTTCTTATCACAATTAGAACGAGATATAAATTGTTTTTGAATTAACATGATAATCGTAAAATTGTACAGCAGAAATACATTTATGTTTTATGTAATACCATGTATGATTTTCTCAATAAAATCATTCATGATCATTGATGGTAATTTGCTCATACTTACACAATATGCCTTCTGGCAGTACTTTGTTTGAAATAGGGAAATTAAAGGTCTTGGCAGTAAAGTCAAATCAAGTTATATTTAAAAATGTTACATCGTGTGAAAAAAATATATCATAAATGTAGTTTTTGAAATTAATTAATAATACAATTAAAGAAATAAATTATGACAAAGCAGATTGCTTTCTACTATATACTACTAATAATTGACACAATTTACTCTTTACATCAAACAATGTATGATAGACTGTATCTGGTGTCTAAACGGGTCATAGGAGTAATCTGATGACGTTTTAACTATATGAGGTCTTTTTCATTCAGATTATTACTTTCTTACTAAGCTCATGCCAGTCACCTTTGCTACCTATCACACCTGATAAATTGCAACTTTGTTTTTGAACTGGATATAGCCATAGGTTTGAGTTTGATTTTAACTGGGCAGCTGAAAAAGTAATATAAATCCCCAACTAAAGTGGAAAATAATGAGCTTTTAGCAAGCAACAACGCCTAAAGTGGTAACGAAAAAGTACGTGGAGAGCAAATGACATATATATGCTATACAGTAAACTGAAAATTAAAATTGATAAGGTTTGTGAACATTTCTTAGTCTTTAGTTGTGTAAAGTTGCCTGTGATGTCCATTCACCTGTTCTACACCTGTGATTTTCAAACTGGGATAAAGAGTTGAAACACATACAAATATCTATGGTTGAACCACTAAAGAATATAGTTTTGTAAAGGCAGCATTGAAACTTTTTATTAAACATATGTATAAAATACAACATAAATGCAAGTGCAAATATGTGCAAAGAAAGGGTTTGCATTTACTGCATATACTCAATATAGGCTGACCCTTCCCTGTGGCCCCAGCCCCACTAAATAGGTAAAAACATTACAATGTTATGTCCCGTGCATAAGCCGACGTACACATTGTTGACAACATCACAAGATAAATCGATAAGTTCAAAACTCATTAATTTAGGTAAAATTACATATATATCGAGGTTGGAAAGTATGCTTATTACATCGAAATAATTTTTGTTTGAAAAGTCAATAATTTTATTTAATTTTCTGTTTTCTTATTATATCTGCATAATTCAGATTTGTGTATAATTGGATCGAATGATGACAATAATTGAGCATTAGCGGGTTACTGTAACAGTACTTCTCCCTTTTGACACTAGTTAATTAGTGTTTGTTTATTCATGTTTACATTAGAATGTTTTATCAATGCATTAGTAATTACGTTTTTAGTTTGCGAACATATTTATATAATTCCACTACAGCATGTTTGTGTGAGTGTGAGATTTCGATTTTTAACATGGCTTTAAAATGTTCAGTTATATTGCTTTATGCCTGTAGTGTGACAGTTTATTGTAATGTCTAGCACTGGGGCATCATGCCACAGACACATAGCATAATGTCCCACCAATTCGCACCATCCTGAAACCACGTGGATCAGTCCTGACACAAACTTTTAATGCTGAGCGTCAAGCGAGGCAGCTGCCAGTACCACTTTTATAAGTATTTTGGCATGACTCAGCTGGGATTCAAACCCGTGACCTCTTGCATCCAAGGCGGACACTCTAACTACTTACCCCACCTGAGTGGTTTCCACCGCACGTACGTTGAAATTTTGAACTTTAGATGAATAACGTACATCCCCATGAATGAAGTAAATATATTGGATTCCAATCATATGCACAAGTGCACTAAACTTAAATAATACTTCTAAAATACAATAATGAAGTTTCAGAAACATTGCTTCAAAAACTTTTGTAATACTTTAAAACTAAGTTGTACTATGCTTTCATGTAAGCAACCTATCACCCCATTTTTCGCAGATACGGTAATTGTTCTAATATTATATAGTAAAAGGCAATTACAATTCAAAGTACTGGTATAGCCGCTGGAAAAAGGCTCTCTATACCAAAGCCATTCTCAGAGGTTTAATGATGAAATGGCCTGGATTGCTGTTGAAAACCTAAAGACATATCCACCAATTATACACAAAGGAGATTCTGAAACAGCCAGCCTTCCAATGTGTCGAAAATTATAAATTTGCTCAGCCAAAGTACAAAACTAAAACAGACTGATTATCTGATTATGATCTTAGAAAATCCATATTCAGAATGTTAGCCTTTACTATTATCATTCACTCAAAAGGAACATTACAGTTATGTGAATCTATACTTGTTATGTGTCTTGTGCTATTAAATGTGTAGCCCATCTTGTAGAATTGCTTAAATCATTGCCAAAGAGTAGATCGTGTGCGGGTAGATCAACATAAATGAAACAGTTTTGTACGTCTGGCTGAGATGTAATGTGAAGCAATACGATTTGGTAGAGGCAATTAATAAAGCAAACCCTGCATCTAATAGTTTTAGGAATAAACAATTATTTAAAGGACGCTAAGCACAATTTTCACTGTGTAAGTACTGTACATTATATAACAGTCTGGTCTCACGGGTACACACAAACATGGCAAATACTTATGATGTCTTTATTTTCATATATTAATTTCAATTTGGAGAAATTAGAAAATATGCACATGTAGATAATAACCAAGCCAATGTAGTTTATAACAATTCAGTAAGTGTTGGGACACCAATAATTTATTGTTTGATATGCATATAAGTCTTGGGACATAGACCATTCTTTTCTTGTCCCAAGATCTGCAGCTATTATATTACCCAACAAAATAAACTTAAAATTGGTCAAATATAGTCCTTGACCCTTGTTTAAGCCGACCACCCCGTTTTCCAGGATATAATATTTCCTACATTATTCGGCTTATACACGAATATATACGGCAATTAAATGAAAGGCAATCTTAAATGCAAGTTGCCTTTGTTATTTCCTGTCACAAACAATTCAGATGTGTGGGATCTAGTACTACAAAGTTATATAATATTTCAGGGGTCTTACAGAGAACAAACAACAATAAAATACTTAAATATAGACAAACAGCAATACAAATAGTTCCGAATGCACTAAATGTGTGATATAAATTAAATAATCTAATATTTGTTTACTTGTTTTTTTTTTACCTTACCATTGTCATCAGCACAGTACTATCACATTAAACTTGGACATTTACATTACTGCATTTTAACATTTTTGAACTACTCAACTAATTAATGAAAACATTAACAAGATTGAATATCTGGTTAACCTGAAATGAGCTTCACCATGAAAGTTGTATGTACGGCCGCCAGGTACTATATTTTAACTATATTTTACAGAAATTATTTGCACGGATGCAATGTACCCACTGTTGCTAAGATTATTCAGTTTGGATTATAATATTTATGATATGGTGTGTAAACTATCAAACAATTCTATGTATATTAGAGGTTTTCCCAAGAAAACCAGTTTTATTATAACAGTCCTGAATTTGTTTTATTTTGTTTTCAAACTGCATGAACAAAATAAGCAAAATATCTTATCTTTCTATCACATCAATCATTGCAATCAAGTGGAAATGTGTTAATCAGTTATGCAAAATAACTATCACTAAATTTCACTCTATTCATGCCTTTTATTAGTTATGTTTTCTAGCTGTAATTCTGAAAGAATTATGTTACTTTGATTTACTGTATAAATGTCGACAAAACACTGCAGAATACGTATTGCAAACTATCGACATTACCTAGGAAATCTACTACTTTCAACTCACATAATACAATGCTCGAAAAAATTAAACAAGCCCACATTTTTTCAAGTAGCAATTTTAACTTGCATCCTGAAAATTGTTGTTACTTATACTCAGTGGATGGTGTAACATGACTGAAACCAAATAAATATTTGGACTCGGCGATAACACGGCACAGTTTTAGAAAATGGAAGTTTATGAAACGATCATGAATATTCACGACAATACATAAGCAAGTAGACTCACAAACCAACCAAATCCATGTGATATAAGACTAGCATACCGAACATTATGAAACGCAGACTAATTAATATATGACAATATGCGAAATGAAATGAATGTGATTCACAGCATACCATGATACAAATGCATAATGATCAGTATGATTCACATTATCATAAGATACTAAAAAATAATTATGGTTCACACAACCATATGATAAAAATAAAATTAAGTATGGTTCACACTGTCATATTATATAAAGAAAAATGATTATTGTTCACACAACCATACGATATAGAGGAAAATAGGTATGGTTCACGAAAACATGTGTCTTTGTAAACACATCACACTGTATACTGCCCTTATCCATGGTTCGGAATTGCTATTCCTTGTCTTTTCTAGAATCCATAATTCCTATTCATCAATTCCTGTCATGTTACAGATACAACGTTGGTTGAAATGACTTCGCTGCCACACTGCAAATCATTTTCTTACCATTCTTATTCGTCCAGTCCATCCATCCATCCAACTATAAATACATGGAGCTGGTCATGACTAAACTAAATGCACAGAGGACATCCATAAATACAAGCTACCATATTGTTTTACCTGCAAATAAAGTCCTTAACGATACAGTGTATCAGACAAACAATTTTCAAGTGTTTTAAATCTGAAGAATGACAAATAAAGACAGTGTATTAAAGATAAACATCTAACAAAGTATAATTTATATATTTTTATATTCCGTTACAAAAATGAGAAGTATATTATTTTACACTTGTCGCTACATATGTAGCAAGACGTAAGTGTATTCACGCTACTTAAAAATATCCAAGCAATCACTGTGTCGCGTAATACGACCTTGGGTAAAGTACCCGTGAACACATCTTGCCACAAGCGATCAACGGCAAGAAGCATGTATTGTCCAGTCACCAAAATGAAGCAAAACTAAGCATTAACTGCCCTACTTAACGATGTAAGCGTTTAAGATATCAATTATCCAAACTGTTTTAAGGCATTACCACATTATTTTATTGCCATATTCCGTGAAAGATTGTCATATCAACATGTGGCTTTAACTAAAGGATTTCTTATGATGTCTGGTTTGTCCTAAACACGTGGTGCTGATCTGACATCAAAATCTTTAAATCACTGCTGTTTCTGTTTGGGTGGTTATATGTATATACAGTTTTCACCATAAAACTATTTGAAATTTTAATAATTGTTTATGAAAAATGCAGTAAGAATATTTAGAAAGAAATAAGAACCTAAATCGATTTGTGTATACCATACCCACAGCCATGATATTATTAGGCCAATCACTATACATGTAATGAATCTTAGGTCTTCTGTGGAGCTTCAGTCAATTGTTGTTTTAACGTTTAAAGGAATAACACAATGTTCTAGGTATATGTGATCATCTTGATCACACAGGAAAGTTACATCTCGGTATAAAGAATGCACCAAGAGTATACAACTTTTTAGTTAAGTGCTTCATGGATTTTCTGGCTCGTTTGACGCTGTAAAGTGTAATATAAATAAGTTTAGATGAATATCAATCATAATGAACATAATTCAATTAATATTAACTGAAAAGAAGCAAGTTGCAAATACATATCATGCGGTGATTGTTGAGGGGAGAGGAGCTAAGTTGTGAATATTTGTATCAGAAAAGTGTATTTATGTTATTTTAGCAGAATAACACTACTTTTGCGAGTTTCTACATCTAGCAGTAAATAGGTTATGAAAAAGAAGGAACACTTTGAAGAAACATTTGTCATAATATTAAATGTGCTTTCAAAGCTCCATTTCTTAAAAAGATGATGAGGCTTAGTTTATGAATATGCGTTTTGTTTCACAAACGATGTCGATCCACTGCTGTCCACTATTCTGGTTTAGGATGACATGCAAACGATGTCGATCCACTGCTGTCCACTATTCTGGTTTAGGATGACATGCAAAGTTGATCAACACACTTTGGCCAATGAAGAAGCATTTATGCTATTTCAATTGATGACAACTGAGTAAATATTTGCATTCAGGACTTATTTTTTATCTCTCATATTGATATCACTCTTGTTTAGTGCATGTAAACATCACCGTGACTTGGTTTCCAGCACTTGTTAAACATTGTTTGACTATTGTGCAAAGGTTCTGCTTCTAATTACAATCGCCTAATTTGTCGCCAAACCAGCGTGTGGTTTTCCTCTTTAGTTGAGGTCACAACAAGGGAAAATAAAACTCAAATTAAGTGTTCCGGGCAACAGCATTTTGATCCAAAGTAAACACAAAGTGTTTTGTTACCTATAGTTGATCTTTGATTGACTTCATCAATGTTTATTTTTAGGTCCTAGCATACTTTCCTCACTGTCTTCATGAAACTTGAAGAGTGCAAGCATCTTGCCAAGTGCTACAGAGCCTTACTTTAAACTGATGTTTGCACGGTCTATATTGTTTGGATGAATTTCAATTGTTGAGAGTTGGATTACATTTATTTATAGGGTAACGTTTGCTTGAAGTAGAAAACATGATAATTGTATCCACATAAGTTTGTAAATGCACCATTACAAAAACCAAATTGTTCGTTTTTCAAGTTTGCCAGTGCAATTTAAATAGTTTTATTTTGTTCAATGATGACATCAATTTTTCCATGCTACATTATTTACACGTAGTCTGCATAGAATATACTTTCTGAGCAGTGCTGTTGAAAGTAAAAATAAATGCTGAGGGCTGGATATCGCCTCAAAACAATCCCGTCCTTCTACCCACCAACACTCAAAAATTATATGGTCAGCCTGATTGATGAATGGATTGCATACTTTTCATGTAAGCATCAGTTGTAGCTTCTATTAGATGTTATTAATGTGGTATTGTCTCTATTTATAGTAATGCTGTCACTCCAAGGTTAATATAAATCTATGACTTTCATCATTAAAATGTGAATTTTAAGCAGATTCTAAAGATATTTACTTTCTGAAAATTTACCTGGTTTCAAGTTCTATAGGTCAAAGACTAGTGGGGCTTATGGGAGCATTTGCTTTTTTCATCTTTCATCTTGCTTCAGTCTGTCTGTTAGCACAATCTCGTCACCACTGCTTGTAATCTGTTTTCAGGATATTGCCATAAATATGTACACACACTTAAATCCCAAGTTCTAGTTCATAGTAAAGACAGTGATGGTTAGTCATCAAGTATGACTGTCACAACAGCTATCTTGAAATCGTATCGCTAATTAGGATTGGATGATATCAATATAGAATTTTAATGAGAAGACATTTTATGTTGTTCAGTTGGTTCAACATGTGCATAATCTGGTTTTCAATATGACCACTACGTCAGCCGTTTTGAAAATCTCGTTGCCAACCTTCCTGAAGAAAATTTGTCTTGCCCTGAGCTTTTTAATTAAAATTCTTATTACCAAATTCCACCTGAACAGAGTCATATCGACATGGCATTTCATTTTCATCAGGAAACTACTTAGAATTTATAAGTGATCCTAAACCAGAATGGGTACTATACGACAACCAATATTGCTGCCAAAATGGCTAGCTCAACAGTCTTGTTATCACTTGCTCCTTGTTGGATATTCATATGAGCATGGGGTTTACATCAAAAATCGTATGATGTTAAGTTGGCCACAAATAAAATGATGCCAAGTTGACATCAAATATGGCCACCACAGCAACATTTTTCACATTATTTATATTATGCCTAACGCAGACACCACATTAAAAAAATCTTGTGATATCTAGATGGTTCTGAATGAACATGGCAGCAATCTTTAACATTAGTTATTTCACACACCCATGGACACACACCAAATGGCATCGTTTTCACCAGAAGATTAATTAAGATGTTTAGTTGGTCATCAATGAAAATAGTGTTAATCTCAAATTCGATGGCCACAATGAGTATACTGAAAATATTTTAATTAATTCTCGAAGGGCGATATCAAAATGTGGTTTCCACAAAAGGTCTATATTGATGCTGTATATTATATACTAAAGGAAAATGCTGCCAATATTGCAATACAAATGGCTGTCACAGTGCCCAATTTGAAAATCGTAGCACTCAAGAAATTTTAGTCAAGGTTTCAGCACATTCATTTCAAACAGTAGACTGCAGACTAGTTGTAATGCCCTCAACTTTGGTTCACATACTGGTCATTTTGATAATTTGTTTAACATGTTGTATGCCCCACCAAAATTATATATTTATATATATACGTTTTAACAATATGTATGCACGTCACTATACACTACTGACTAGAAGATGCATATAAAATGAAAAGAATCTTTGCTTTTGATCAGCTTTCAGATATACATATCCATATTAATTAAATGCATTGCATTTGACTGGGTGAACGTATCATTGCTCTGGTAGCAATCTGATTTTGATCGGAACGCATTATAGGTTTGTGACAACAAACTCTTGGACAATATCAAAAGTGAATCAAATGCATACTTATTAATAATGTGATTGGTTGAGCTTGTTGCCGCTCTTAAAGCCATATCTGTTGGTGATTTTGGCCAAACTTCAAATATAGGCTATACTAATGAGACACAATTCGCTTGACTGGCTTTGCATGTTACCTGTCTTGATCTAAAGGCTATACTTATCATAAAATTTTTACCCAACATGGTAAATGAGATTATAATTTCTGTAGAATAAAAGGAAAGACAAAAATGTTTGGTGATGAAATGAAATGTTAAGTTATGACAAATTATGTGTACAATAAAAGACCAACTTGGACCCCATGTTCATTAGTTCTTGAGAAAAGTTTCACATATTAAATTGCTCAATAAAAGATCTACATCATGACAAATCTGTGTATTCCCTTTTTTTGTACGAGGTGTACCTTTTTTACTTACAGCAGTATGCAGTGTAGGAATGGACCTTATGAAAGTAATTTGGTACATTTAAATATTATGATCAACAGAAAATTCAAACCAGTTTCACAACAGTTGTAAATTTTGTTTGTCTCTATGTTGTAGTTGTACATTTATATGAAATTGAGCATCTTTATCTGTTTGAATAAATATGCATATTAATTTCTAACGCGTCACCCATTTGTCTCAGTCCTTCTCATCGTAAGGCATGTGGACATTGTTAGACCTTTTGAAAACATGCATTTATGCATTTTAATCAATTCTTATTCCATTTTCTGGAATGCTTTATGGTAGTTTTGTTTCTTCTACAATATGTACTATCTTATTTATCAATATTAGTACAGCCATGTCATAAGAATATTATTAGTGTCATGTAATAAATGTTTTAGATTTTTGTATTTAATTATTGAAACGCTCTCCACATGCAGACATCGACCTTAATGATTTTATGTTTTACCCCCGGTCCCCAACAGAAAGTAAGGTTGGTTCATTTGAAGGGAGTTATGTTGCTTTTTGTTAATGTTGCAATTTTTATCTCGAATGAAATAACTTGAAAATGTTTAAAGATACATTAAATCACACACACACTTTCATTTTTCCTACAAGTGGCATCAGAACAAAAAAGATGGTGGGATGGTATATTGTATACCACAAGTTTATGTTGCTACAACTCCTAAACTGCTTGGAGGGCTGCTTTGAAATTGTATACACACATTTATTCTACAGTCGAGTAGGCCATAGATGAAAATGGTGGGTCAGCCTCTAAACAATCCTTCTGAATGAATGGTAATATCAACATGGGGTGTTCAAAAAAGACTTTTGATGATGTGTAAATGGAGCAGCCAACAGGACAATCTTATTATTGGTGACTGGTCATATCAACATGAAGTTTTCATTTAAAAACTTCTAGTCGTGTTTAGATTCTCTTAAATATAAATGGTGTCGGCATGACGTACAATATGGTCATCATGGCAACCATCTTAGAAATCAAAATTATACTCAAACAGAAAGCCATATTGATGTGGGACTTTAACGAAAATGGCACCAATGTGACATCCGATATTCCATTCGCAGCAGCCATCTTGAAAATCTTATATCTACTCCACTAGCCATTAATGTCTATATCAACAAGGGGGTTTCACAAATAACATTCATATGATACCTGGATGGTCGTAAATTACACTAGTGCCAGTTTTCCATCCAATATGGCTGCCACCAGTGAATATCTTAAAAATCTCGTCACTGCACCCCATAAATGAATGACCATTATGCTATGAGGTTTTCACCTAAATGACTTTGAATGATAAAAACTTTGTTGTAAATGAAACCAGTATTATTATGACACCTAATGTGTGCACCACAGCAGCCACATGCAATCTTCTGAAAATCTTGTTATAGCTAAAGAATACTGGAGATGGCTGAACATTCGACCATTGAAAGAAAAACATGGTCTTCTCTAGAATTAGTGGAAAATCTTTTCGAAAAGAAGTGCATCTGCTTTAAATGAAATCCCATTTTAATCTATACCATAAAGTTTACAGTTTGCTGGCTCTCTGCATATGCATACTTGACAGGGACGGTGATGAAACTTAGTATGGCTATTTATACACAAGAGCAACAAACCTTCGACCTCGTACAAATCTCTGAAATGTAGGCAATACGAAACCCAAGGAATATTATATTCCAGATAATTTAAAAATTTGTCCAGTGGGCCTCTATAATGGGCCAAACCTGTCTTGAATTTTAGAGAAGAGTCACTTCTCTTTTGGGACAGAGCAGGGAGAAGTGAGGTGAAAGCTAATTTGGGATAAGTGAAAGCAAAGCACACGGTAAATAACATTTTCAACCAAATTTTGATGGTCATGTAAATAATATAAAAAAAACTGACAAACACAAATGCAAATTGGTGTGAAAACAGCACAGGCGCTTTCGAAATCTACCAATTCTTTTCTCAATGGCAACAAATTCACAAATGCTTTGTCAAGGGCACACAATCACAAAAGATAATCACACAAACAACACGATAACGAAACACCAAAACACGAGCACTGTACAAAGTCTACACTTTGTTTTCGGTAGATAAGTACAAATAAATGCAAAATAAAGGTTAAACAATGTTTGAGTGTTGTTAAATTTATGTGCTAGCAATATCAATTGACCATAATCGTCTGCTTTATTAGGTCAGCAATGAAATGTTCATGCTGTCTACAAAAGTTTCCATCCCGGATATTATATTTTCATTAACAAGCTTTTTGTTAATACTTGTATTAAAGTATGTTCTAAAGCAATATTGCAACACAGAGTTAGTAGTATATACCATCTTAATAGCAGCAGGGAGGGCGGGCAGACTTTTTAGCTATTTTCCGACAAAAACCATCATTTTTCAGGGGGGAGGTCAGAGGGGGGGGGGGTATCTCAATTTTGTAGCCTCCGAGATAGAAAAATAATCCTCGGCAGGGAAGTTCTACAGACCAGTGGTTCCAGACCAAATAAGCCTTCCTACGAGAACTTTCTCCGTAGAAGCCTCAGATTTCAAAAATAAGCCTTCCTGCGAGAATTAATTTGCGTAAATTCACTCCCGACTGCAATTTTTTGTGTGCAAATTCAATGATTCTAGACAAAGATTTTAGGGGGGGGGGAATTTATTCCGTCGACGAAGTTTGCGAAGTTTGGCTGCTGATCCTAATTTTACCTCGCATTAAAACAATATAGTTGAAAATAATATGAGTCGGAAAGCTAGTAGAGTTGGAGAGCCTCATTCTGCCAGATTAGCGCGAGAGCAATTAGCGGCATTAAAGAAGCTTATCCCGACAAAACAATTATTTAAGAGAAATGTTCGTGGTTACGAAGATGTGCAACATGGAATTGCCGAGGAATCATTGAAATGGTTGAAGCCAGTTACCGGAACAATCGAGCAAGTTGTATTTGGTGACGAAAAAGATCCGGATACTAGGAAAAGGGGAATTTTTCCCATGTTGAAAGGTATTGAGGAACAATCACGAACATTACCCGATCGATTAGCAATAGCAGCAGCAGCACAAGAGCAACAACCTGCAATTGATTCTGGAGCAAGTAATGGAAAACCTAAAGTAGGAAAACCGGGAGTAAAAAAAGGGAAGTTTAATATCGAGAATTTAAGAGAAAATTTCACCGATGGGGGATGGGAAATAATATCACGACCGCTCTCGACACTGTATTCCATAGATCGAATTGGTCAATTTGCGGAAGATATGTTTAATATTCGAAATGAATATTTGACTGAAATAGGAAAGGAAAAATATAAAAAACGTAATAGTTGGTATAGCATGTTATATAAAGTTTATGCGGAAAAAACACATGCGAGTGAAAGGGATCCATTTTTTAGAAGATTTTTAGAAGCAGCAGATGGTAGATATAAACATAATAAGCAACTAGCGGAATATATAAAACAACAGAAGAAGGAAGAAAAAGCTAAAACACGAAGGAGAAAAGTAATACCACAGGAAGAGGATATTCAACCACAGGAACCGATAGTTCAACCACAGGAACCGATAGTTCAACCACAGGAATTAGGAGCTAGACCAAAAGAAAAAATTCCACCTCAGAAAAAAGAGATAAAATCAAGAAGGAAAAAAGAAGATATTCAACCACAGGCACCGATAGTTAAACCAGCACAACCTAAGGCACAACTTTCCGAAGATATAAGGATGAAGGAAGAATATGAACTTCATCCAATAAAACTTGATACTAGTGTAACCGCTGATAATTATTTGAACACGAACAAATTGTATTTACTTAGTAACTATGATTCAAAAGTTCAGATGGCTGCAGATGATTCTATTGAAAATAGAAGATTTTTTTTGATAAGACCTATTTCTGATAAAGTCGAAGAAGTTGATTGGCTGGCGATAATTTATTTTGGCACTTTAGGAAAACTAATAGACTATTCTGATAAAAATTTTGAAAAATTTATATCGGATGTTGGTGATTATAAATCAAAGAAGCTAAGGGAAAGTCTATCATCTACAAGGAAGAGTGATATATTAATCCCGGGTTTCCCCCCCCCCCTTCCTTTCAACTCCCCTTAGAATCACCATTAACGTCGTCAGGGACATCGTCAGGAGAAGTATTCGAGGAAGCGTTATCGCCATCGTCATTTTCAGAACCAAAAACAGGAAGCGGATATACCGTTTGCCCTGACAGTGTTGTCAACGATGTATCTCGCCTCGAGGTATTAATCGGAGGAAAACGAGCAGGAAATAACTCTCGCGAAGTAATTGACGAAGCCTCAGATATTTGTCAGCGATTATTCCGCGGTGGCATCATTAATTCTCACATTTACAAGGAACTTGTCGATGAGCTCATCGATTAAAACAACACAATTGAAATAACATGATTGTTCACAAACATCAGCGCAGACCCAAACAGGTCCGCATAGTAAACTCTAGATTGCCCGTGTACAAATATATCCACGGCAATGGATTCGGTGATATCATTGGAAGTCTCGTTACGCGAGTAATACCTAAAATCGGACCCACGATCAAACAATTCGCGTCAAAAGCAATAGGAAAAATCGGCGAGACTGCCATTTCTGGTATCGGTAATTTGGCCAGCAAGGGTTTCAATGCTGTCAAAAGTAAAATATTAAATTTAGTGCGCAAAAAACAACTCGTCAAATTACCCATCACCAGAGAAATGCCACCCGAAGTCAGTAAAGTCATAAACGACGCGGCAAATAAAAAAATAAACGATCTAGCACAGGAAGTTGCTAAGACAAATTTAGCGCAGGAAGTTGCTAAGACAAATCTCGCAAATGAAGTTGCTAATACAAGTTTTATTTCAGGCAGTGGTCTTCGTTTTAGATGATATTCTTAATAATAAATGTTCGCACAAGTGTCAAATGAAGTGTTCGACATGGACGAGCCCGTAGGAAGAGATACATCCGTGCGAGATTTCCAGTATTTCTCGTACGATGCAGTTGAACCAAATACATCTAATCGCTTGGAAATTCAAGTTCACGATACAACAAGATATTTTCTTCCATCTGAGGCATATATCGAAGTTATCGGGGAAATTATTAAAACAGATAATACCCTCTATGGAGCAGATTTTAGAGTCGGATTTGTTAACAACGGTATTATGACGTTATTCAAGAGCGCCACTTACATGATTGATGGAAGAGAAATTGAGTCAATTACTAATGATGTTGACTTAGCAACGACGATAATAGGCCTAGCTAGATACTCGGATGATTTTACTAGATCAGCTGGTCCTAGTATGATGTTTGCCAAAGATAATTCTGACCGTCCCGAAAGTAGGCCGTTTGACATCAGACAACCCAACAATCGCGCCAATCCTGCTGTTCCCAATAATGATGTCGAAGATATGATCATTAAACCTTATCCTGATTATAATCTCGGATTTGCCACGCGAAAATCTATGCTGCAAGGACTTCACAGAAGATTCTCTTGTGCTATTCCGTTATCCCATATATTCGGATTTTGCAGGCATTTCAGAAAAATTATTTACGGAGCGAAACATACCATAACACTTATTAGAAAAGGAAATAGCGATGATGCTATCTGGCGAGAAGGTAATATCGATTACGCTACTAACGTGATAAATGCTCTCGATGCGGGAAATGCCGGCCAGGTAAAATTACTCAAATTTACCTTGTGGATGCCAGCGATAACTCCATCAATAATCGAAGAAGAAAAATTATTGTCATTTATGAACCAAGGTGGTAAATCTATCATGTCATGGCTAACAACAACAACAGATTCTATAACTACCGATATTGATGGTGATTTTACTTGGCGTATTGCATCGCAGCAAGGTACCTCTGCACCTAGGCATATCTTTATCGCTTTTTTGCACACGCGAAGATATCATCAATTATACAGCCATATGATATTCGATAGTATCAACGCAACAAACGTGTCACTGAGAGTAAATGGCCAACAAGAACCATCAGAGGAAATATCAATTAATTTTGAAAATTATTCGACAGCTCGCGCGTATTATCGATTGCTAAGTTTTATGGGTCGCGATCAAAATATCGATACCGGATTGCAAATATCACAGCTAGATTTTAATACTCGCTATCCTATCTATTACTTTTCCCTGGAGCATCTCGATTTGGTAAAGCAATCCGTTGTTGATATCCATTTCAAAGCTAGAATTCGCACAGGAAATAATTTATATAGAGCCATCGCGGTGATCCTCAGCGATAGAACAATGATACTGGAAGGCATCAGTGGCAGAATGAGAGTCATCGATGCTCCTGTCGAGAACATGTGACAAATTCTAAATTTAGATTAAGCGATTATTAATATGCCATACGAACACGTCAGTGTAACTCTGACCCCGGGTCAGATAAAAAAGCTCCAAGCAGCAACAGCAGCGCGACGCGGTTTGAAATTAACCTTGAAAAATAATCAACTTCACGGTGGACCTAACAAACTATCGCTAACTAGAGGTCAGCGTGAACGATTTTCCAAGGCCAAATCAGCAAATTCCGGCGTTCATGTGAATCTCTCAATAGGCGCAATCAAAGACATGGTCAAAATAGGCGGATTTCTTCCTTTTCTTCTTCCTTTACTAGCTCCGTTAATAACAGGCGCAGTATCGGCCTTAGGTGGATTCGGGGCTAAAAAAATAATAGAAAAAGTTACAGGAGGACGATACGGTAAAAAAAATTATCATCGCGGATCCGGCCTAAGACTAGGACGACCCCCTTTGTACGGATCCGGCCTAAGATTAACACGCCCCTATCAAATTTAGATCTAATCAGCGAAGTAAAGAAAAAAAAAAAAAAATTTTTCAGAGGCGTATTTATGCGAGATCAACTACCAGACAAACCAAACCCTACCGAGACAGGAATAATAAATCTCGATGAAAATACCGGCCCTGGTACGCACTGGGTTGCCTACGCGATTAATCCTCGCGAAGTCGTTTATTTTGACTCGTACGGATTAGCACCACCGAAAGAATTTATCAACTACGTGTCAAAACTGAAACTTCCGGTTTGGTATTCGACTCTTCCAACACAAACATTAGCAGATCCACCAATATGCGGCCCAGAGTCAATTAATGTTCTTGACGCAATTTCAAAATCATCCGGCCCTTATAACAAAATTTTATTTGAATATACCGTAGATAAATATCATGGTTGACATTTACGGTAGATTTATCTACAGGAAGGAAAAAGCAGAAGTGACTGACGTCGATCTATCAAAGTTCGCAACCAAGAGCGATATTAACAATCTTCTATCGCTGTCAGAGGTGGATCCTGGTGAAGTTGCTGTTTTTCAAAATACCGAAGGGCGATTACAAACCAGCAATGTCAAAATAGCTGATATAATCAAGCGAGAAGAATATAATGATCATATCAGTCAATTTACTCGTCAATCAGAATTAGTGTTGAAATCTATAGCTGATATTACTGATCTATTAGCGGTATTGCCACTAAAGGCTAATATCGCGGATGTAGAAAAATCCGACAAAGAGCTATCAGCGGCGATACTTCTAAAGGCCGATAAAGCATTACACGACGATCTTCAGGACAGAATGATAAAAAGATTTACCAAGCTAACTAACGATCTTAAAAAACTAGACGATACATCAAAAAATCTCAATAAAAAACTCGACGAGGATATAAAAAAATTCATCGAAACCTCCTCAACTACACACAGCGATCTCATCGAGAAAACAAAGAAAATAAACGAAGATATCGCCCAAATCAACAGAGAGATTGAATCGGCACGTGCATTAATATTTCAAAAAGCCGATAGAACATCACATAACGATCTTACCGAGAAAACAAAGAAAACAAACGAAGATATCGCCCAAATCAACAGAGAGATTGAATCGGCACGCGCATTAATTTTTCAAAAAGCCGATAGAACATCACACAGCGATCTCATCGAGAGAGTAAAATCCATCAACGAGGAAATTACCAAAATAAATACCGCGATGGGTCAGAGAGCAACAATCGACGATATCAACAAGGAAATTAATAAACTCAGCGAACTTGTTGTTCCCGAATTTACTAAGGGGTTTAACGCGATGCGTGAATCGACAGAGGAGAAAAAAAAAAAAATCAACGAGGATCTTCTCGACGCATCTACAAAAATTAACGATATCAACACAAAAATATCACCACTGAATCTTGGAAGATTATCGCGTATTTCGATACCAGCGGAGGTAGAAACAAAAAATCTACAATGCCGTGTGCCATTTATGGTAGAGACACAAAATGGCGCATGGACACCCGAGAATAACATATTTAAATTTACCCCGCCAATTACTGGAGTATATCGAATATTTCTTCAAGCTCCGATAAAATTTAAAATAAAAGCCTCACGTGGCACTTTCGATGAAAATTTTAATTACATTATGCACACAGGTTACGATTCCGCATTTATGCTAGAACCACCAGATAGAACCAACATGGGACCAGTGTATTATTCTATATTTTTCGAATTTTTATCCGAATATACGCAGAATCCGTAATTGTTATCGTAAGATACTAATAAATGACCGCATCTGACTACCGTTACAATCAGGCGCGATCATGGCAGGATTCGCTAAAAAAACTACTCGACGAGTATCAGATAAAAATAAAAAAATACCAGCGTAGATTAGTTATCATTGACGTCGCCGTGTACACGGTATCCGCGATAGTCGCTGGTGCTGGAATAATTTTATCCGCGGTAACAACAATCGCGCCGATCGTAGCAACGATAATAATCTCGTCAACAACAACAATCGCTGGTGTTCTCAATATCGTAGCGAAAAAGATATCCTCGTGCACGAGTGAGAAATTATCGTTGTACAAAAACAAATTATCCAAGGTCAACGACGCGTATTCGAAATTATCATCGCTGCTTTCCGAGAGTCTCAACGATGGCGTTATCTCCGATCCAGAATTTTCGGCAATGATCAGTATTTACTCGGAGATTGAACAAATGAATATTAATAATGTCAGAACTAGCCCAGATCGTGACAAACACGACACCGCCGACAACAACACTAATATCGTTAAGCTCAACCAATCCAGAATTTAGCATCAATTCTCCAACACCAATCAGCGTCAAAGAAATTGCGTTAACGCAGCTGCGTGTCTACAACAGCTGGCCTAATATCAGATCAAAATCATTTGGTAAATTATTGTCAAACAATTCACTTGTTATCGCTAATAAAAAACGCGCCGATGGATCTCCCGATTGGTTCACTGTTAGTATACCAACAGGCAGTTACGAAATTGAGCAGCTGGATAAGGAATTTACCAGCAGGATATCAAATATAACCGGCGATGCTACTCCAGGAATAAAGATATCCTCACATGAACCAACACTATCGTCGATCATCGAGGTATCATCACCTTACATGGTAGATATTTATCATTCGTCGATTAGGACCGTATTGGGTTGGCCTGAAATTCCACCCGGGGAGATAATAACGCCAGAACCAAAAAAAGAAAATTTTATCAGCAATGAAAAAAACTATCACGGAATCAACTTGGACTATATCGATAAATATGAAAAAATGAAAGAAAACCTCGATTTTTCTTCAGGTTCTGTGTATATGCTGGATTTGTTCGAGGATGGTATCAAATTATTGTTTGGTGAAATTATTAACGAATACGAGAAACAAAAAAAATTATTAGATCATTTTTTCCAGGAGTGCATATTTAACGTGCAAACTTCATGTAACGAAATTACCATAACAGTAGAGCGAATAAATAAATTAGCCGCTGATATGGAACTCATTAACAACCTAGCGACGGAAAATATACAAAACAGCGCTGTTTTTGGTATTGGTTATATTATTACGGCATTCATGCAAAGACATAACTTAACCGAGAGGACACTGCTAAGTTACAAATTTCCTGGTTATAACGTTAATGAAATGAGAAAATTTGTCACTGATACCACTGATAAGTTATTTCCTAAATTACACGATGCGTGGACTAAGAAAAAATTACAAGCAGAATCGATTTTGCAGCATAACAACGACGGAGTGGGGCAAGGACGGCATATTTCACCTGGTATCGTTAATATAACAGAAGTTATCGCGATTTATCTTCACGCGGATGTTGTCGAAGGCAGCTACAATGTTGATTCGTCAGAGTCAAATCAGGCGCAGCAGGGATTTATCTTGTATTCGTTTTCACCTAATGTCTCTCCGGGTTATTTGATAATAAAAGAGCCAGTAAATCCGTTTTATCTGCGATGCCACAATCGATTATTATCAAGAATAAATTTCAAACTAACGAATCAAGACGGAAATTTGCTTGATATCCGCGGAGAAACATTAAGTATCAATCTGCTGGTAAGATCGTGAGAATCTTCGAATCTGTCTGCCAGGGAAAAATGGGCCAAAAAAATAAATAAAATCCAGGGAAATTTTCAAAATTAATATATTTTTTTAATTTTTGTTTTTTTGTGGAATTTCTTCAGGAAGATATTTCCTTGGCCTTGTTCTCATCGACAAGTTTTTTCAGTTGTCTGATGCGCGAGCTTGTAATTTTTCTTGATTCATATTCGTCGGATAAAATCAATCTAGCTTTTTCAACCAGCGTCGATAATTTAACAAAATCCCCGACGCGATCATCACTGACTGTCGCAAGTGATTGATACATCGCAATCTGAATTTTCTTTATTAATTTGTATTCGGATGGTAGCGTGTATTTGTATTCAAGTTTCCCCTGAACAATCGCCTCGAATTCGGATCGGATTTTATTCGTGTCCAACTCCGATGGAAGATTTATTTTTTTCCTTAGATCATCGATAGCTTCGATAATATTGTTTATGGTTTGTTCATTCATGTTATATTAATTTTGTAATATTCAATTAATCTTCGTCGCTTTCTGAGTCTGATATTATCGGAATATAAGAAAATTCGATCCATTCACCGAGGTCATATGAAAACGTCGCCCTGTATTTTTTTTCTGCTGCATGTCGTACCGATGCTGAATTAATTTTATAATATTTCGCAGCTGCGCTCATCGACGTGAATATCATCTCCTCGCCTGTTGCCTGATTTATCGATTTGACGGCCTTAGCTGATCGTGTGCCGCCGGTATTGCCGGATCTTAAATTTTCACTCTGAGACACTGCGCGTAGATTGGATAGTTTATTATTGAGTTTGTTTCCGTCGATGTGATCGATAACAAGGCCAATCTCTATTGGTCCGTGATAGCACTCGTATACAAACCTGTGATTGTAATAACTCATTTTTCTCATTTTTTTATTCTCGCCGACTGAAAATTTAAGATATCCACTGTTATCAACTCTACCAACAAGATTCTTCGTTTTGATGTTTCTGACAACACCATCCGATGATGCCTCGTATCCCATGATCGTAGGATGAGATTTATACTCGTGCGTGATTGTCATTGCAGGAATCGTTGATTTCATTTCCATTATATAATATTTATCTGTCTAAATCATAATTTGCTTTGAATCGATTAATATAATCCTCTTCGCATGTTATCACCGAGGAAGATTTCTTTTTGTAATATCTGAGCAATTCCCGATAATTTTTCCCTCCACAGGATAAACACAATCGAGTCTTTCCTCGCGTGCCAACTTGGCAAACTAAACACCGTTGTGGTCCTTTACTACCTCGTCGAATCGCATATATGTGAGCACCACAATATTCGCCTCTGCAGGATTTGTCGCATGATTTTGTTGATCCGATTGGTATCCATTTGCATTGCATTATATAATTTAAACATTTGTCTAAAATATAATAATGGATGTATTTGATCTTGATGAGGCAGAATATATTATACCTGAGGTTGATCGTGCCAAGAAGGAATTCTTCGATGATGGAGCGATTCATGTTTGGTCGACATGGAAAACTAACGCTGTTGATGCTACGATGAATCTGGAGCGGGCCAAGAAGATAATCGAGCATATAAAATCCGAACACAAGGAAGAACGATTTATCTTTGGAATAAAATTTATTGCACAAATGCCTGACGACACTTGGATTATTCGCGATAAACGAGATCCCGTGCGTGGCGGTAAGAAAAACGTTATTCTTGATAAAAATTCGAAGCCAGGATTATTATTGGGAATTGACGGTCCTTATTATGCCAGGGCATATCCATCTAGCGCTGTTGTTTATGGAATTTATCGGCTAAATAATAATCCCGACATGAAAAATCTACCTGTGATGAAAGAATCACCGATGATAAATTGCGTTGCCGAGCGCGTTATCGAGCACATGAAAAACGCTCGTCGTGGATCTGGATTGACTCAGTTGAGGTTGGATAAAATTAACGCGTGGGCGAAGACAGTTGTTGATGGCGCATCGATTGATGATGTTGCTGTGTTGAGCAAGAAACTTAAATTTCCTATTACCGTGAAAACGCTATCAGGAGAAATATTATATTCGTCGCCGTATAGATCTCGAGGAGTACCAATCGAGATTGTTGATCATAATTCACATGCGTGGTCGCAGTCGGTAATGATATTCCCGCGAGATCGCGCTGTTAAATTTTATCCCGTGGAAGACGCAAAAGACAATTCCGATGCCATGTTTCGATATATCAAAATATTAGCCGCATCTGATCCGATATCGGTTTGGTTATTCTCGAGCGAAGAAAAATATGATCAGTTTATCTTGCCTCGAGGGGATATTTACCGTGATGAAAAATTACATGAATCTATGAAAAATATCGCGGTGAAATATTCGTCAAATCCTGATCAGTTATTAACGAACTGCTTTACGGTTCCGTCTGTTGCTGCTCACGCTGCCAGAGAAAGAAATTCGTGGAAACCTACAAGGAACGAATACCTCGCTGATATTCAACTTAGCTGCATCGAATACGGCCATGGCGGATTGTGGAATACCAAGTATTATTTCGAAGATATGATCTCCGTTGATATGAGCGCGTGCTATCCTGGAAGTTTCCTTGGATATGGCGATTGTGCGGATTATTTTGCTAAATTCGGCCATCCCACCAACGAAATGACAAGGGTAGCAATTAACGGACCGTTGCCTGATTTTGTCATGACGGGATTCGCTTATGTTACTTCATTCGAGTTTGCTGAAAATTTACATAAAATTTGTTATATTTGGTTTGGTCGGCATTTATCGCAGCGTCGTTGGGTCCCTATAGTGTTGTTGAGGTATATGCTGGATTCGTCAATGTTAATATCGTTGACGGTTAGCGAGGCAATTATATCGTATAGAAAACAAACTAAAGTTTGGCTACCGACGGATTGTGAAAACGCGAAGGATATTGGAAGAAAAATAATTGGTAAATTTACTCAAGGAGGATCCGTTGATCATAAACACCGACACGCTAGGTTGTTTATCAACGATGCCGAAATGGACTTTATTATAGCCGATACGGTATCGCGTGGAATATTCTGCAACAGAGAGAATATTATCATTGACGGAGAAAAATTAGGTACCGTAATTAGTTACCTTGACGGAGAATCAGCGCAGTATACGCATTTGAGATCGTCGATGCTCGCTTATGTGAGTATAAATTTACTGTCGATGATAAATAAATTTTCTGATATCGCGGTAAGGGTCGCAACGGACTCGTTTTATATCGATAAGAAATATCAGTATAGGCTGGAGAATTTAATCTCCGATGGCTCTTGGGGCACTTGGAGGATAAAAAACGAGGATATTCTAGATTACTGTGAGGACGCCGATGTCGAAGATTGCGATAAATTTCATCGAGATAAATTTGAGAAAATATCAACGGCTGCATCTGCATTTGACCCGATTTCACGTAACAAATTCGTTTACCTAAATGGTCCTGGTGGTAGCGGTAAAACAACGCGAGCGATAAATTTATTTGCGAAATCTGATATGATAGTGTTGCCTCCAACTCACAGATTAGCGCGAGAAATAAGGCAACGCGGCGTTGATTCTGGTACTTATCACAGTTATTTCAAATACAGCGGTGGATTATGGGATTCGGCTCGCATGGGAAATAAATATATCAACAAAATTATAATATTTGATGAAATTTGCACAGTAAATTTAGTTGTATTACAATCATTCCTGATCTGGCTGGAGGAGAAAAATACAGCCGTGATAATGTGCGGAGATCATGGCCAGCCTGATCCGATTGATGGTGAATCTCCTCACGAATGGCTCAGGAACTTTGTTGACTATTATGAGGAAATCGACGCTGATTATAGATCCGATGATATTTTACTGACTGAATTTAAGAAATTAATTCGATTACAACCGAATAAGTTTCAATGCGATGTGATGAGAAGAATAATCGACGAGACTCCGATGGATATTTTTCTTAATTTGTGGCGTCCCGATCATTTGATCGTTGCTAGTAGGAAAATTGTTCGTGATGTTATTCAGGAAATGTTATTCAAGCTTCATTGCGAGAAATTTCCAACATTGAAGGTGCCGTTGTGTTACAGGCCCGCTGATACCAGAAAACAAAATATCAGTGTTACTTTACCATGTGGAGAGGAAAAGATCTTAGTCTTGAATGATATTATTCTCGTTGATATTAATCTTGTCAATGACGCGATAAACGCAGAAAGATCACCATGGAAACTAGGCTACGCAACAACGATACATTCATCGCAGGGATTAACCGTGGATGGCCAAGTTTGGATCATCGATGATAGAATTTCCTGGTCAAATTTAGTTTATTTAGCCGTGTCAAGAGTAAGAAAATTATCTCAGTTAGGTAGAATTCGGTTTCACATTAATGACGCTGGCGGTAGTTGAGTATCTTTCGGTATTATCTGTAATTCTTCTTTGGTAAATCCGCGTTGTGGTGCTAGTGAATCCAGAAAATAAATTGCCGGTCTTCCCGATGATCTTGTTACGGCTGATATTTTGTGTGTCGTAACGCTCCAATTTGGATCGGTTGCTCTTTTTCTTCCTCCTTCGGCTTCTCCTTCTTTATATAAATACCTGACCGTGACGTTACCTAGCACAGGCGAAATTGTGGAATCTCGCTTTAGGGGTATCTTCGATCTTGTAATCGCAATTGCGGGTTTCATTGCTATTGTTCTCGTTACTTCGTTATTTAACGCATTAATCACGTGAGGTAATCTTGTTACCCAATCGTGAGATCGTTTATCTTGAATGAATTCTCGCGCGTACTGGTATCCGAATAATCGTTCCGCGAGAGTTTGATTGAATCTCTCAACGATAGCTTGATTGTGATGAACACCTACAATACCGCGACGGATTTTAACATTATTCTTTTTCATCAGTGAAGTAACCGCGCCAAGAAATTCTCGACCTGGATCAACCTGAAGAAGCTTCGGCCATGTTAATGGAGATCGTGAATAAATTTCGCTAAACGCCTTAGCGATCTCCGTTGCTGTTTTATTCGATAACGGTTCCGCTTCCTTGTATCTGCTTGCGATATCAACAACCGTTAACACGTATTTATATGTGACTCCGTCGACGATATCGTAAGGAAGAAACATTAAATCAGCCTGATGGACTTCATTAGGGACACTGACAGAGAAACTCGCGTACGGTATTTTCTTAGGCGGAGGAAGATATATTTGCCAGACTGCCTGTTTCGATAGCCACGATTCAGCAACGGACTGTTTTACTTTTGCTGCCTTGGCGAGTTTGGCTATTGCTGATTTTCCTCGCCAAAAACCTCGCGGAGAATAATATATTTGCTCCATTATTATTTACCAGCGCCGAGTACTAATTTACCTTTCATCGCGCCTTTTATCAACCAAGTTGCCAATTTTTCTTTGAAACTTTTATCAGGAATCGCGTCTATTGCATGAATTAGCCTAATATCAGCGAGATGTCTTTGTTGTAAATCCCCGCTACGATACGCAAGATCGTGATAGTAACACGCGTTATCGATGGCGTTTACTGGATCTTCGTCGGGATTTGGTTGATTATTATCATTGAGTCTTATATCAAGCCTCGTGCCGGGTCCGCAGTAATTGTATCCTGGCAGATGCTTTTCTCCGGGATATTTCGCCCAAGGCAACCCAGGTAGATTTTTCATGGAGGCGGTAATGTCTCCTCCGGTTCTTCTATTTTTTTTTTTACAAATTTGAACTTGCGTGTTTTACAAACTTCGCATTCTCCTGCAATTGCGTTCCTGTTATTGCGTGTGACGATTTCGGTTGGATTTATCGTAGCTGTGCGCGTGCGACACTTAACACAATATAGATCCATAATATTCTAGTAACATGAATGTAATTGATTTTTCGGCCACGAAGCGACGCGAGCAAGCGAAACACAACGCGGTGTTACCGAATTCGATAAGGATGATAATTATTGGCCCGTCCGGTTCTGGAAAGACGCAGTTGTTGCTAAATTTGATAATGCGATGGCTAAAATGGGATAAATTGTATTTGGTTGCACCGTCCGTTGATGATCAGCGTTGCTATCAGGTACTAAAAGAATTTAGCGACAATACCGACGAAGGCACGATAGAATTCATCACAGACATCAATGAAACTCCATCCGTGGAAAATTTAGATGGCGATGTTAATAATCTTGTTGTATTCGATGATGTTATGCTGGATAAGCAAACTAATCCGGCTAGGATATTTTCGCGTGGCCGACACAAGAATACCGATGTGATTTACGTGACGCAGCGATATACGCAAATTCCAAAGGTAATTAGGGACAATTGTAATATTTTGTCGGTGTTCAATGGCGTCGATACTCACACGTTGAGAAATATTCATCAGACTTGGTGCAACGGCGATATGGACATAAACAAATTTAAAAATTTCTTCAGCCGCGCTCAGGCAATACCGCATGGTTTCATCACGATTAATCTTCATGATCCGCGTAGTAGATATCGAATCGGTCTCGATCAAATTTATTCATGAAAAGGCAGCCAAACTTCGCAAACTTCGTCGACGGAATAAATTCCCCCCCCCCTAAAATCTTTGTCTAGAATCATTGAATTTGCACACAAAAAATTGCAGTCGGGAGTGAATTTACGCAAATTAATTCTCGCAGGAAGGCTTATTTTTGAAATCTGAGGCTTCTACGGAGAAAGTTCTCGTAGGAAGGCTTATTTGGTCTGGAACCACTGGTCTGTAGAACTTCCCTGCCGAGGATTATTTTTCTATCTCGGAGGCTACAAAATTGAGATACCCCCCCCCCCTCTGACCCCCCCCCCTGAAAAATGATGGTTTTTGTCGGAAAATAGCTAAAAAGTCTGCCCGCCCTCCCTGCTGCTTCTTAATGCATGCTATTTTGAATAAAATTCTAAATGCATTTGTTTACATTTTAGCAACAAATTTATACTTAAGACCATTTGTATAAGAAAGCAAAACAATGGTAGGAAACTGGGATTAGGTAACCTGCAAGTTCGTTGTATTTATGCATTGAATGGAAGAAGATATCGATGTTTGTCGGTTGGTTTGGAATAAATGTCTGCATGAAGTGTGTTATTGACAATCAAGAGTTTTCTTATCCAAACATATATGGTATGTGTTTGAAATGTCAGCACTGGATTCGATCGAATGGTGGAAAGCAGCCTGCAGATCAATACTTTCCTTACAAACTGCTTACAACGTTCAGTTTTAATAACAAAAATAATATAGACAGAGTAATATAATTTTGCTACTAAGACATTAAACGTACATAAGAAGTATTGTCTCCAATTATTTAGTGCCCACATACATCAAAGTATCGATACAAACAAACATGAAGCACACAGTAAAATGACGAACGTCAGTATAAAATTAACTGAAACAATGGAATTAAAAGTATAAAACATTCCGGCATTATCTATTATTTTCCGGAATTTTTGTATGTTCATCTTTGTTCCAATTTGTTCAGGTAAATAGTCCGACCCTTTCTTCATGATATGTTCACTCGCGGTTTCAAACCGATTTTATAAAGAAAAAAATTTCCACGCGGCAATTAAAATTTTCAGAACATTGATTCAATTATTGAAACACAAATTGCTTTTTAATTACTCTTGTTTATGTTTCGAAACACAAGTTTATAAGTTTTATAATCAAAATATAACTTGCGAGAATCGGGCAGTGATTGCTGCTAACTGACTCGGGAAAGGATTAAATGTCAAGGCAGCTATACAAAAACCACATGCATGTGAATGTGCAGGATTGTGTGTGCCAGTGCAATTTATATCTACACAATCTATTTGATGGCTTGATGCTTGCATACATTTTACCCTGAACTACTAGGCAATACTGGAAATACCTGGCTAAGGGAATGGAGCATTTCAAAAAGTACAGCCACTCACTGTAGCTATATAATATCACAGGGTGTAGTTGTTTTCACTTTCCTAACATAAGCAGGTGAAGTTCACATTTTTGGGTGACGTGGTCACGCACTTCGTCTGGCAACGTGACCCTTGTCTTTACGCTTTTTAAATCCGAGTAACCCAAATAGATGCGAGTCGAAAGGTCCATTTCTCCTGACGGTGGACAAATTTAACCCCATATCCTTGCAAATTTCTCTAGCCTGGACAATACTGCTACTTTTTGTTTGACAACCGCCTTTTTATTCTGGTAATTATATGTCCTGGTAATTCCTAACAAATATGTTCAAGTGACAAATTTAATATGAACTTTGTCATGTTACAAAAGGCCAAATTAATATATTTTCTCACTTTGAATCTGATACAATAATTAACTGCTTTGAATACTAATGTGTATCAGTTACATACAATAATATACATAGCTTTTGTTCTGGTAAGTTTATTTTGTCCAGTAATCTCCATTGGTCCTAGTAAGCATTGCGACCACACGGTTTATCATATTTCATTAGTTTTAAGTGTAACTTTCTACTTAAGTTAAACCATTTTGGTGTGCCAATTGCGAAAAAATAATATTTCTTATATATGAATACTTGATCACATACAGGATATTGTTTCCTTAGGAACTTGTCTTAAATGTTAGTTGTACTTGGTTTCGTCTAGATTTTAAAAATCATGATAAGTAATATTAGCACCTATTAAAGGTCTCGCTTGTAAAGACTCGGATTAGATTGCTGCATTGTGTTGTATCTTACAGGCTGACCTGATACGTCTCAGTACATCCTAAGTTTCTTGGCACTCTGATATTGATACCATTTTAGCCATGCATATAGTCTCCGGAGGTTCCAAATACAAAATTAATGTGTTCGTGTATGTTTGTGTGTGACTTTTGGAATGTTAACATAGCTTCAACAGGTTTTCAGTCATATATTTAGTTGTGTTACTAGAAGACGCTTAGCCAAATCACATTTTCAAGATGAAAAATGAGCGATTAGGGCGTTTGGTAATCATTCTGTATGCAAAACAAATCAATCTTTTTCAAAACGAACACCCCTAGTAAATACCTTTTATCATGTATAGATATTGATGCAATCACCACCACCCCATATCCAATGGTGGGCAGCTGCATTGTAGTAATCTACTATAGCATTAATGAATAGTTACTCAGAAATTGAAATATACAAGAAGGACAGCCATTTAAATCAAAATCACAACATAAAGATAAAGTAACATTTATATAATAGAGCGAAGACTGATACATCAGGACAAAATAGTTATAAGCTATATTCTTCTGAATTTCGGCACAAGCTATAAAAGGAGACCAATTTAATATCTTGTTGTGGATCTTGTATTTCAGTGTATGTATAAAGAGAATTAATGTTGTTGATGATATAACGTTTGTCACTGCTTTCTGCTTCCGATTCATAAAAAAACTCATCTGTCTTTAATCTCGCTTGCTATGTTTCTTCTTTCAGCTGGATTTCTGTTTTTCATTAGCACGAAACACTCGTGTACATCATTCTTCATTTCATCCGCTTTGTATTTACTCACTTTTCTTTAATAGTTCTGAGTTAAAATGTCATATAATTGTGTCTCAAAAGGTTAGAATATAACATAAGTTCTAGGCAATTTATTTCATGTTGACAATATTTGAAACAAGAGGTGATTTTTAACTGGTACTTTGTACAACTCTCCTAATGATGGCGTACGTTTTGCGCCTTTGTTTGGAATTATTGTTTAAACAATATCAAGAATCCGTACTGTTGTAAATAAAACTGAAGTTTAATCATTCAATGATTTCATGTTTGAAGTGCAGATCGAAATTTACTTATTTAATTCCTCCAAATGATTTCAGAACAAACTTTCCACGATGTAGCACCATATGGGGCTAACGCTCAGAAAGAGTTCAACCTCCCTAAGCAAGATACTAGCAAGAAATGCACCGCCGGTACTTAATATGTATGTCAGTTACAGGAGAAAAGATGCTCTTAGTTCTGGTATATAGCTCAATATTTGCTGAAGGGAACAAAATAGAAAATGTTGATTGCTTAGGTCATCATGCCAATAGTTAAACGTAAAATGAGAACTATTTGGTTTTACGTTTAACTGTATATTTCTGAACTTAGCAGCAACAAGCTCAAATACTAAATGGCCTATTAAAAATGTACTTTCATTTTCAATGAAAATGTGTCCGAGATGCCTTACATTTTCCGAATCCATATTATATATGGTTATTTTCCAAGCGATGCAGATATTAGCATTGCACCTAAAATGATCGGCTATTACGATACCGGAGGAAAATTAGAAACAAAAACACCAGAACAGCACAATGTTGCGTACATATATCGCCATAGTAATGATAGTAATGAAACATATATTTTATCAACGATCAAAATTCATTGCCGCTTGAATTTCTGGAGTTCGCATTGCAATGACCAGATTTAAACAGTTTTTACTCTGCATACGAAATTATGTAATATGTGGGGAATCGTTGGTACTTTGTATCCTGAAAAATATGTGCAATTAGAAAAGCCATATCATCTCGCATTTTCTTTTGTCAGCTACATTTATGAGCCTTTAATATTTTATTGGTTAAGCACATGCCAAAAGGACTTCTCATATAGTACAAATTATGTCTCCCATATAATGGTGGTGTGGTATATCATATAATATCAAAGGGATATCTTACACAATGGTAAAGGGGCGTCTCATATAATACCGAAGGGATATCTCATATAATGACAAACGGAAATCTCATATAATGGCAAAGGTTATCTCAAATAATACCGAAGGGTTATCTCATTAAATACCCAAGGAATATCTCATTAATACCAAACGGTCGTCGCATTGGGGATTAATCAATGTCACAGAATAAGGCAAGATATAACTTGGTTTCACCTTAGAAAGATTTGATCATTTTCTTCGTATATGCATGCAACGTTAACGAAGGTGGACAATTGCTTTTCTGAACCAGGATGTATCTGGGCGTAGATCGCGTGCAGCGAGATACATAAAAAGCACGGTATGCACAGGCATTTTACCCTTACTAGTACTCATTATCCTGTAGATGTAAGGCAAGTGCTTCTCTAATTGATGCACTGGTCCTTTGGATCTTATCAATGAGTGTACGTTCTCCATTCTTGTTCTACAGCCATAGGGTTATGTGTTACATTTGTATTGTATTTGAAAGGTGAAGCATATTTAGTTTTAATGTTGTAGAGTGAAATGATGCCTTTATCACTACACGGATTTGATATGTTACAAGTTGATATTAAAAGTTTAATATAATTGCATGTATATCTAGATTTTAATTCCGTACGTATTAGTATGACCTGTTTGGTTGTATTGTAGCTGTATGTGTATGGGTATATCAGGCTGTCGGTCTGACCGTCTGTATGTCTACAGTGGGATGGAAACTGTTGTGCCCCTCAAGGCCATATAAGGACGGAACCACTGATATGTAAACTTGTGCGCATGGTGATCCACAAAGGGTTTGTGAGGTCAATACAATTGTGAGCTAACCCAATAATTTAGGAAAACTGTGTGGCTTGGCAAAGGACTCGTTTTCAAGTTTTTATTAGTATGAACGAGTCATATGGCTGTACAAGTGACTGTGTCACGAGTCATATGTTTGTTGCAATTGATTATGTTGTTTCTTCTTAGTAAAAATTTGAGTCCCTTTCATTTCATTAGATTATTTGAATCCTACTTTTATTACATGATATTATTTTAATCTTTGTATTACGTGAGCTTATTTTAATCTTACTTTCATTACATGAGATTATTTGAATCTTACTTTCATTACGTGAGATGATATGAATCTTACCTTCATTCATGAGATGGGGCCCCGAGTGGTCGAGTGGTCTAAAGCGCTCTTCGTTACGGATCACTACCATCTCACCTCTGTCTGCGGCGGTTCGAGTCTAAGATTCAGGCAATGTGGGTATGTGAGAAAGCTTGCCAGTAGCTTCTCGAGGGTCGGTGGTTCTTTCTGGGGTTTTCCCGGGTTCTTCCTCCACCATTAATACTGGCCGCCATGTATAGCCTATCGTTTGCTGAAAAGTGGCTTTAAACCCCGCAACAACAACAACAACAACATCATGCATGAGAATATATGAATTTGTATGTTCCCGTTTGTTTGGGTAAAGAAACTGAATGAGTCGTGTGTTTAGAGCTTGAAAGAATCACACTGTATCTGTAGAGTATATACATATGTTTTATTAATTCATTTCATAAACTTCCATCTTTCATCATATTGTGTTTTGCTGTCATTTAATCCAAGCATTCATTCAGGCCACATCATGTTACAATCGAACATCTCACAATGCCAAAGGGATATTTTATAAAATTAACAATGAGTGTCTGCCAGCAAGTGTATTGATCATACCTTTGCATACAAACACGATGCTGAGTACATTCATTTCAAAGGACAATATAATATGTCTTGTGATTCAGCATCTTCATAAACGATGGAAAGCTGTGCTAAATATATGAATTTGTTAGAAAATCATTTCTTCCGTGAAAGCGAAAGGAAACAAAATGGATAAAAAAGAAATGCCATGTGACACAGCCATTGAACTTATTTTGTGTCCTTGAAGGACAACATTTATTCGTCATCTTTCTCACATAGTAAAGTTAGCATTTTCTTGTTTTTGTAATATCTAATTAGCTCTTTGTTCCTGTGTACCTGATAATATCGATAGTGAATGTACAAAATACTTGTTAGGAAGAGAGAATATATATAAGATTATCCTAATCTGTAGGAGCGGGCTGAACTCACTGCTCGGTTGGCTGGTGAAAAAGCACAGCTGAGTTAAGCTTGTGGCTTGCGAAATTATGCATTCATGTTCCGTGGCTTGTTTTGTTGTAGTAGGCTTTATCAAGATTATTAGAGAACTATGCGTTCCGTTTCAACCTCTATTTACATTGAATATAATGCATTGATGCAGTGAGGTGTTACACAGAAATGGACGATCGTTATAAAAGCAGATATGTACACAAAAGTATTGATACATCTGCGCATGGTTGATTATCATCAAATATCACACTAGTTACGATATACTAACCTCAATCGATGTCGTGTCGTGGTTATTAGATAAAGTTGAGACTGACAACCTCAGTTGATGTCGTGTTGTGGTTATTATATACACTCATGGCTGACACAAGTTTAATATGCAAAGAAACAAACACGATTACGTCATAAACATAACAATGAACTAGTTATCACACCGATCGGAAATTTGCTCGGTCCTTTCCATTTTCTATCAAGTCGAGAAATAACGCCGAATATAGTTTTAAGAATACATATCACTTTGCTCTTTTGTGATTCGCCTGCGGCGGAGTTCACAACACTTTAAAACAAAAAAGCCGAGAGCGATCCTACTATCACTCTGTGCCCTTCCGCCAATATATTTGTTATGTGAACGAATGTAATTCAGTATATGTTTCTCAATGGCGACGAATTACATCCGAGTTTTTCTCCTTGATTTTACATAAAACGTAGGGGATATTCCAGTTGCTCTGGCACATCAGCGAGACCGCTCTATTGTTGATATATATTTAAAAAACGACCATATTTGGAAGTGAAACATTTATTGGCTTATTTATGTTGGATCAAATATTTGAGAACATCTTTTTCAGGTTTATTCATATTCATCCGCAGGAACCATACATCTTATTGCATGCTGGTGAAAAAAGAGCTGTGGGGAATTTAGCTCTTGGCTTGACACAAAATCAGTGGCAACACACATCATGCAGTTGCATGAAGCCACTGAGTTTCAGATATTAAAGCTAATTTAATATGACTGTCTATGTGTATTCTTAAACTGAATTAGACCTCGATGGCCGAGTGGTCTTAAACGCTCGCGTTTACAGACCAATTTAATACCACCTCTGTCTTCGTGCGTTTGCGTGTCTGCAATCTTCGGTACGTAAGAAGGCTTGCAAGATAGCTTCATTGGGTCGGTGGTTCCTTCCAGGTTTTTCTAGGTTTTTCCTCATCAAATAAGCTGGCCGCCATGACATATGTGCTGAACGTTAGGCGTAAAACCCATAAACCACAAATGAAATGGGGACACAAATGTTGGTCATTTTTTTATCCCAATGAATAGATCTTTCATCCTCTCAGTCATTTTTATGATACAATTAACAAGTGTGTGCTTAATATAACATCTATGATTATATCTGACCTATGTAAGGATAGCATATTTCAATGGAACTTTTCACTTGAAATATAATTAAAATGTGTAAACAGTCCCTTTCATCAGCATTGAATGTTCACCAATCTTGGTTGCACTCAACAGTTTCGAAATTTGCACAGGACTAGAGATTTAAGGAAAATGATTGTCCAATGTTTTCTTATTGTTTACACAGGTTGTTTAAAAAGACATTGTATATTTTAGGCATTGTAAAAAGCTTTGAATTCTCTTTAATTTTGGTATATGTTTGATGGCTGTAATGTTGGGTTATATAGTGTACAGCCAGACTTTACTTCGGATGTGCACCTATCAAACAACCTGCTAGCCCCACTTAGTTATTTTCAATTTCTGATTTCAGATGTAAATTATAAAAAAGAGCTGATAACATGTTTACATTGTATATAGTTGGACATTCATTCCTTGCATAAGCTGGTATTGTCAAGTCTGGTAAAATTATTGTTCCATCTTTAATTAACTGCTAACGACATTGTGCTTTAGACAAACACAGGCTTATTTTTCGAGCACATGGGATCAATTATTTTGGTTAGCTGTTTGCTTAAAGCAGGTACGCAAATATAATTTCAACAAGTACAATATCGAAAGAAATTTCAGCCATAGGTAGGCAAATATTTTATCCACTGTGCCTGTTGAAAATGCAAACAACTTCACCTTACTTATACTTGTCATTCCCTCAGAAGTTTATAATATTTGTAAAGCGTTCCCAAATATAAACCAGTAATAACTAATAGGCTACATTCACTTTCCAGGCCAAATAATTTGCTTTTGCACAGGTGAAATCATAAACATTATATCAAGAAAAGTTAACACATGACTTAAAGGAGAGTCTTTAGTCCTCTTAATTCGAAACATATCACACAGACAAAACTAATGATTAACAGTAGCACACGATCTCTCAAACGAGACTTGCCATTCGAAACAAGCATACTGTCGTGCTTCGTCGGAACTTCGGTACATGTACGATACAGTAGTCACCTACATCACGCCAGTGATCGTACATTTTATGTGCTATTTCTGACAATATTCGACACAATGTGCAAGTCACTCAATCATATAGTTGCTTCTACCAAGAACGAACAAATTTTAGACCAAGGAATAACAACAGTGTGACCATAGTTGTAATATGGAACGTAATGGCAAAGCACTCATACATAACGGACAACACTACACGCATGTTGTGCCGGTATTATCAGACGAAAACGTAAATATCTAGTGCATCACATTTGATAATGCGTATTATATGAAGCAAGGATCTCAAACTAAGTGTCCTCCCTTAGGGTCACATGAGGGTATTTTCGATGGCCCAAGGACCGCACCACATTTTGACACCGATCATTTGCGGGCCATATGATACGGTTAGGCGGGCCGCGTGTTTGAGACTCCTGATCTTAATGACATGTTACAAAAACAACCTCATATTTCGGAGTTTTCAGATACTGTGCATTTATGTATATTAGCACCAGTATACTGCATTTGTGAGACAGAAATACTGGAACCCACAGGCAACCAGTTGTATGCACACTGCATTCATACATATTTAGTGTTTTAAATACCGTGCAAAGCAGAGACTTGTATAAAATATTTCCCTAGTTCAGCTCAACGCCAGAAAGACAGATAGTGTTATGAAAGTCTTATTTCTCATAACCTAAGAAAAGGTTTCCTTGTCCATGGTGAGAGAGAGACAGAGAGAGAGAGACCCTTTTTCTAAAGAGAGAGAGAGAGATAAATGAAACGTTCATGCTCTCTTAAGAAAAGGGTGTCATTCCGAATGGTGTAAATAAGTCTAAATCTTGTGGAGGGTGAACAAGAGGTAACTGGAGCGACAGACAGAGCCCTCTAATTATCGATGATCGAATTTTAACTAATTTATATTATCAACAATCATTTTGAATAAATCTATTACTCAATTTAAAATATAATACTACTTTTGATACTAAATGTTATTCTTTATTACTTAAAGAATATTTTATTTCCACATAAATCTAAACAATAATTTGGTAGCGAATTCGTCTTTTTAATAATACATAACATAAGTACACATTAATATAAGTTCATTGAAACAATTAAACATCCAATTATATTGTAATAAAGAATATAAATAACTCACCAAAATGTTGCAAACATTTCAAGTCTAGATTGAACTTTACCGTGAAAATCTCAACATTAAAACGTCCTTATACTTTAAAGAAATTTACGAACACAGAGGATTCTTACCTGTAAGAAAAGAGGATTCTTACCTGTAAGGAAAGAGGATTCTTACCTGTAAGGAAAGACAGAGCCCTCTCATTCTCGATGAACTTTTTGACTTTGGGCAATCTTTCTCTCAATTTATACGCATTACTTGTGTTCACTCGTTTCGAATCAGAACAAGGATCTCGTCCTTTCCCAAGGGAATTATTATGTTAGCAGCCTCTTACCAAGTCTAAATGTATGATCTTTGGCTACAAGAGAAATGTATTTTATGGGGTTTTGCACTTGCTCGTAAAACGCAATATGTATTCAAATAGTAATCAGGTGTAGTACAGAAATAGATACAAAACTAAACTCAATATATTTTAGTGAAATATTACTTTCAATATAATTTAATGAAAAATTACTTTTAATACAATTTAGAGAAATTTTCAATCTTTATAAATTTAACTAAAACATTATGTCAGAATAGTAGGTATGGCGTAAAAGCGCGTGGAAGAGAAGATACTGACAATTTAATAGGCAGCTATCCGAACTGACCCACTTGTTTATTCATAAATAAATCAATTGATAACGTCAAATAGTCCTTATTGACATGGTTTGTCCCATTCTTTCCCATTCTTTCCTTTTATATATCATACAAGGACCTATACACAGCACAGCTATTACATTTGCATAAAAAGATCAATAAATAATACTGTTCTTGCTCATCTCGAATTTTCAAGTTCTCAATAAACGTTATTTTAGATGACATTCAGATATGCAAACTTCCAATTTGCTATATCGATATACCATTTTGCTTGGTATCTGAATCCGACTATATTCATAAGAGGCTTACATCTACTGTCACATGATCAGCTTGCAGATCCATGCTGTACGCTATACCAATGAGTTCAAGCTAACATCATCCACCCTGATCAAATGGCATATACAGCGATGGTGAATCTAGGTCTTTGCTTGTTATACACGATTGTCATGATGCAACCTGGTACCGATGTGCGGTTTACCGTCAAATGTAAGGTCATTTTGATTGTAGTATATGTTGTCTTGCTCGTCCTTGCTAAATTTATAGATACATTTTTTAATCCACTCAGACATCTATTTTCTTCTTCCCTATTGGTTGGATGGCGTCCTCTACTTTTTATCATAAGGTCCAAACTATATATATATATATATATATATATATATATATATATATATATATATGAGCAAATTCAACGATCCTGATTTATAAACGATGCTCGTGTGAGTTAGAATGACAGAATGTGTGTGTAAGCGGTGGATGACGTGTTCAGTTATGTCGTATAAAGTTTTGAGTCTATCAGCCAAACGTTTGCTGATATCCAAGTCTTGAAGATCAAGACAAAAATAACTGTGCAACAAACTATTAACAACATTGACTTAATTATCTCAATTTACTGAGAGGACGATACTGAATTATATATATATATATATATATATATATATATATATATATATATATATATATATATATATATATATCTTTCTTTCTGGTGCATTTCATATAGTAGCACTTTTCTCTCTTTCCTTCTCGAGTATTAAATAAAGTTACACAAATTCAATAATTTGTTAATAACAAAATTGCTTTAATCAATTTTAAGTTTATGAGATGGTTGAATCTGGTATATGTTTAAAAACTATCTGTAACCAATCATGATATTTATCTGTACTGTAGGAACGTGTATAGACCTACAAGCGGCGCCCAGCATCAGGGTGTGCAACAAAATCCATATATATATATATATATATATATATATATATATATATATATATATATATATATATGGCAGGGTGTAAACAATGTGTTGTATATATTTATGGCAGGGTGTAAACAATGTGTTGTATGAGAGAACCAGTATTGCTAATTAATTCATGAAGATGAGCATTGCTTGAATCAACGTATCATCATCAAGTAAAATGTCATCTAATTGCAACAAATATTAACAATGTAGTAATCAATGAATCGATCAATAAATAAATTAATCAATCAATTAATCAACCAATCAATCAAACAATCAATCAAACAAAAATCAAACATTTACACAATAAATAAATCAAACAATCAACGAATCAATCAATTAATGAATCAATACATCAATATACTACCTACCGCACTGATGAGTACAGTTTAACATTAATATTACAAGACATGATACATATAACTCTATACAATTCACTCAGTGAAGTTCCATCCTGTTGCATTATCTCAGTCTTTGAGTCATATATAAGCCAGATGATGTTCAAAATCAATGTAATCAGGTTCCTGTTACGTGACCCCTGCATGCTCAGTTTTCAATAGCAGCCAAAGAAGTAACCACACAGCTGCCATAACTCACCTGCATCACGATGGAGACGTTGTTTCTATACAAGTTGCGCACATAATAAATTCATGAAAAGTAATTCATAACTACTTCAACGCTAGTAGATGGTATCGTTTGTTACTTCTGGTAGCTGTTTTTTAATAATATTTTGTGTGTAAGAATCGACTTAACACCGTGTTATGTCACAGCCTGTAGATTTCAGTATAATATTATGAAGTTTCCATGTTTGCCCATCTATATTATCCTGAGGAATGAGAATCTGATGTTATACCCTAGATTATTTTTTTTCTTCCAATATAATACATCATCCTATATCTATCCACAAAAATCATGATTTCAAATACAGAGATGCAATTTTGAGACTCCAGTTCTTGAATAGCCTCTGACTTCTGTCTTGTCTCAGTCATGAAATCGTGTCCCAATCATGATAATCATGGGTTTAAAAACTGTCATAAAGAATAATGATATGTGATATAAATAATACTACAAGATGAATTGAAATATATCGTATGCTCGCTCAAATACCTTCCTTTCTTAAATGGTCTCCCATTTTTGTGATAATCTCGCGACATTCACTGTGGTTTAACCATTCCTCATGAATAGCAATTACAAGACACTTATTACATCTGTGCACGATGCACCCGGGCCCTGTGCTGCTTTCCTGCCCTACCATCAGCCAACTGTCGGAGTGTATGCACACGAATTTCTGCCCACCTATTCGGATCCCATCTATGTAAAGCTTATTTGGGTCGGTGAAACCTCGGACCAACGTCATGATATCATCCTCGGACAGCTCGAATCCCTGTGACGTCGCCCATTTCACGCCATCGATACCATAGATGGCGACCTTGCTTACGTAGCCGCTTTTTAGCATTAAGTTGATGTAGTCATCCCATGATGTCGGCATCTTTAAGGAAGCAAGACGAGATTGCGTTTTAAATATTCTGACAAACAAAAACTGTGTTTACTTTACAAATAGCCATGACACTCGAGTATAAAATACGATAAGTGCACGAAGATCACTGCACGAAGCATGAAAATCTGTAAGTCCTGCTAACATAGTTTATATGAGCAGGTAGTAAATAATAGATATATGGATATTACAGTTTTGGTTGTGTGCAACATGTACAAAAATAAAAAAGCCCAATAATGCAGTTAGTACAAGTTTAGGTAATGTCTCTGGATAAGTGTGTTGTTTCATCCGCAAACTGTCAAGCAAAAACTATCTTGTCCAGTTGTTTCAATACAGTACAGTTATAGTGAGTCATTTTTTAAATAACATCAGATCTAAAATTATACAGGTGATACTTTCTTTAAATCACTTTCAAACATGTCGACCACATAATGAATTTATCCCACTAGGTGAAGAATCCTTCAGACCACGTGATACAAATACCTGAAGATATGAGAGGGAATTAAGGCTTCGTATTGAACAATCATTACCGAGAGACTATTGGTGTTTTAGATAGCATTAATGTCAATCATATACGTTGTTTCATTAAAATTATATCGGAACACAGTTAACCTTATTTATCAGTTTGACCATTTTCAAGAACCTAATTATAATATATCGCACGGTACATTTGTTGTTGTTGTTGATATCTTTAGATCTGCAAACGATCTTCAGACGCCCGAGAGACAAGTGATTTATATAACTAGACTAGGTTTGCTGATAAGAAATACAAGACAGCTACCACCACATTTTGGAATCAGTGCGTATTAGGTCCGAGAGCCGTGTCGTGCGATTGTACTGCAAAATCTAATTCAATAAGGTAATAATTAAGTCTTTTCTTTATTTGTACCGGGGATAAATAGTGTCTATACAAGCTCATGATCTTAATAGGTACCTCTATACTACCCCAGCAAATAATAACAAACAAACAAACAATTATAATAAATCCCTGCGAAATTGCACGTTCTAAGCCGTAACGAAGACATCGCTATTTACGTCTTTATAATGGTAAATATAAATACTGACTTGTTTGAGAGAAATTTCGCTGATATAATATATATCGCTTACGCTTGCATATACATTGGGTCCAATTGCAAACAGCACAGACCTAGATTTGGATCTATACAGTTTGTTAGGAGTTATCATTAGGACTAACACCATTAGATCCTCATCTGCCGGCGAATTATACAATGGCAGAACGTGATCTGTGTTGTTTGTAGTTAGACTCGACTTGGACTCAAGTATATACGGTATTACGTTATTTCATTGTACAAAAGCTTAACCCAACCAAGCTAGCTGAAATATTTTCCTAAGCTGATACACGTATCGATCCTATTGAATATGATGTTGTACAATGATTGCATATTTTCAATACAAAGAGTCGTCCATACAATATTAACTAATTGCTGTTTTTCTCCTGAAGTTTGGTAATGTTGTGTGCGCGAACAAAAGATAAATAACCGGCACATATGTCCCACCCACTGTATGTATACTGAGTGTTGTACTCCCATTAAAGTTAAGAGTAATAACAATAACACTGTTACTGGAGGTTAGTGTACGGTTTGACATAATGCTTTATAGAACTTGATAATGTAAATTCTCAGCATTTTCTTTCAATTCAAATGATATTACGAATATTAATGACCATGCTTTAAACAAATTTAATGTTGTTTATTTTCACCTGCTTAATTGCTAGTGAATTTTACGAGCATACCTGGTAGGTCTCGTCCACTGCGCGTGAGACACAAGCATTGTGTATATATATAACGTTCACATGCACATCTCTCTCATTATTGACAATGTTATGGGACACGTGTTTTCCATATAGTAAATCTTTAAGTTACAGTGAGTACTGGTTTATTTTATTTACACGTATTTTTCAACATATGTACTGTACATTTTATGTTCAGTGGCTAAAGTTATTTTTAATTTTTTCTTCATGGAGAATTATTAAACTGGTGTCGAACGTAAGTGTATTTCCTACTTTATGATAAACAACGCCTTTTTGAATAATATATATGCTTTCCGGTCCACTTGATGGCATTTTTATGTATCCATCGGTCAGTCAACTAACCAGCGACGAATGTGTAGTCTACGAATGAATATCCAACTGGCAAGTGGTCTTTGGCTGATATCTTTTTATAGAGCGTCACCAACAGAAACTGCATATGTTAATTCGATACAGATTTATTACCTACGTTAATCACCCGGTCATTGTACCACAGGCTAGTGGCAGCATATTCGGGTTTGATAATATACAAGTATTCACGATGGAAAAAAACGAATATATGCTGACCAGGACAAGGCATAGAATTAGCGACTTACACTGATGCGGATTCCTAGTGATCCGCTTAAGATTTACAGTCCACGTTGGTTTCAAATAAAAGTATTGATATATTTGCGATTGTCGTATTCTTTATGTCTCCAACCCCACCCATTGTTCCCACGTCAAGACTTATTATCCACATAGTTATGGATATAAATTAATTATAAATAACCGAGATTATTTGAAGACACAATTCTGCCTGGTTTCAGTGTTGTTCACGAGATCGTTTCGTTAACCCCATAGTATATCCCGCTCAGAGTCTACACCAGCGAAGATCAGAATCGTTATAAACCCGAATGATTTTCTCAACCGTCCCAACGAGACAGTAACAAGCGGGGGCAGTCACAGTCGTAATTGCATTATGTTTGTTATAAACCCCTTTTAAATTTCAACATAGTTTGTAGTATAGGCGTGATAAATGTACCTTAGTTATAATAACCCGAGGGAAATATCACCGCATTTATCGGAGAAGGGCCATTTTGATCCTCGTATTAAGTACTTTAATCCAATTGGCGACATAAATGAAATCCCTGAACGCGATTCCCATTGTGGCCAGTATATATTCGATTCGTATATATTACTCTTTAGGATCGCTTGAGGTAATGTTTTCGGCCAGTGTTAATTACACAAGCAACAATACTTGTATGAGATTTAATACGAATAAACGCATTTTAATAGAAGGCGGGAATATATTATCATATAGTTCCAAGCGATGATGCTCTAATGCGCCGCTGGACAGAACATTCGCATATCTGGCAGGTAAAAGTGAAATATTAGTTGCGAAAAACAATTCGGATCGTGACAACGGAGTGAGAAAAAAAAAACTTATCGATACGGCGTAGCTCAGTTTTGACTCGATTTGGGTGATTTAAGAAATACACGACAATCTAATACTGCGAAATGACATGTTGTGACTCAATGAACCTAGACGAGCGAAGACAAACGATATAGCTAAATTGCAATACTCCTCATCAAGGGAATGTATCAAATGCCTCAGCTTTCAATTGCTTTGTATCTTCCAAATATCGAATCCAGTGCTGTTTTTCGATAATTCTCCTGATTCTTATCACGATTGTCAATTTATCGCGACAAAGTTTAATTTTCAGACAAATTACGCCAACTCATCAATCAATAATTAAAAGTGGATGAACCAAGTTTCGTTGATGGGATAAAATTGTACGCCGTTAAATAATAGTGCAATGTAATCATTCCATTCACCGAAGATTGGTTACATCCTAAGTCTTGTCAAGGTTTAAGTTGCGTGCACAGTGACCATTTAACTTCTTATTTTCTTCCGCGATTCGATGGAATGCATTTGTACGGGTGCATTTTACGTGAACACGGAGACACCGATGGTAATGTCAGTGATACGATATATTACTTGTTAAACCGGATCGACTATTCTCAAAGATCTCAAAGGATCATTGCCGTATAAATCAAAGGGATCAAACTGCAGTCAATTTAGGAGTAATTATGATTCATCCCCGTATCTTTTCGTAACCACTCTATATTAAGTCATGAGACCGACTGGTGAATACAAGGACGACGCAACCATGCCATGGATGTTTCACACACACACACACACACACGAGAGAGAGAGAGAGAGAGAGAGAGAGAGAGTATGCAACGAAGCTCGCATAACTTTATCAGCTATGAACAATAACAGTACTCCTATGTAATTTTATTTTTAACGCGTTATCCTATGACCATTGCAAACAAGGGAAAAAATCTCTACTGATCGTACTGGATAATTATACCATTCTGAATTTTACCAAGTTTATCTCGAAAAAACGGATCATATATATCTTGGGTGGCTGAGAGTGTTTTAAGATATGTGTGTGTCTTTTTTGATATTCATTCATCCATACATACATCCATCCATCCATACATACATACATTGATACATGTATTATTTACATATAGTCTTGGATAATTATAATTATTGGGATATGGTTTTTAGGTATCAACAGATACAAAGGAAACAAACGTTTCAATACATATAATGACATTTTCTTAAATTCTACATTGTCTCATATTGACCTACTACTTTCAAGGCAAGCTGACTTTTATAAAATTTGCAAATTCCTTATATATATATTTAAACTTACTTTTAGTATTAAACCAGAAAATCAGAACAATGTTGAAAGGTTGAAAATACTATTTCTGTCATATATATATATATATATATATATATATATATATATATATATATATATATATATATATATATATATATATATATATATATATATATATTGTTACACTCATACGGGTATTTACTTGACCGAGCGGCTGTCAAACCCTGGCGCGATTCTCGCTAGAAGTCTTAAGTTTACCCCGACTTTCCAACGACTTACATACAACCTCAGTTGTAAATTAGAAAGCCCGACGTGTCCATTCTATATCTAAATTTTTCTCTAATTAATGCAAGACCACAGATAAACCAAACTGCCAACTATCTATCAACCGTACATCTGCGTGTTTTGGCTTCATTATGTTTCCGTACCACAAACCATTCACGCCTTTGAACATATATGAGTACTCCCTAACAATGGGAACTATTTTAACTCCGCCACCTTAGGCCAGTCAATGTATGCTTTCCAGGCACATTTCGCCGATATAACTGCACCATATTTGCCCACATGGCGACATAAATGGTGTCTGCCAAGTCCCTTTTATTTATGCCCTTGTGTAATTTACCGGTTTAATACCGTAAGTACTGTCCTTCCAGTCATGCTACCAATGTATAACACTAGATTTTAATATGTACTATACGAAAGGGACATTCATTCGGTTTTGGTCGGAATTCACTACTAGTGAACCAGGACATCATGGACACACACTTCACTTCACTCCATGACGTTTGCTTCTATTAATTAGCTCATTAGTTCGGGCCAGGAATATTTCCATGGCGCCGAATTCCAATAATCAAACAAGTAATCACACAAATCTAAGAATTGCTTAAAACGGGGCGCTATCACCAAGTACACCTGCTCTAAATGTATTACAATATATATATATATATATATATATATATATATATATATATATATATATATATATATATATAATTCAGAATATCCTTGAATGAAGTCATGATAGTCCCAAAATAGCGATTTTTGATATTTGGACATTTGTTTTAGGGTTTATGAACATATTTGTTTTCTTATCAAAACATTGGAAATCGCAGACACCATGCGGTATCGGCATAGGGTAGCTGCTTACTAGCCACATGGTGCTCACATCATTGCTTACAATTGAACTATCAGTCGTATATATATTATAAAATGTATGACTGTCAGTTAAATTGTAAGCAACGATGCGAGCCCCTGTGCTTACTAGCCTGCCATGCAAACTTGACCGACCTTTCATCGATATATACCTGCATGAAATCGAGAGAAATGTGATTTATTTTCTCAGAAATAATTGTGAGTATAACATTATTTTTAGTTAATGAAGCTGACTGACGACAGGAAACGATAGCCTTGATGAAATTTGACACGGAACTAGCCATTGCATTACAATTCAAATGACTGTACAAATATCGCAACCTACATGTCAGTGACATCAGCGATCAAATAGACCCTTGCTACTTTACAGATTGAAACTGCAGAGATGTATTGTCTTAAGCAGAGCTCTCCCCTGTCTCTAATATATATATATATATATATCCATGTGTGTATCTAGGAAGAGTCAAATTAGTCTCAAATTTGTAGGTTCTAATGTCTATAGCCATACCACGTTGAAAACACCGGTTCTCGTCCGATCACCGAAGTTAAGCAACCTCGGGCCCGGTTAGTGCTTGGATGGGTGACTGCCTGGGAATACCGGTTGCTGTAGACTCTCTAATTTATTTTCTTTTCTTATTTTATAACTAAAAACAGTTTTTCTTTATTTTAATGTAACTAAATTTACTTTCTTCAATATAAATAATAAATAGAGCAATTTCTCGACTTTCATTATCTCTTTTTCCTTACCTTTTTTCAATAATTCTGATCCTAAAAAAATCAAGTATAGGACCTGAATATCGCAAACGTTGTTTCGCACTTCCTTGCTCTTGGTTTCGATCCTTAGTACTGTCTTATGCGATCATAGGCGACGAGTAATTCTTATTAACAAATTCAATTTTTATAGCTTCCTCTACTTTTACAACCACAACAAGCTGCTCCTTTGACGTCGAAATACTTCCTTCAAGTTTCTTATATATTCCTGGTGTAGCCTCTAGCGAAGAATTGCAAAATATGCGATCGATGTCTTTCATTTTGGATACTTATTTGTGGTATTTCTTATTCACTAATTGATTGATAAATATGGAATGTATGAATTGTGAGAATATTTTTATATATTAATTTATTGATTGAATTATTTCCTTTACAGCAGGGCCTCAGTATGCCAGTGGGAAACTTGGCATCCGGTAGCGAATACTTCAAATATGGGCCATTGGCAAAATAAATTGGGTTGTAAAATTTTGTTGTGGTTACAGTAAGCTTGAATAGATATTCCCTGCTTCCACTTTCTGTATTTCCACAACGTTAACTTATCCAAGCTTCACGAAAATATCCTTTGCAAACCTGATATTATTCTATTTTTAAAGTTACCTTAGAGGCCGGTGTCGCCTATTTTAACCAAAAGATAAAAGAGAAAGAGGAATAATAATAATAATGATAATAATAATAACAACAACAACAATAATAATGTCCTGAATCTGCATTTTACGTCAATTTCAACGTTGAAATCTCCCCATTAAGCAACATAGGTATGGGTCAGAAAATGGATGAGTGACAAATATGAGTATCTGAGGGCAGTTTCGCTTCTTTTGAATTAGAACTTTTAATCAGTATACACTTTATTTACTAATTTTATGCTTCACACAAACATATGTACATCGGAAATGTTGAAGAGCTGTGCGATTAATCAGCCCAAGAGTCCTGAAAACGCATAAAGACAACAAATTATGTTTTAGAGTTGAAATGTTGTTCTCACTGGAACTGAAATCATTTAATTTTTACATAAATGCCTCAAAAATTAAAATTACAAATACAATAAATGTTTCATACATAGTCCCGCACAGTGACGAACATGCTATGATACGTTCATTTGATTCCCTGTACTCACCGAGAGCATTCTGTGTCATATGGATGCATATCAAATGAAGTGAAAAGTAATGCAATACTCGCATTTTTTTTTACCCCTATGCACCGTGGTGGTCACACGATGAGGCGCTGTTTCAATTGACCTTTTTGTATATGTTCTTTACTGTTCTTCCTTTTTCTTCTTGCTTTATCATACACACACACACACGCACGCACACTCACACACACATACACACACACACAGACACACACACACACATGCACACCCACACACAAACGCTCGAGATTATATTTTATATCGTAGCACAAATTCATTGCAGGAACCCAGTCACCCTGATTCGGCGGCGTTAAAACATGTTATCATTGTGATCTCTTATAATTTCCCTGACTTAACGACGTAGATGTTTGTTGTTTGTGGCAATATGATTTTCACGAGGAATACAGTGATGCGATCACGATAATTAACACCGAAAATACATTACCGTAGACCTTTATGATACATGGCAATTGAAACAAATTTGACACTAAACGGCCACTTACAGCTGGTAGAATATTATCGGTAACCACAATTATTTATGGAAGTCAATCTCTGAACGCCGTGTTTGGTCATGCTTACAATTTATCTCACGCGGATTGTTCTGATACAGGTGCAGTTGTTACAGGTCAGGGCTTGATGGTGTCGGTATCGGGACTGGAGATTTTGATGGTATGAGTGTTGTCTTTGAGTTGAAGACATTTTATGCGCTAAATTCATATCATCCTCAACGTACCAATAAAGCACACTAAAGCTGGTGTCCATGACACAATATTGACATGGGGACAAAATTCAGTCGCGATTCGGCCATCCAGTGTTACGACATAATGCAGTTGTCAGCGATGGCACTGGATAGTTTTACCCGAATAAATACCCACTGCCTGCTTAACATGCGAACCGTCAAACATAATTCCCTCGGAAGCCGGAATTGATTACGCTGCAGATGACTTTACTCTGCAGTGAGAACCAAATACAAAAAGACGCATGAGAGTTGATGTGCTTCGTACACTAGATTATATATGTTCAGGGGCTTTTTTGTTTTATTTATGGGCCACCTGTCCAGTAATTTAACGACACAATGATGTATTATGCTTATCATATATTGAAGCAATAAATAATTCATTCGTCGATAAAGTTTCCGCTTGTATGTAATTACTCAAAAATGAAACCTATTTATTTTTTTCTGATGAAAACAATATGGAAATTGAATGAACTGGACAAGGATGTTAAGTATCCTTTAGTAAGTAAGCACTATGACTATGGCCTTTGTGAACTCAAATACAATGGTGCTGCATCCCTTTGGCTACCTCAAACTTTAGGTATGTCCAGACAATAATGTGGACGTTCTGACATCTTCCTTGGAGGCCTCGATATTGAGATATGTCCAGACCATTATCCCAATAAGCTTATATTTCCTTTTCGTAATGGTTATGAAACTTAAAATAAAATCAACACTTTCTTTTTTTGTCTCGCACCGGTAATACTTATTTACCTCTTTGTATGTTGCATATATCTACATCTTTATGCTAATATATATGACATTATTAGACCCAAACAGATCATCTCATTGTGGGCTGAATCAAAATCATTATGATAACCAATGCGACTGAAACTGGTGTGATTGACATTTGAGCCTAGGTAAGAAACGAAAGTGCATCAGAGATGAACCGATACAATTATAGTTCTTGGTAAAATATGATGTGTATTTGACGAATTATTATGATTTATAGGTACACGAGTGTAAAACATCATATAACAATTGTATTCCATGTGTGATTAGTACATTTTACCGAAACAGTTATATGTATACGTACTCTTTCTTTGTTCTCTCTGTCCTCCTGAAACAATATGGTATGTCTGATATTAGAAAAGGTAAAGTAAATTAATATTATTTAAACTTAAATAGGGACTATACACGCATACCCATACTCAAAAAAGGAAATTCAATGTGTGCCTTTACTTGAACAGAGAATTCTAAAATAGAACCCTACAGAACGTTCACGTAGTTTAGGACAAAAGAGGAAGAAAGTGAAATTCAAGCAGAGAGTCATAAAACTGAGTAGGCTTTTAATGTACATTGGTAATTATTGACAGTTGATATTGAATTATTGTTATCTTTTTGTACCTGTGCTCGTGTGAATATTATTGCAAGACATACTCACAAAATCTGATTGTAACATCTTATCAGGTTCGGTCATAGTTGTCGTAAAGTAATGCTAGAAGAAGTAAGTATTATTTTTTTTAAAAATATGCTACTGTTCTGAATAAATAAGTGCAAATTACACAACGGATTCACTTATAACCAAATGATCGTCGGAATATATTACATGAGGATCTGTTGCACTTTTCAAAAATGTTCATCGTGCACTATTATCATGTCACCACAATATGAGTAGATTCCTTTAGCAGTCTTAAACTGCGACAACTCCGACATTTTGGAACCGTTTTTTTTTTTATTTAGTCATTTTGGGACTTACATGAAATACTAACCGATGTGGTTAATTATGGCGTATGATAACGTGTCATTAAATATAATAAGAATCAGTGTGGATAAATGTAACATATAGTGACTTGTTAAAATACTACAACATTTCTGTGTGGATGAGAGTAGCACATGGTAATATGTAATTACATAAAACACAAATACATGTGGTTAAGTCTACCATATGGTAACTACTAATTACATGAAACAAATCGGTGTGGATAAGTGTAATAAAGTAAGTGCCCCCAAAGGTAACGAATGAAGTCGAAGGCCCCATTTTCATGCTACTCCAGTCTGCAATGAGAGTGGAAACAAAATCCCATATAGATTGTATTCAGACAGGCAAGCATGTGATGGAAATAAATATAAGTACACTGCACAAATAATGTTTGATTTTATTACTATACTTTTGCATGTTGTAAATCCGTGCTGTTCTTGTTATGTTCGTAATTGTCTTTGAGTTTCAGCACAATCTCAAACTGAGCCGCACATATTATTTTATCCTCGATTACCACTGAGTGCAATTGGCTGATCGTGTTGAGACTTTTTTGTGCGGCCCCAATCTATTCGTAATATACGCGTACTCATGAATGTAGTCGCATCAAAATTAATCTGCTTGCACACTCCAGAACAACGACAGCAATAATGGTTGATCTGATCGTGATTCCAGCTACAATATGACCATCCGTTCCTGCCAAAACGAGACCGCAAAGAGCATCTACGATCAAATACACGTTCTTGTATTTCACGATCAGCACGGTTTCTTTGGCAGATTCATTTCGCAATTATTATTTCGCTTCGATTATTCTTTTAGGGAATCGGTCATAGTTCCTTAATCAAGAATACAATCGCGTTTCGTCAACACATGCAGGCGCAATACACACGTTTGCTTCTAAACAATTACGTGTTTATGACACAATTGTCTCAGTTATAAAACAGGTAACAAACAAATTTGTCTAGGAAACATTACCTTTTTGGGCGATAGTGCGTTTATGCAAACAAAGACGATTACGCGAGCACCCTTATCTAACCATCGCCCTTGCCCTACATATGTTGCCCGAACAAGTGCGTCCCTGTTGATTCGATCAGGTGATTTGTTTGCTGCTAGCCCTGGTAATATTGGCTTAACGTTATTACCACTGAATATAACTGAACTGGATACATCCGTTAATGCCATTGTATCGTTGCAAAAGCTATCCCGGACAGATTATTATATTGCTGATGATCCAAAGCTGGCCTCAAGTTGGTAGTGGTACATCAGTGTGATTCCAGCCATGAAATTCCACTAGACCCTAATCAATATTATAATCATATGTATAAGGGAGTGGGGCATGATAACACCGTTTTGAAGCAGATATCCATTTCCATGTGGATCATAATCGCTATCGATGTTAGCATCTTTTGAAAGCAGATCCAACAACAGGGCGTAAATTATGTAACATCATCACCACGGTGAGACTCAATTACGCATACAATGTTAAAAATAAATCAAAAGTTACATTTGAGCTTGACACTAATATTTTGAATGTTTGCATTAAAAATATTCAGATTGCCATATTGATCTTGACATATCACAAGTTCACCTGGATCAATAGCAACAACATCACTAGTATTCTCAGTAACCTTTACAATGACTACCAGTACTCAACAATATTTCGCCTCCACATCTGCATCGCCAGGAAGCAACCACAAACGTGTTGCCTAAGGTCTATGCCAGTGAGAAACTTCCACTGTACCTGGACATCACCTCACATCCATCAGTCCGCTTGACTTAGAGACGCCCTATCTGGTTAGGTCCCTTGCCGGAGGATATTTCAGCTATTTGAGCATTGAACGTGGAATGGTCTTCAACATATGTAAGCCACTCCCTCGTAGCTGAGCAGCCTCTCTTCGCTTCTTACTTCAATCTTCTCCGTCATCTATGGACCACACTGAACCGCTTTCGGACTAGACAGGGGCGTTGTGCAGTCAACCTTGTCGAATGTGGCCAGGCCATTAACTCTTCCTGTCGCTGTGGAGCCGCACAGACCATGTCATACATTGTGATCGAATGTGACAGACAAAATTCCTCGGTGGACTGCAGGCTCTGTATGTTGCTAATGATGATGAGGTTAAATGGCTGAGCACGCATTGCACACGATAATAATGCTAATCTTCGTCAAATCCGCGTTGGTCCAAAATCTTCCCAAATCCACATCAGCAAAGTGCCGTCCAGCAGAGAAATGCTCGTAGATGCTAATATGCGTTGCTGTATAGTATTCCATATACTTTAAAGTGAAATAAATATGTGTTTGCGCTGTGGCTGAACGCTCCACTAAGAGGCAATATTTCATTGATACGATGATTGCATATGAGTTCATCCAATTGACTTTGTACTGACTAATATAAATTTAACCGTTTCCGTCCACAATGCTCCGGAATAAAAACGTACAACCTCAACTGGCAGTACAAGTCCATAAGAGTCAGATACAAACTATGTTAACGTCTTAGCATTTATGAGACACAGTGAATGTCAGTAGCTGTTCAGGAATTCAGATTGACGATGCCAGCTTCTCGAATGAGCAGCACCATCGATCCATTTTCAACTCACATAAAAACACCACGAAAATGGTTAATTGTTTTCCAGGGAGAGTAAATCAATAGTTTTCAATGGGCGCCCGAGAAGCTTCAATTGCATCATCTTCTGCGACCTGGTAATATCATAGTTTTTCCTGATGGTATTTGATGACTTGTGCCTGGCAATCGAAGGCTTCGTCAATTTCTATGCGTCCACTAACCGCTTTTGTCAAAGCCATTCCCCACGCATTTCCGACAGCCCTTAACCGCTGCTGCCGATGCCAGTAAATATTTATGGAGAAAATATTAGTGTGACCTCTCAATTGTTTTTGGTTGCGTTTTTTATTTTTCACAGCTGACTTTCAGCAGGGCGGACTCGCACTTTGTGATAGGACATTATTAATTTAAATATGTAATAGGTAATCTTGAATTTTACAGGGATGCATCGATCACCGTCACTCGACCACCAGCACTCTGCAAAAATGCTGCCTTGTCCCAATGTATCACACCGTAGCATCGATTATCACCACCAGCCAGCTTTACGGACACGTGCATGAAAATACATGTCGACGAAGGACTGCCTGAACAATTCCCAGATGTTCTAATGAACATTAACAAATTGGATACAACTTTCGCATGTCTTGTTGTGAAATATGTAGATCGTGTCTAGGTTTTAATGCCGGTCTATATTACAATCAGATCTTCATATGACTGTGCATATGGAATAACTTATGCATAGATAAACGGAATTTCTTAAGAGGGTTCCTGATATTCATATAACCACAAAGAAACCTCAGTCACTTTGAAGTTGTGAACATATATTTTTACTTTGTGCCTTTTCTTTATCTCTGGCTGTAAGGTGATACACGATTTTATTGCAGTAAGACCTTGTTGGTTAAATATTGCAACCAAAACCTAAACTGTTATATTATAGTAGATGATGGGTGGGCGTCTGTATTATGTGAGAGACATGTCAACGTTGATGTAGTTCCCGACCGCATAATCGATAACAAACATGATTCTGTACGCATTTAATTGGATACCACAGGCATCCGAAATGTTAACTTTTCCAGTATAAATTTACTAGCAGCTGCACCTGCAATACGCCAGATCGGTTTATATTTATGGAACAAACCGATAGCTTCTTTTTCGCCACATATCCCCTTGCGAAGATGTGTACAAAACACAAATATTTTGATTGAGGTGTTTGTGCTAGAAATGAATAATGCAGCATCGGTGCGTCGTAATCGACACAGTTTAAAATCTTGATTAGGAAACCGTTAATTGTATACAGCTGCATCATCATCACCAGCATCATGTCTAGACTGCATAATTATATTTGGTCTGTGAACTGCATAAACAGCTTTTACATCTTGGACAAACATTATTGTTGGGTCAGCAGTTGTCTTATAATAATCGCTGTATCTGGCGAGTCCGAGATTTGTCGAATCCTGCTTGAACTGAGCCAGTTATGTAATAGGTTATGAATACTTGTTTTCTAGCTTTATTCACACGTATGGTATTTTACATGTCCATGCACGACAGTCTATCTTGTTATTATTGAATATTAAGTCGATATATGATGTACAGTTGGATCGTTATTGTTTCACTACGCAGATCCAAAGCGAGCCCACTTGACCTACACAGAACAAAGGAAGAAAGGTATTATGGCATGGAATATGCACAAGCGTAATTGTCATCAAATCATCTGGCTCCTCAGTTGGTTACAACCCAAATAGATGAACCCCTGTACAGAATACCCCACACGCATGAATCGTCTGAAATGTAGTCAGGAAAACCTAACACTGACCTTATAAACGAACGTGCAAAATCAACCACATATGTTTGAGGTTCCATGGAAATGAGAAAAATGAGTGTTCATTAGCACTTACGAAACTTTCATTTTTTTTGCAAGTCGACATCAGAATATTTCATTGAATATCTTCATTGATCGATTATAAGTCGTACGGACCCGAATAAGGTTCATTAGAATGCCAGTTCGTACCCGTGTATGTAATTTAAACTTAGCCATGTAATTGTGATATCAAGTGTGCGTGAATATGCAGCAGTTACAAGTGCTGAAAAAGTGGCATTTAATCCTGGTTTTGTGGATGAGATGATAATCATCGAAGTTATGTTCGGGACTGTTTTCGCAACCACCCGTATCAAATATGTCTGTATTTCTTTCCATACACATAACATCTGAACCTCGTCAAAATTCATCGTCGGTGTTGTTTCTATCATGAATATCTTCAACCAGTTCTTGGATCAGCGCTCGATACATGCATCTCTCCATTTGTAGCTTCAATGATGACCATAGGCGCCATCTTGCATGCACGAATTTATCCCACAAATATGTCCAGTCGATCAGCACGATTCTTAGATCCAAAAAGGCTTCCGATGCCCTTTGTTTCGTTTACTTTTCGCCGTTCCTCCTGTCGTTTGAATTGTTCATACCTTTCAAAAACATCTTCTGTACATTTCACTATGTTTTCTAGTTAGTATATGTATGTTAACAGTTTCGTCAAACTCCGACCACAGACGATCTCGACTGCTTAAACCCCTATGTTCAGTTCATTCTTAGCATGACTGTTATGGCCATAGGTTTTCAATATAACTAACATCCTTATTCGCTTGTCGTTTAATTTTCATTACATACTCGTATTTCACCTAGTACGAAGGAGACACACGTTGTAGGATCGTCATATAATTTATATTGTGTTGATTGCTGAAATTCGGTTTACTTTATTTTATTTTTAGCAATGACTTATATTCGCTCCTTTGGCTTGTGAATATGCATAAGCGCCTCTTTAACACTTTCATTGACTTCATCCATCTCCTTTGGCCAGTGTTGTTCAATGTAACTACTTCATTTCCGATAGACCTTGCAACGGATCTTGCTGCTCTTTTAATATCCTTGGTGATGTTAACTATATGACTAACTGGCCCCGCTTCTTCTTCTTATCCAGTTAGTGTTGTCACCTCTTCCACGGTTGCTATTGTAGCTTTATTGATAACCGTCGTACGTTTGGTTTATGAAGGGACCGTGTTCTTATTCTGTTCCATTAATCACTGTCACTTCTTTAGTTGTGGCTTTTGTGGATATGTGAATACCCTCGGCACGTTCAGCAGTTTATTTTTAAAGGTGTAATCAATGGCGCAAACATTTGTTCAAACCCGTCTGTGAGAACTCCTCGTGCAATCTGTTGTGTTAGTAATATATCATTGACTTTATTGCGGTCCCTTTCAAGTTATTCCTAATATGGCTGAGCAGCTTCACAGCGTCAATTTTCATGGTGTCTTTGCACGACATTGTAAATAATTCATTTTACGATTTTGAATTTGTTGCATGCACACAGCGATGTCCAGACCAGATTTGATATTTGCTCCAACGTCTGCAAGTAAATAAATGGCAAGATAACTTTACGGGCTCGACTTATTCGAGCAAAGAGGTCATTCAATTCTTTAGACGAGGCGCACCAAACCCACTGTATGTTTCCTATTCCATGAGCATCAATACTACGAAATATATCAACATGTTACAGTTTTCACGGAAACATTTTAGCACATGTTTATAGCTTCAAGTCACAGTACTTACGTAGACGACAAAACAAACTCGTATTCGTGCTGTTAGCCCTTCCCAGCAAGTTTTGAACATCTTTTTTAAACATCAGTAACACACATTCGACTCCAGCTTAACCATTGTAAAACCAAATTCAGCATCAGTTGGGTTTTCCCTGATTAAGCAGAACCAGTCTTTAGTGCACGAACTGAGTTTGGAAATACGGTTCCTTTGCCATACTTAGGCGGTTCAGGTTTTGAAGGAACGATGACGACGGAAAAATTGCTTTTGGTCTTATCAAATCATCCGCGAATTTTGTTTTAGCCATACAACATTGAGTAATAGTGTATCGTTATAATACGATCATGTCCTCACATTTTTTATATATCGTGCGATAACGAATACCAGAAATTCCACTCGAGTTCAGACACGTAATGGACGAGCAGCCACTGCATGATCTTGTATTCGATGTGAAACAAAGACGCTCACGTTCGTGTCGTGTGTGACGGGTGTGTGTGTGATTAGGATGTTTAACGTAGCTTAACAATTGCTGAGTCAAGCACTAGGGCATCATGCCGCATACATGTAGCTCCATTTCGCACACGGTCATATTAGCATGAAACCAGGTAAGGCACTGACTGCTTACTGCTGAGCGCCATGAGAGGCAGCTGCAAGTACCATTTCTATAAATTTTAGTATGACTCGGCTGGGGTTCGAACATGATTTCCCACGCAAACGAGGCGGATGATCTAACCACTTAGGTCCCGGAGCGTTCAACGCTTGTGACGCACAATGGTAATCCAGACGTTTGTGACCAGCATTTGTTTCCTTTTTAAAGTTACCATTGCTGGTAAAATCACAGCTTCATTACCAAAATTACCAGGACCACTGTGGAACAAATATCCGGGTGAAAAAATTTATTGTTGGCCTGGTACGAGCAAACTACTACGACTTGATTCGTACATCCATCAATGTCCATGTGAAGCACCTGCGAATCGATTTGATGCTTCGTGACATTTCTATAAATAATCCATATGATACCCGTGGATGTCAACGTGCTGACATAGATGTGATCTACGATTTGAATGGGATTAATCCAATATTGAGATAATGAATCGCACGATGGGTCGACAACGGAGGTACGAAAGCCAATATTGCACTCGGTGGTGGTGGACGACGATCCACAAACCTGTGAGTTTTTTCTTTCTTCTGTACATCGTGTCCGGGATTTAAAAAAAAGACGATTGTGCACTTTCATAAATGTGTTAACGATTGTCGATATGGCTAGCTGATACAAAGACAGGGAGCCAAGATATTGTAATAATGCACTAGAGCTAATGTATGAACGATAAAATGTTACATGGCCACTATTCTTACACGTGGATTTTGGCAAAGAATTTATTTCTCGGATCTGTGGCTGCGATACATCCCAATACACCATGTACGAGTACGTGTCAGGCATATCAGTTCACATGGCGATCAGTTCATTGTGCAGCGATTTAATCACACTCATTCATAACGACTATTCGGTCACCAATAGGCGCAATAATTGGTGATAAGGCCAAAGCGGTGTCAGGATTGGGTAGCACGATTTATGTCTATCATAATAGCTTTGAACAATGAAGTACCACGATTTGAAAAAAGACCGTTAATATTGGACAATAAGTAATATCACAGCCATCACAGTTACAAACGCTCGGAGACAAGCATGCACATGGAGATTTAGTTAGCGGGCAACAATGTCATGCTACTGACCCAGTATGGTCTATGGATGTATTTGCCATTTCAGAACGGATTCACACTCCAAGAACGACCAACCCGTTACATATTGAGGCACTGAGCACCTGGTTGATCAAAACCATACAGCCAAGCATTACTAATTTCAAGTTCTTCCAGCAGATAAAGAACTGTTATTTGAATTTGTGCAAACACGTTAATACATTAATCGGTCTCGACCCTAAGGATTAGATGATGTCCAAGTGCGTAAGTTGTAATTACATCGGGGAGTACACATCGCATGGTTTCCAGCGGGACCATGCTCACGTTGGTGCATCGTTATACACCCATATTAAAGTACTTGCATCACATCATATATGTGATATCACTGAATTCGCTACCGTCCCGAAAACAATCCATGTATAGTTCATGTTTGAGATTTTCAGCACAATAACCCGTAGAATGCAGTTGGCATTTCAATGATATGTTGAACCCTCCGGATCTACAGCTGAAACTGCAAGTTCTTAAGACAATCGAGTGCACTTTTGGTCTCAGTCCAACATACCATTTGATCGGTTTGCCCGAGCATTCGTATATGAACTTTCTAACCCTCGTTGTATTGGTGGGACTAAGCAAGGGACGCTCTTTCAAATTAATACCGGTATCAGACTCATTCACCAAACGTAGTTGTGGTATATCCGCAAAAAACATCATCGGTGGTGATATGCATCATCAATGCATCAGTGTCAGTGGGCGTCAATTTGGCCTGATCATGGTTCAATAGTTTGATCTTGTAATAGTAAAACCCGTACATGAGCAGCTTCGACGCGTTTTTACTGTGAACGGAAAAAGTCTACTATCAAATATTTTTGTGTGAATGGGAAGGCAGTGTGTAATATTATAACCCACCTCGCTTACAACATGTGGGACCGCTCCGGTGTCCTAGTGGTTTGAGCGTCCGCATCGGATACGGGAGGTCGTGGGTTCGATCCCCGACCGAGTCATACCAGAGACTACGTTAAAATCAAAATCACATCACATCACATCACATCACATCAAGCTGTAGGAAGGTTTACAGAAAACTGGGGCATGCATCGCATTTCAATATGATTTTGCTGTCCAGGAAGAGTAAGGATGACTATATTTTAGAGATGGCCACCGTGACGGCAGTATTGGATGTCGTAGTGTCACTATTTACATCAGGTTTCAATTAATTCATGAGAACATATGTGTACAAAAGTTCATGGCACTTTTCAAAGTACTTTAGGATAAGCACCAATAATAAATACAGATCGTCACCTTCACCTATTACTCACTGACTGAACAATATGAAAACAATGAAAACATAACAAAATAAATTTAAGAGAGAAAAGTGGTAATAACAAACAAAACAACTCACGGTGAGTACATTGTTTTCGTCTGATTTACAGTTTATTGAAATGAAGATCAAATATCTGACTGTTGCCTAAAGTACTATTCTTGGATATACAAACATTTAAAATGTCACACCTAACCGATTCATGTGTGTTTTGTAAATTACAAATCGCCTTTATTCTAGTTATATGATACAGCAGACGACAACAAGACGCGATTATTTTGGTTGCTCTTTCGTTTTTTGTTTGTTTTTATTTACGTTTTATTGGGGTATAGTTTTTGTTTCTTTGTGGTGGATTTCTAACAGCGTTTATTTTTGCTGAATGTATTGAAGCTTTTAAGAAACTCAATCTTCGTTGTAACATTCTTATTAGTTTTTCTTTCTAGTGATAAACTCAACGCTCTGTATTAAAGATTCATTTGTCTAACACTGGGTATCGTACATAAAATCATAGCACAAATCGCATTATGTTATCCTCTAGAAAACAGTGATTTATCTATATTGAAAACAAAATATTTATTATTGACGATTTTAGGCACCATCATTTGCTTTATATTAGCAGTAAGTTCGAATCCGGAATAAAAACTCGTCCGAGTACGTTTTTCTTTTCATTGAAAAAAATAAATTGAGCTAGCACGCGTGGTTTCTTTTCCAATGCTACAAACCGGGTATATGTTATGTATGAATGGCACCTATCATAATTAAGTTTCCCTTCTTATGAACTCCGATTGTGAGGTATGCCTTGTCATGGTATAGAGTAAGAACAAGAGAAACTATTGTACAACCTCCATTTCGTCAAATGATGTGGACTGAACAGTCAGTAGGTTAACATGATGGGTAGTTAGGGAGATAATATCATATTAAAATAAACCGGTCTTGAAATATATGTATTATTCATTCATCGATAATAGTATGCATTGTAACATATGTATTGAACCAAGGTTCGTCATTTCATCAATAAGTACAATTTTACTTGCATTTTTGACAAATACAGTAAGTGCACGATATAAATAAGCAGATGAGAAAACAAAGATTTAAAAATAATATTTGGTTGGCAAGCGGTATGACTCTGATGATGATGTAATCAGACAAAACGGTTTCAATTTTTAAATATATTTATACAATACTAATGTTGCTTCAATATTTTGACGGAGTAGGAGTTTTTTAAAATACATTCTCTATTTTCTACTATGCTGTTGCACTCGAGATACTAAGTTATTCCTTTTCTTGTGGTAAATTAATGTAATTTTACATAATTGTATGCAATTAACAGTACAGTATGTGTTAAATGACCCAGCATAAGAAGATCTGTCTTAATATAATCCTTAGGATAACCTAAAGTGAACTCAAATTATGTTATTTAAATAATAAAAACCGTGTAACACGACATACAGACATTAAGGTTCATGGCAAACAAAGATGTATATTTGACTGACGTTTAGTTTAATAAATCCACCCGACACGTCATATCACTCATATAACCTTATACATTGCATCATTGTACTTACTGACTGAAAGCAATAATATACTAACCTGATAAAAAAGCAATATTTTGCACTTATTTGCTTGCGCAATCATATACTGACTTTATATAATGCATCATTTCTACTTACTGGCTGAAAGCAGGCATATTAATACTTACTCTTTCTTGTTTCTCTCTTTCTTCCTGAAAGAATGCAACGCACTTGATTAAAAGCTCGTGGTTCACTTTGCTTATTTAATCTCGTATGAGCGTATTATCAGCTACAAAGATTGTGTATGTCATTATTTTAATATACTATAGTGTTTGTGTAGTATTTAAATCTCAGAGTTTCAAATTTCCGTCCTTTCGTTTATTTTGAAGTAATATAAAATAACGACCTTCAAATGTTTTCGCCATACTATACTTGTAATTGTTCAGCTCAACGTACATGCATGACAAATTAGACAAATAAAAAGAGAAATATAAAGATTTTCAATGGCGTGTTTCATCTCCCATACCCGGCACACTGCGCTGCGGATTACAACAAATACAAAAGCATACAAGCCTGTCGATATACATTTTCTTCAATTCGTACGTTGTTCACATTTCACTACTGCATATAACATAAATCGAACATCACCGAATGGCCACTAAGAGAGCTGAAATAAAGACGCATGGTGACACCATACAGTGTACTCGAGAAGAAAGGCAGAGAAGTGGATTTAATTTACTGTTCAGAATAGCATAACGCCTTCAAAAATAGTCAGCTGGCTATTACCACATAACCAGGCCGTGTCATATCAAAGACTTATAAAAATGATAATAACATCTATCTCGCTTGGTATTCTGCTGCAAGTGTTATGTGTTAGTACTGGTCGGTCTTGAGTGAGGATAATGTGATCCGGTAGGACATGACGATACTGTCTACATTATGATGCCCCAGTGCTAGACATTACAATGGAGACATCGCATCACTATGAATACAATTGCTAAAGCTACGTTAAAAGCCTAAATCACACACACGCGGTATGAGCTAAACCAATCCATTATAATAACGCGTATTTACCAAAGGTGTTACTGACTTTATAATCCTAAGTAAAAAAGGATACATGCGAAATTAACAAGAAACTAATTTAAGAAAATGTCATATATGTTTCTGCTGGGGATATATGTATGCCCTTTATAGATGTTACATAATTTTTATATTACTTTGTTTGTACTTAATGACTCATAGTTAAATATCATTTCATGTTTATTATACTTAGAATTAGTGGCTTTTCCCGTTCTTCTTGAAAGAATGTAAAACACGTAATATTAGCAATGGCGAAATATAGTTAACTTATCTGACTTTAAAATGACGCTAGTTGCGCCTGAGATGAATAATAAATAAAAACATAGCGTGTGCATTTTTTTTAACGGTTATTAGGCAAAATATGATGTTAGAAACCAAATTTACATCCAGGATTGTGATATGCCTAAATCCTTATGTTGAAGCCTTTCTTCTCTTCTTTGTTCCAAAATGAAAATAAATAACGAGATACAGAATTTGTCAGTGATCCAATTCGAATAAACATTTAGGTACAATTTGCATCTGAGATTGGGGGATGACCTAGGGACTAACTAGCCTAAATTGTAATTGTCTTTACCGATCACTGCCATCTTACTTCCACCCGGAGAAGTTCGAGTCTCAGGCTCTGTCAATGTGGGCATGTGGGACAGCTTGCCAGTTAATTCCCTAGGGTTGGTGGTTTTTACCGGGATGTTCGCAGGATCATTCTACACCAGCAATAATGACCTCCATACATAGCCTCTCACGGGCTGAAAAATGGCTTATAACCTACCCAACAAATATAAATAAAACACAAACAAACAAAAAAACTTGTAACGAGTCTTAATTTTCAAACCATGAAGCAATATAACCATAGCGCAGATTTAATATATAAATATATATATATATATATATATATATATATATATATATATATATATATATATATATATATATATATATATATATATATGGAACAAAATTATTATTTAGTTCTTATCATGTATTCCTAACTCTTTCTTTCTTATGAGCAAACAAATTTGTATAAAGTTTAATGTTCCTAACCTTTTGAACGAACAACATCTCACAGCACATCATGGCAATCAATGATAGAAAAGAAGGAATTAACAATTCTCCGGTAAACATCATGTACATTAATAAATTAATTTATGAACATAAACTTGGTGACAAATTGATCCAATAAATAAAACAAAATAACAATATCTGGTCTGCAATATAGACTACATTTGTCATTGCTTGTACTTCTTCCTTTATGAATTTGTTATAGTTTAAATGTTTGGTTATGAGTGACAGTTGTTGCGAGATATTTTTCATCCTGGGTAATTAGCCAATTTCTAGCACCATATGTCCTAATACACAGTATTCACGAGACCTATGATAGCACCGGATAGCTTCGTAAAATGGTATACGTGTTTATTGGCTTCAGATGGAGTAAGAGCGAGATCATAGTTTCCCCGTTGAAGCAAAGCGGGTCATATCTTAAGTAAGAAGTTTTGTTCGGCTGTGGATTTTCGTGTGAAATTTTCATGATAGGGACCAATATGTATTGTACCATAAAATGATTTGGATTGAGTCATTCCTTTTTTAAGATGTTTTCTGTTGTGTTTATGAGGGCGGTGTGGTGGAAGGTCACATGCACAGTGCGGGATAAGGTTCGAAGTTCTCTTTTGACTGCCTCGAAGATGAATTAATGATCGGAAGCAGAATGTTACGTATTTTGTTTATTTTAGTAGAGAGACCGTGTAAAATGGGAAATAAGGAGAAGGCCAACACAAATTTGAAACTTGGAAAAGCTATGCAGAGGTGTTGTTATAGTTGCATAAACCTGTGGTCATTTATTGATTTGGAAAAAATGTTTTCAGTCTCTGTTCCTTGTATAATTTTTCAATTGACAGTAACTGCGGACTTGAAATCCTTAGAAAAAGGGGAAAACATCAGTCGTCCAGTCAGAACTCAAGTGAGTGTTTGATTCGCTCTGTAAAGTGACCGCTTGCGGCTCTAATATTCTCTTTCTTCATTTTAATTACTTAATTATTTGATCAAATTTATACGCTTATGGTCCAACACCCTTTGAAAAAAAAATATTCATTTTTAATTGCATTAACTCTCTTGACAGCAATTTGGTTTTAAGAACTATTGGAATATATGCAACTATATGCTTCAAAATTTGATAATATTAAGAGTCAGGGCCAGTTATTGAAGGCCACCATGCAGCCACGTACCTCAATAGAAAATGCCTTTATGACTGATGTATTGGCTGTAAATGCTTTTTTAATTATGGGGAGTAATTAAAGACGTATACGTATATAAAAAACAGTTTGTTAGGATGTGTACTTACAATACTTATTGTAGTAAACTCTCGTATTACTCCAATCAAGGAAATAATTTCACTAGGTTCGATATTAGCTGGTGCAAACAGATCTCTCTCTAGGGTTCTGTCGGGAGTTAAATAAGTCTTTGATACGACTGTAGAAATTAAATGTTCAAGTTCTGGGCCTTTCTCTATTATATCCATGTCATACCCTTGCTCACTTAACTGCCGTGTATTGAAGTTTGCGTCAGAATACTTATTGAATTCATCCTGCATATATATTATGAAAGCTGCGATTTGTTGCATTGGGTCTTTGTAAATACTTTGCACTTTGTCTTTCATTTTTGCGAATTCTTGATCAAGTACTTTCATCAGCTGTAGCCGTTGATGTTCACGGACTTTTATTTATTTCGTCCCCGCATCATTAATCTTTATATCAAGCGCTTCTCCACTTCTTTTAAATTTGGCGATTGTTCGTAGCTTTTCTGAGGAGGAATTCAGCTTGATCTGAAGAGTCTTTTTCACTTCAGCTGCAGCGTCATCTATGGTGTCTGTAGCATGATGGTGGTGCTCTTCCTCTTTGCAAAGGACACAAATAAGTACTTTGCAGGGTCTGCACCTAAGCTCTAAGTCCTTTTCCGGGTGCTGATCACAGCATATACGTTGTCTGAGTTTGCCTTTAAGTTTAGGATCTAGAGTTCCTAAATCGCTTATTTTGTGATCCCTACTCGCTTTCGATCTTTCGTGGAAGTGACAGCATGACATGCACAAATTCTCATTGCAATCCAAACATCCTCTGCATGCCATGTTTTTTGGACCACAAATGTCACAAACAAACTTCCCAACAAAGTCTGATTCGACATAAATATCTGCTGTTTGAAAGTCCGACACCCCTCCCTTTGGCAGTTCCACACTTGTCCTGCAGAGTGGGCAGTCGAATCGACCGTTATGAAGCTTCACACGGATATAGTCATCCAAACACTTGGAACAGAAACTGTCGTGACAGGATATTATTTTAGAATTCTTTAAACTACCCATACAAATACCACACGAATTTCGTATCGCTCTCATTGTTTGAAAGTTGTTTAGTCATAATCATACGATGAATATATGGTTAATACGTCATGTACTTTCATTGATGTTTCTAATAGCGTAATTCTGAGTTACAGTTTAACAGTTTAACATAGCACAAAAAACACCTCAGAAAGGAACATATGCAGTCACGCTACCTCCTTGCTTCAGTACCAGTATCATATTGTCATATTGGAAGCTAAAGATTGGTCATATTTAGTCATGTAATTCGTCACGTGGCCGAGATTATGCATAATTCAGTATCTAGCGATGAGAATAGCTTATGAGGACAATGCCAACTGGAAGTAGGACATTGATCGACTCATTTCCCTTCTCATGTATATATGTGTATTAACGATATATGCTTATTTTTGTAATCATGGACTTGCCTGCACTTGCCATATATATATATATATATATATATATATATATATATATATATATATATATATATATATATATATATATATATATATATCTTTCAGTAGAATTGTATTAAATATATATAGATAAAAAAAAAAACACTTTCAGCAAGTATCTAAACGCTTGAACCAACATTCATTCCCGAACAGGACATGGACGTTGTGCAATCAACCTTCTCGATAAGGGTCAGTCGACTGTCTGGTACTGTATCTGCCACACATTTGGAAAACGGTCTACTGAAACAGTCCCCCAGTGGACTCCAGGTTTTGTTAATGATGACGCTGTGAAATGGCTAGGCATGCACTGCACACGATAGATAGATATATATATATAAATAAAATTATATAAATAAATCTTCTTCATTTCATTGCGTCGAAAAGATTACGTGACCTTTAATTTTGTCTATTTATATATTTAATCCAACATATGTAAAAAGTATGCATTCAGAAGTTTAATATGACGTTTATTCAAATATAAATTCAAAATGTATTTCACATTTTCTTGCATTCATGTGTTTTTGCATTTGATTAGAGTAACTCTAGTGATATTATTATTTTTCATTTACACACTTTTAACAGTAATATAAATACATAAGTATTATACAAAATAAATAATTGTGTTGTGACTTAAATTATTATGTTAATTATTTATTAAGTATGTTAATAAAAATGTATATGGTAATTATCACTTGTTTATACTTACCAATCTTTTTTAAATTAGAACAATAGTGAGTTATTGTTTAATAACTGTATCATGGGTTTTAATTCATATGTCAATCTTTAAATCAAGTTGTGTTTTTAATCTAACATAGTTTGCATTTAATAATTAAAAGATAACGTAGACAAATATGAAAATATACTAATTTAAAGTATTGTATTGTAATTATTTATTATGTATGTTATTAAAAAATATTATGATATTATATTTATCACTGTTCTATGCTAACGATTATTCTATAAATGAGAGAATTATTGAATTATTGTTAAATCATTATTATTGTAATTTTAATTACACCCAAACGACAATTCTTTTTTAACTACTTTCAAGAGCAGTATGTTCTTCTGTGGTTGCTGGGCGAGACTATGTGAGCGTTAATATTGTTATTGTCTATTGATAAATGTATGGGTTGTATATTTACTTTTGAATACACAAGGTTAAGGTTATTTTATCATTTTCTTCTGAACCATCTTCGATATCCTTAAGCTTCGTTCCTTGTATTTATTACGGATGGTAGCGAAGGCACTTCAGCGATCTTTCCATCTACGTATTGTTTCGTTGCAGCATCAGCGTCGTCAACATACATTTTCACAGACGCGATCGATATACCAGAATCTCTGAATTTCCCGATTCAACTGACCTTATGCATCTTTTCACAATGGCGTCTCGTAGCTTAAAATAAAAAGTCGTTGATGTCCATGTTGGATATATTAAGCTCTCTAGTTTCGTCTTGGAAAACAACAAGGGTTAAAGTCAACAACAACTCGGCTGATAAACTCAATCAAATTAAATTTGGTAGCATACCCACATCAGCGCTGCGTAAACGTCAACATACATTGTGCATATGTTTTAACTATATATGCTAAGTAATAATACATAATCAATGAATGATTGAGGCTTTGAGTTTCCCGCTGATGTTTGCATTGATTCAACAACAATATGTCAAAGTATATGGAATCTCAAACTGCGTTTGCAACGGCAGTGTCGAATAACACATCGTAAATCCATCAGGTGATTAATCTACAGCTTCTCCTGGCGGAGCATTCAAATATGGGTCGAAATATTAAAGATGTCGACTCATTATCAACTATGCAACCTAATAATTTTCATGTATTGTTGTTAATTAAGGCTACCAATACTGGTTTCTGATTTGCGGGCTATCATCATCACTCATCGGCATGTTCATCACATAAAGATATACCTCAGAAATGTTTGACTACTGTCTCATCATTCGCAACTTAAAATTAGTTAATAGACGTACTTCATAGCTCCCAACGCCGGAGTGATAACCAATGTCCAGGGTAGCTGAAGACCTCTTACTGTTACTATATTGCGAGTCGCCCCAGATAACGAAAGGTGTTCTCTTACATATTTTACTGCGACACTTTTTACGTCTGTGTGTATTCTTTAACAAAACCACCACTGATGTAGTTCAGACAACATATAACGTATGATCTAACAACGCTGAAATAGCCTTGATAATTGAAATATATCAGCCGTTGCGTCACCTGATCATTTGACAACTGTACTGTCACGGAGCTGTTCTTTTGTGTGCAGCACAAACTTGATACAGGTGTATATGAGTCATTCACCCGGAGGCAATGCTTTTAAACTTTGTCTGAGAAAGTTTAAATGAGAGCCGGCACTCATTTATTATTAAGCTGTTTATTCCTCAAGCTGTTATGTGATAAGATGAACATTAACTTACATAATAGTTTTACTGTAACAACAAAACAGGTTCCATTACTAGTTTAGCGTAGGGGCGTACATGTATCAGATACGGGCTGTATTAACCTCTGACAAAAACATATTACAAAAGAGAATCATATCGATACATCTGTAACCAGATACGAGTGAACTCAGATTAACGTCAATGAAGGTGTATGTCTACCAAAGACTGTGTAACTATGTCCACGTGTTCCATCGAAAAGTAAATGTGCAGACCTATGTGAACATTTCGACCACGATCAGTGGACATCATCAGCATATGATTTGCACGTGCATCATATTTGTTTTCGACTTCAAGCAACATTCTCATAACCATTTAACCGCGAAAAAACTAATGTCAATCCTAACCGGTCAAATATCAGTTTATTAATCTTGTGTGCGCCAAACTCCCGTCGTTGAGTTTGAAACACTATGAAAAGAGGACTCGTGTTATCTCACCTTGTTAGATAGGTACTTGCCAAGAAACCTGCTAAGAGCATAATTCATAGATCCACAACAGTGATGTATCTCCTTACCCCATTAAAGGCATTAAACTTGTTTCTGCAGCCATCGAAGGGGTTATCACAGGCATCCACAATGTTAAATTCGGCAATATAATCATGCCATTAGCACGCCAAATTGTATCACTGTTGTCGTGATTTCGGTATAATGATATTGTACGCATATACTAATAGTTGTACTGGTAATTTTTAAACACATCACATAGCTTGAGCATGGTCAACATGACATTTTGGGATAAAGTCATTTCGTTTGACAAACACGCTATTGTTGCAAGTTGATCTCGTAACCTGTAGAAGATCTCGTGTTTACAAATTTGATGAGATTTGAGTTCAAGTCATGGGTTTCTTCCTAGGAACTCTAGGTGACATATTTTCTGATTGGTTAGCTGCTAAAGGAACTGATCTTGTTGACAGATAGAAACTTCTGGAACCAATTGTTCGATCCTTATGCTGAATCTGAAATTGTGTCTTAGTTTATTTTATGAAGGACGTTTACGTACGAATTAATTATTCCGATCTTAACTATCATTCTTAGTTTAGTGAGTTTGTTGTGTTCGACAGAGGGGATTTAATCTATTTATTTCAATTATTCTTTGGATTTACAAGGTGCTATAAACTGATGATTACGTATCTGTTTTGTAATTATTGATTTTGGATTTAAAGACATTGTTTGATTATATCATCGTGATACATAAAAAATGCTAGCACATTAGATTATTGGATACTATTGGCGAATCAGCACAATGTATTGAAGTTTACTCAGAACACCACTGAAACACATTTGGAATAATCGATGCTTTTGGACTTATGTTGAAACCTTTAGGTTTATTCAGGAGTTCATTTGCCTTTTCTTAAGTTTTCTTTCAAACAATTGTTAAGCCAAATTACCCCTTATGGTCTATCACTAAATGTCACAACAATTCATAATATGTACTCTCTTTTTATTAATATTTTTTAAAGGGGAACAACCTCACTAAACCCATTTATTGTAATTACGACCTTTGGAGTATATTATCATCTTCAACCATATGGTAACACTTAGCATAGAGAACCAGTTGTCTATGTGCTGCATAGTTATGACTATTTCGTATTTTTGCTCAATATAATTGCGTTTCTTTGCCATAGTATACTAACACGGACAAGGATGCGATAGCTGTGTATTGGAAAGCCTAATATAAACTTCAGTTAGATGGCTCACACTTGCCACAGCCTGTTTAGCAGTATCATCAATCCGCTCTCGCGTGATGCAGGTGGAATGTCATGGGGAGTAGAACGCTTTGATCCAGATTAGTAACAAACAAATCTGAGATACCCATTATCATGCTACTCATATTAGTATTTGTTTGAATACTTCTTATTGTTTCATATCGACACATCAGATTTACCTCTGGTTATTAATACCATTAAACTATCCTCCAAAACAATCTAAGATATTATGTATGATTTATTTAGTATGAGCTGGAAATATACTGATCATTGTTGTGAAACTGAAAAACAGAAATTTGACAATGGGGCCATATTTTCTGTCTTTTACATAAGAAGAAATAAGACAATCAGGATTTAGTGGCCCATTAATGCGTGTGACTAGAGGTAACCAAATAGCTGAAATAGTTTTTACCAAAAAAGAAAACCATACATAGCTAACATCTACGAACTGTCGTGTGCAGAATATATGACAGGACCATTCCTAATTTGCGTTTAAAAATAATTTGGATTTAGCCTATTTAGCATATGTATATCTTTGTATCTATAGTTATATTGTCTAGTATAGAGCACAATAATATTTATGTAAGAAACCCGGAACACATCTCATCTAATTATACTTCACATCAGAAGAAATTGTGTATCGGAGACTGGGGTATGTGCGAGATGCTTTAAGATAACATAAGTTGACATAATAGACAACATTTTGCCGGAGTCAGTAATTGATCCCATCTGTGGGTGAGTTAGCGTGTTCAAGCATACCTATGCAGTTTTCAGATTTCACACCATATTGACGTGCCATATATTTGCGTCACAAATCCTCTATATATCTTTCAAATATCGCATCGATACCAGACGGGCTTAGGATTATCTTAAGTACCAACGTAAAGGCTCACACTTCATTATGATCTTCGGCTTTATAGATATCAGTAAAAGCCATGTATTAGCACGTCACCTTGTCCTATCGGTGATATTATCGTGATGTACTTTGTGTATACCCACCGACCTACCAGCTAATCTGAATACACAATAGTCTAGTTTCCAATGAATCGTTTTTCACATACTGCCAAAAGAGCGACTCTTGAAAGCAAAGATGTGTATGTTATATATGTAAGTTCCGATTCCGACTTAAGTTGCAGCCCCCCACGTTATCCCTCTGGTGTCCTTTCCATATATATCGGCTTTTCTGTCTTATCGCTTGGTCTTAAATCGCACCGCAAAAATCACTAATAATACTAAGAGCATCAATACACTTGCATACTTATTGAACATAGCATAATTAGACGTATTTACATTATTTGTGTAAATTACGTCGGAATGCGATTGACCTACCTCGAAACCCACTTCAACTTAATCAACAGCGAGGTGAGATATCAGTGTCCTATATATTTACTGATCATTATACGATCGACAAAAGTGTTTACAATAATGATGGGAGCATGGGATGAGTGGACCAACAAGTGGCGGCAAGTCCTTTGACATTATCGTAAATTAATATGAAAGGGGTCTACAATCATTTATACGGAAGAACGGAAGGGACGTTAGGAGAATGAAAGAAACAACCTTTCATATTTTGCTAATATCTTCAATCTTATTAAATAACACTTATATATATATATATATATATATATATATATATATATATATAGCTTCATTGATTGATTCGTTTTCCTTAGGGGAAAGGTTGACAGTGCTTGTCTACCATCAGCAATGTTGCTTAAATAAAGATCATCGAAGAGCACCTATTGTTTCTTCAACAAAGGCTAGTTTATCGGATTATCCAATACTAATCTGCACAAATAACGAACTATTTATATTCAAACACTATTCATCTTCTAAGTAGTTCAAGTTACATATTACTTGGCATGATATGGTTTTGGAATTTTTAAATAAGGAAAAATTCATATCTCTTTCAAGCGTTGTAACCAAATTTAACTCGGCAGATACTCGAGACTATTAAAGAGCTACGTCCGAGATTATAAGCCCTACCCGTCTATAAGAGAGATGCTCACGGTCAGTTGTTGTATTAGTCTATTTCGCTTACATTCAAGAATGATTGTTACAACCATGTGGTTTATGATATATTAACGCCAACAATTTCGACTGATAAAAGTACTTGGAAGAGTTTGTGGCTTCCGTTATATTAAGTTTCCATGCTGAAATCGTGAAGGTGGAAATAACTCGTCTCTCAAGCTCTGTCTAATTAAGGTTTCTGAAATAGAGATAGCTCTATGCACATACTGCAACTTACACTATCAGATCGTCATACTATTTCCACCTAACACTGTTTTATCTGACCAAAAAATGGAATGTACAGGAATCTTTCTCTCCTGTCGTTTTCAGCAAAACATAATGTTTATGACCGGGAACATTGTATATGTCACAAGTATATTGTGTCAGTAATCATTGACCATGTTATACTAAGTATCTTAAAAGCGGGTCTTGTAGAGCAAATTTGGATATG